>JANEHU010004716.1:0-89040 GCA_027563435.1 Nasonovia ribisnigri
AATTGCATGCGGGCTCCAACGTTCCCCTTCAAACATTTTTTCATCAATTTAAATAATAATGATTTTCTTATATAAATTTGGTAAAAATGAACAACCTAATGCCATATTAATTGTTTTCTAAATTTAATTTTCTTACTCCTTAAAAAGTGTTTGATGCGGACTCTCATGTTCCCCTTCGTAATTTTTTTTTTAATGAATTTGAATAATAATGATTTTCTTATATAGATGTGTTAAAAATTAACAACCCAGTTCAATATTAATTTTTTTTTCTCACTCCTTAAAAAGTATTTGCCTACGGGCTCCAACGGTCCCCTTCAAAAATGTATTTTAAAAATTTAAATAATAATGATTTTCTTATATAGATTTGTTAAAAATTAACAACCTGTTGCCATATAAATTTTTTTTTCACTCCTTTAAAAGTATTTGCCTGCGGGCTCCAACGTTCCCCTTAAATTTTTTTGTAAATATTTTTAAATAGATTTTTAAACTTAATAAAATAGTAGCATGTAAATTTCTAAACCTATTTTCTTGCTTCTTAAAAAGTAATTGCCTGCAGGCTCTAACGTTCCCCTTCTTCAAATTTTTTTTTTATCAATTTAAATATTAATGATTTTCCTATAGAGATTTAGTAAAAATGAACAATTGGTTCTATATTAATTGTTTTCTAAATTTAATTTTCTTACTCCTTAAAAAGTATTTAATGCGGACTCCCACGTTCCCTTCGTATTTTTTTTTTTATGAATATAAACCCTGTAGATATTTTTAAACTAATTTTTAAACATCGAAAACCTGTAGGTGCCATATAAATTTTTTTCTAATTTTTTTTCTCACTCCTTAAAAAGTATTTGTCTGTAGGCTCCAATGTTCCCCTTCAATTTTTTTGTAAATATTTTTAAATAGATTTTTAAACTTAAGAAGATAGTATCATGTAAATTTATAAACCTTTTTTCTTGCTTCTTAAAAAGTTATTAACTACGGGCTCCCATGTTCCTATTTAAATGGTTTTTTCTTCAATTTAAATATATTCTTGAATATTTTGATATTCTTATATAGATTTTTATACATTAACGGCCTAGCAGGTGCTATATATATTTTTTTTAAATAATAAATATTTACCTGTAGGCTCCAACGTTCCCATTCAGTTTTTTTTTAATGAATTAAAATCGTTTTGTTATTTATAATTTATAAACCAATTTATTAAACATTAACAACCTGGTGCCATTTTTAATTTTTTTACTCCTTTAAAAGTATTTGACTCTTTGTACCCACGTTCCTCTTCCAAATTCTTTTTATCAATTTTAATCTTATAGATATTTCTAAACCAATTATTTAGGTATCGACAACCTGATTAAAAAGTTAAATTTTTTCTATATTTTTTCTTGCTCCTTAAAAGTATTTGTTTGCGGGCTCCAACGTTCTCCTCAAATTTTTGTCACTCCTTAAAAGTATTTAATGTGGACTCTCGCGTTCCTCTTCCAAATTCTTTTTTATCAATTTTAATCTTATAGATATTTCTAAACCAATCTTTTAAATATTGACAACCTGCAGATCGATGCCTCTATGTAATATAATTATAAAATTCGTATCCGATAGGCCTCGACGATAAATTGACGTGTATTCTCATTTATCACTTGATGTAGTCGGCGGCACAATTAAATCCCTTCAGTGAACTCGAAATACATATATTATTATTTGTGCTAAATTATATTTTGGAGTGTAATAATAAGTAGGTAAATCAAAATGTTTTCAGACTCTAGAGTTAACCCAAAATACTTTTTAATTTTTAATTTCTCATTACGCAACGTGACTTTCTTTGAGACAATATTATTGATCTTCCAATACAGAGGGGCTCAGTTATAAGATAATCATGAGCCACACAATAATAAAATGAAAGATCAGGGAATCAAATAATACCTATAATGAGCTGCATTATTATCAACAGTGAACAATATTGGTGCAAATGCAATATCTAGAAGGAAACCTTCAGTACCTACTTTGGGTTTTGGCCAGTCTTGTAAAGGATACTTTTGAAAAATATTTATAAATATTTTCAAATTATTTTTTTTATTTTTTTTTTTTTCAATGTGTGTAACTTTTTATTAGAAACCCTTTATTAGAATAAGAATGCAGCATTTTTAGTCTTTGTTGTATGTATCATCAAATACTATAGCTTAGGACTCTAAAAATATTACAATATATCAATACACAACGATGAACTATCTATAAATCAAGAGATTGTACAATTTATATTATTTTATTTAAATTTGGCGTTCCTGCGCATAAAGTAAGACAAAAAAAGTATTTAAAAATAGATAGTATTTAATTTTAAGTACAGATACATTCAAAAAAGTATTCAAATATTTCAAATACTGTGCACAAGTACTTTTTTCAAATGTACTTAAAATACATATTTATTGTGAACTTAAAAAGTATTTGAATACTTTTACTCAAGTACTTTATAAGACTGTCTATGAGTAAGAACTAGCTTGATATTTTTAACTTTGTTAGTTAACATTAATATGTGTTTAAAAGTCGATAAGTATGTAGTATGTTTATAATTGTATTTTTAGTTATTAAAAAACAATTGTAGTGAATGATATATTTTCAGCCTGGTCTATGATTTGGCGTAATTTTAATATATTCTCCCCGGGCGTAAAATATCTTTGTTCCGCCTCTGATACTATATGGACAATAGGACGACTGTCAACTGACTGACGAAATAAATACCGACATAAAATGTCACAAAGTGGTTAATGGTTTCATTGAAAGATAGCCGATAGGCATGTGGATAGTAAGCTTTACATTGAAAACAAAATGAAATTGTATATTACGACGATACAGATTACTTATGCAGGAATGTACATTTATATATAGATTCCTATACGGAGGTAGTCGAGGTAACACGGATGATTCTAACAGGTAATCTTGGAAATATTTGGGTAGTCGAGAGAACACGGAAGTACCACTCCAGCTTTGGCTGTACCTGTATAATAACAAATATACATACCTTATATTTTATTTGGAACAAGCCATTTGTTTTATAAAAAAGGGAAATATATTATATCTTATATTGTTACTTAATAATCTAATAATAATAAAGGACAAGGATAAAAATATAGTAATATTTATATATTATGATGAATTATATTGTCACGCGTCTTAAACATAGTTAAGTTATTGTATATGTATAAATCATGCTTTAACATAAGATACAAAATAGTTATAGGTACCATCTATTACAGCACAATAAAATAATTTCTAACAATAATTATTAATAACAGGATGAAAAAAAAACATGTAGTCATTAAAAAAAACCTTATTGCGTAGGTACTCTTATATATTATATAATTAAAATTGTTCATTAATTCGTTACAAAACATTTTTTTGTAACATATTTTTTTTATAATTCTATGAAAATGAATTAAATTGTAGTTATTATGATAAATAGGTACTTAAAACTAAATTAATAAAATGCATAGGCCTATGTATACTCAAGTAGCAAATATGGTTTTACTTAATAGGTAAGTGACATATTTTATTTATTACTGGAAGATATATGATTATTAGGTATGTTTTATAGAAATTTAGTAACTTAAAATAATAGATATAAAAAAAAATACAAATTTTATTATGATGTAGGTATCTTTTGTATTTTTAACAATAAAATGCATAACATTCACATTAAAACACAAATAATAAATACAGAATAAAGATAGGTACCTAGTACTTACAACAGTGAATAGTAAAGTACTGATATAATATAAGAAAAAAATCTCTTACAAAAACTAACAAATAAGATTAAAAAATTATACAAAATTGTAAAAAGTAACCATATAGAATATTATAATATATTTCATAGATATTAAAACCTAATTTCTTTGATCAGCTAATGATTGTATTAAAAAAAAACATAATATTTTGATGTTTTATAAAAATAAATATTTGTTTTAAAAAATGTTACTTATTAATGCTTATAATCAAAGGCTGGAAGTACAATAGTTTTCATATAATTCCGTATTAATTGTTGAAAATATCAATGCATCAGTTTTTTGGCATTGAAACATGATTATTTAAAAAAAAATATATATACCTAAATTATTGCTAACAGACACTAAGCATAAATACTTTAAATGGTTAAAATTAACAATTATAAATAAATCAACAATCTAAAAAATAATATTTATATCTTTTAATTCATTATAAATTATAGAAAAAATAGGCACTTTTAATGTTTATAATAGGTTCACCTTCTAACAATTTTAATAATGACTACTTAGTACCTAGGTATATTATATTCTAATATTTAAGACTTTGGGGTTGTAAATATTATTAGACATACTATTATAGTTATTTTATTATTATGATTATTAATATTTTTACTTATAAGTTATAAGTATATAGCATTTTTATGATTATAATTATTAATTAGGTGGATAGTAAATATGTTAAAGAAGTAAAAACCCAATGTATAGTATAATATATTATTATATAGGATTATTCATTATTTATTTGGTTGACAAAGAACTAATTTTTCGCAAAAAAAATGTAAATCGTTTTTTATAGTTAATTATGAAATAACTGTCAATATCCATATAAACGTATATTCATATAAATAATTTCAATATATTTTTGTTTTTAATTGAACTCAAGCCCGGTGACTGGCCATTAGCTGTTGTAGGTGTTAAGAACTATGGATGGTAAGGTTGGTACGGTAAGATGTTGTTATGGTTGTTATGGTAGGTAAGCAACACGTGTATCGTGTATGTGTGGCAAGGTTTTTACTAGGTACTACGAACCCGAGTGGTCACCCATCCGGGAACTAGTTGCAGTGGT
Organism: Nasonovia ribisnigri; assembly: GCA_027563435.1. Lineage (NCBI taxonomy): Eukaryota > Metazoa > Arthropoda > Insecta > Hemiptera > Aphididae > Nasonovia > Nasonovia ribisnigri. Next base: position 4,834 of record JANEHU010004716.1, read on the forward strand.
TTTATTATATTGTAATTAATCACTCTAAATGAATATTCAAATAACAAATAACAATTTATTTATATTCAAACTGTAATTGTCAAAATAATGGTTTCAATAAAGCAAAAACAATTCATAAAATTTTTTTTTAAATATTGTAGATATTTTTTAATTAAATATTTAACAATTGAAATGTAGGTACCTACATTGCTAAGCATTGTTCAAATGCGTTATTAATCTATTACAACCATTTGAGTTTAATTCAAAATCGAAACAAAAAATCTCACGAAATCATAAAAATATAGATAATAATATTAATGTTCTTACGTCTTTATAATCAATTTCCATTATTATAAATTGTTAGTTATTGTCATTTCTGAATACTGATTTGGTATTTGGTATAAAAATTAAAAACAATATGTTTATAATAGGTTTATAATATCAATTGAATTTAAAAACAATTGTATTATAATCATTTTAGCCTATATAATATAGGTAGTATAGGTAGGTAATAATCGTGTATACCTTCATAAATATTATTAACATTTTCATAAATATTTTAGGTAACGTTACATCAGTGTAAAAACTTAATATGTAAAACATAAAAATACTTTTAAATAGCACTTAATATATTATTATGTTATGTTAGAAAATAAAACTCATTGTCTTTTATATTGCTGTTTAGTTTTAGGTATACTTTTAAAATACATATATTATAACACACATAACATATTATATTATATTATTATTATGATTATTGGAATTATTAGGTATTATTGATATTATATTATATTATTGTTGGTTAACGGTTGTATAGTTGTGATGATTATGATAAAGTATTTCTGTTTTAAACTTTGGCCGGCGTTTTTGATGTGGTCACCATCAGAAGTATTTGGAGGTAACGTGTTAAACACCCTGGAAATATCAAATTCATACAAACTCAGATACGTTATTCCAATTTTCAATTTTTTCAATCCAAAACCATGTAGGTAGGTATTATTATAATATAATAGGCAGGCGCGGATACAAGGGGAAGGGGTGCTATGGTTAGAAAGCCCCTACCCCCTTAAGCCTTGGGTACTCAAAAATATTTCACTCTTGCCTATACGTAATTATATGCTATATGTAATAAAAGCTAATTTTGTAATTCAAGTTTGTTATTATTATTATTTTACAATATGCATGAATATTTTATTCACTATAAAAACTTAAACTTAACCCTATGCTTTTATGTACTTGAAGTAAATTTGTTCGTCGAGCCCCTCCTTTTTTACTTTCTAAACCTGCGCCAGATAATAGGCAGTGACGTAGCAAGGGTATGGCAAACTGTGCCAGTAGTGCAAATTTGTACTTCAAAATTGTTTTCAATTTTTTAATCACTAAAAAGGCGCATTTTTCTAGGTTTGCCAGGGGCACTTACGAGTCATTCTACGCCACTGATAGTAAGTACCTACTACCACCTAGTATATAACACATAATTTATGCAACTAATTTTATTGTTTTTGGATTAAAAAATGTTGTTGTTATTGTGTTTCTGAATAAAAAGTACCCAAATATAATATATTGTGTAAATGTATTCCTTACCGACGATTTTGTGGAATATCATGGGTTTGTTTTTCCAAAAAATGAACACACCGTACACCGGTATACTGGTCAATATCATTAAACATCCGTACCCTAGAAACACATAACATTCTATAATAACAATTTAATATATAGATTGGAATATTGGATGTACAATTTGTGGGAGAGTGCTATACGGAGTTCAAAAGAGCATTCTGCCATTTTTTATGGATATTATTTCAAAAAATATCACTTGTGAATAAAAATTTGGATTTATATTTGAAAATTTCTTTCAATATTCATAGGTAGGTTTTTGATAATATAAATAATAAATATTTATATTTAAACACACGTGCCACAATGCAGCCCACAACTCTTTCTCGGCCATTGATCTCACAATATCAAATAGCGCTTTCGCTTCCAAAACTGAATGGGAAGTCCTCACAGAATACAGCACCAGCGACCATTGGCCAATATCCATAAAAATCCTCAGTTAATCAATCAAAATCAACCCTCCTTCCCGATGGTGCCTCAAAAATCCAAATTGGAATCTATACAGCGATTTTTATAACACAAAATCTTAATGACAAACCAATTAGTCTTGAATTCACAACGAACCAAATTCAAATCAATTTAACTATTGACCATTTATGTAACATTATACAAGACGCCACCAACAAGACCATTGGTAAAAAGAATACACAATTAAAAGAAAAAAACAGTTCCCCGGTGGAATAAAAATTGCAATGATGCAATTAAGACATATAAAAAATCATTAAACAAATTCAAAAAAACCAAGCTAGCTGACGATCATATAAACTTAAAAAAAGCTTGTGCTCAAGCAAGATTCATTACAAAAAAAAAGCAAAACAGAATCATGGCATAAATTCACCAGTTCAATTAACCCTAACACATCTCAAACGGAAATCTGGAATAAAATAAAATGCATTAAGGGCATAAACTTCCAATCACTTCCCCCTAACCGGCCTACCCTAACCTACATTTCAATAATAATACACTCTCATTGCCTTCAGATATAGCCGAAGCATTCGCACAACATTTCAAAAAAAATAGCGACTGCTCAAATTACGACCCAGAATTTATAAATTTCAAAAATACTATTGAGGATAATCTCAGAAATGAACTATAAATTAATTTGCGCCAAGATGATAACCACCTGAAATCACCTTTTAGTATAAATAAACTCTATAATGCCTTATCCGGATGCAAAAGCAAAAGTCCAGCCCCGACGGGATACCATTTTCTTTTATCCAAAACCTACCCATAATTAGGCCATGATATTGTCAACGTTATTTGGGACAAAGGTATATACCCTGATCAGTGGCACAATGCGATCATAATACCAATCGGCAATCCCTAAACCCAATAAAAACAAATTTAATATTATCAACTATAGTCTATAGATCTATTTCACTATTATTAATACTCTAGCAAAAACCATGGAAAAAATGGTCAATAAACGTTTTATTTGGCACTTAGAAATATCCAATTTAATAACCAAAGAACAATGTGGTTTCCGAAAAAACCACTCTACCATCGACATACTCACCACCCTCCACACAGATTTCTGCAATGTGAAAAATCAAAAACAACACCTTATAATAATATATTTAGATATAGAAAAATCATACGACATGGTTTGGCATTACTCTATTACAGAGTCCTCAAAATCATTCAAAACAGTGGCATAAACGGTAAAATGTTTCTATTCCTACAAAATTATCTAAAAAATCGCAAAATCCAAGTCAGAGCTCTATCAGAATTATCAAAAATACACCACACCGAAAATGGCCTCCCACAAGGCTCCATTATCAGCGTTAGAACCTAACCTAACCGGCCCTGTTTGTAGAGTCAGTGTTGACTACCAAAGTTAAATTCACTTGTTTGGTTATCCATCTGCCCGAAGGGCAGGTATGCTCTTCCCCCACGTGACCCCGAAGAGAAAATAGTAATAACGAAGTAGTTATAAATTAGCGATATTGATATAAATATATATTATATATGTCTATACTCTATTGGTAAAATACGTAAAAACAAAAATAAAATAATATGCGTTACGCGTTGCTCACATAAACGTAAAATCGCAAACTTTGGAAGGCTATAACTTCTAAAATAATTTTTTCCGGTAAAAATTTGTTACACCATCGTTTTTAGTATAAAAAACAAGTCGTTTGAAAAAAAAAATTGAAAATCGTGAAGGGGTTGTAAAGTGCATTTTAGCCGAAATTAATAAAAAAAAAATTTAAACCAAAATGTTTATTGTAAATTAATTTAACTACAAATTAGTGTATTACCTATAATAAAAAAAAATTTACATATTCCATTATTCCATCATATGTAGGTACACCCTAGTTTATCTTTTAATAATGTATTTATTCAAATTCTGTTCTTCAAAAATCTTATGCACACCTACCTATAAACCATACTTTTTAATTCTTAGATTTTTTTTAATATTTAAGAAATACGCTATCTGCACATGATGACACAGCCAATACAAACTTCATATTTATTTTCTTATTCTTATTCATATCTATCGACTTTTTTAAAATGTTGATACTTTTAAACCAAAATTTGAACCAGCTATTTCTGAGATACATATTGTGCACTAAATTCTAATGATAATAGTAGGTGGTAGGGGACATAAATACAGGTTTAGAAGATATGGGTGTTAAGGTTATTTGAAAATGATTAATCTTATTATTATATTTTATAATTTGTATACATTATCCGAGTAGATAAAATAATTAATAAGTACCTACTAGACTAAATATCATAATATAATATATGTGTAATTTATGTTAACCTATTTTTAAGGACTATTATCCTTAGACCTTTGTACACAAAGTTGAATTATTCGTTTGAATTTCGATTATAGATGTAGGTCATCAAAGTGTTCAAAAATTATTTGCTTAAAAATGTGCAGTAATGATTATTAAGTTTTTATAGAACAGTCTACTCCTTAAACTATATGCAACATCTTTATACATATTTAAAATACGTTTTTTACCGCTTAGAAATTTCAAAAATTTGAATTCGAATTAAATATACATTATCAAGAGGGAAATGAGCAATATAACTTATAAATTATAAGTATACTATATACACCCACCTGTTTCGACCGGACTAGCGATTATCGGTATTATAGTCACAAAAAGCGTAGCAGCGATGTACACGACCGGGAAGAACATGTTCACTTTGATCGGCCTCTTCAAATCGGGTTGAGTGAAACGCAGCACTGGTATACACAAAACCGACACACCGATGCTCAACTGAAACGATATACAACAACACATTAACTGATGTACGTGACCTCAAGTTAGACACTTAGACATGGTCTGGTTTAACTTTATTGTCAGATATATTGTTCAAACGTACCCATGTCGCAAATCCCACGTAATTAATAAGAGCGTAAATGTTAGATATTTGCAAGTATATCAAAGATAGCAAGCACTGTAAAAACGAGATGAAAATATTATTACAGGTAATATAATAATAGTTACCTTTAGGTACGTAATACCTATTTGAGCGTATTTTTTTTTTACGCACATAAATTTTAAACGGTATACCTAATTATGTTATATTTTTATCATTATAATATTTACAATACATATGACTGCTGGTGTGGGTGTCAGTCGATTGATTTGGATCATTGTCAGGATCTGTGGCATTTGTCCCTCACAAGCGCCGGCGTAGAACAATCTATACACATAGGTATGATAATAATATACATAATATATTAATATATAAATATTTTTATAAATTAAAAACGATCACTAGGTTATTCGCAATTTTTATTTTTAATACGTGTACCGGGCTGTCACTGTTATAAAAGTTGATCTAACCATATATTAAAATTATGTTTAAAAATTGTTAGTCTGAATTAAAACTAACATAATATATTATATATTATATATAAATATTATATAATATTTAAATAAACGATGTGTACTGATTTATGTTATAGGTATTATAGTGATCCCAGATTGTAACAATATAGCAACCTACCTATACCTATGATTTACTTGTTGAGAAATCGTTGAACCATCATAACAATAATTATTTATTACCTTCGAAGTTTCTAAATGACTTATTTTTTCCATTTATGATAACAATATTATTTACGATTCAAACAAATATCAAAAACTAAGAATTCCGTAATAAAATGTTAAAGTTCTTAGATCTTAAACATTTATGAAGTTTTGAGTGTTTTGACTATCACCATTACAAAATATTTTATACAAACAAGCAAAGTATATTGATACAATTTGTTTCACACAGAAAGTACAATAGACAAGAAAATAGAAATACGGTATTATCGTCTATGGTCTATGATTATATCTACTTGATTTTGTATTGAACGAATAATATTAATTAACTATCTTTAGGTATAGCATAATATTTTAGCATTTTTCGATTTTCGTTAATATTTAATATTAACACTGTCAAGTACTCAGGTATGTTACCTACCTATACTAACGCATACTAAAATTGTACAACATAATAATATTATTTTTATTTACGGTCCATCAATAATGGGTAGGTATTTAATTTGTAAAATAACGAAAATACAACACCCGAATGTTTCGCATTTATGTAATCTTAAAATGTACGTGTAAAACATGTTTTGTCACCTTGAACTTGTTAACAAAATACCGTTGACAGCGCCAAATGTAGATAAAGCAACAAACACGGGAATAGTCCATGCCATTGGACCGTACAGTCTCTCCGCGAACGTCTAAAACAAAAAATTCAAATCAATTTTCATATAGTTACGTCGATGAATGGTCGATCACAACGTCTGCACATGCTTTATGCTTATATTGCTTATTAATTATTATTAATATATAAATCAGGTATTTACGGTACCTATATACAGGTATATACATATATATATTATACTTATATACGTTATAATATTTTATAGTATATTGTTACCTATAATATATTTATGTATTATATAGGTATATATAGCACTACTACACTTCTGCACTTAGACGCGTGTACCTACATATTATTATAGTACCTATTATAACTACAATAAAGTCCATGTTTTAGTTGAAGTACGATCTTATATCTATGTAATAGAATCTTCAAATCCAGTTTACGAAATTTGATATATAATTTTTTTATTTACGCACCAAGAAGACAATTTTAACTGTTCTTCTCGCTCTTGTGATTGTCAGTTTATCAAGCTTTACATAACAATCTACTCCGATGAGTATATAAGCCTTAAGTACAGATCTTAATATAAAATTGTTGGATACAAAAATGTGAGACCATGTTTTCTGAAATACGATAGTAATTTATAGACCCATGAAACACAAATGGTATACTATACGATTATAGTCTATAGCTAAATAACCTTATTATAACAGCTATTATTTATATTACGGTATTAGGTATATAATTATATACATACTAGTATACTATATTTTTTAACTAAGATATATACATTTTATAATTTTTTTTTCTTACTTTATTAATTTTTATCGACTCTATTCAACAAGTACCTATCAGTTATCACGAGGACATATATATATATGCGTAGGTTATATGCGTATAGGTACATTTATTGATTTTAAAATACTTATTATTTTAAAATTTACATTAGATGTAATTTTTTCATATTCGACTACTTTGAATTGTGAAAACTTAAATATTATCCAAGTGGCTTCGATTTCAGTTTGGTTCTGGGCCCTATAGGTATTTAAATCCTTATACTATAACTTAACAATTCTTTTTAGAAGCATGATTTCAGTACCAATGGATAATATATTTATTTTAATTTCGTGTTCAAACTTCGAGGTTAATACGTTTTTTGTTATACTAATATTGCTTAGTTTGTATATTTTACAAAATATATTTATGTGAATTATGTTTAGCAATTTAAAAAAAAAGACGACACACATCAATGTACTCGTATAAACGTACACAGGTACCTAGCTATATGTAATTTGCACTCAGAATTTAATGTGGGTTTTTAATTGGGATTGTAATATACGTAAGCACTTAATGTGTTTAAAATACTTACAACAGCTACAGCTTCCGAGGTTAGAACTTCTTGTGGCGACAAAGTTGTATAAAAAGCTATATTAGTGAAGACGTACACGACGGTGACGAGAATGCATGATATTGCAATCGCTCTTGGCAGGTTTCTAAGGAATAATAAAACAAAATTAGTTTGCGACGATGACGTTGTAGCTAAACTAAACGTATAGAGTTATAGAAATTACAAACCGTATAGGATCTTTTAATTCTTCAATCACAAAGTTTAAATAATTCCTATAAAACAATAAAAAAAAACATAATCGTAAATTAGAATATTAATGAAATTATGTATCCTACATAACAATATAATATGTTGTGATTAGATAATTATATTGTTCGAGACTATATTATGTTGTTATATATAATATAATATTGGTTATAGTTAATTAATATTAATTGTTGTTAATAATAGGGCGGCAACAGTAACGAATAAATAATGAGAGTTTTAAGAGCTCAACTTTATAATTTGGGCAATTTGAACACGACGTTTGAAAATAGAAGACAGATTATTGGTGCTTTCCCGGCGTATAATATTATCGTCAATGCACCTATGTCTCAAGGAATTTTAGTGTGGAACAATTATTACTAATTATCACTCGGTAGTCACAAAATTATAACTGTTTTAACCTTCTGGTGTAAGCAATACTTATAATCATGAATGATTTCAATTTTATTCGTTAGAATAAATTTGAAAGCTTTAATTAAGAAAACAAATTTCCAACGCCGTCCTTCTGCAAGTCATTTGAAAAATGAAAAGCCATTGAAAAAATCACACGCTTAGTTGGCTAGGGGTATCTAGGTTTTGTCACATTGGGGTAGAGGAAAAATGTCTACGACCGTTGTTCAAAATGTTCCCTAAGTTTTTTTCGGTACAATTACGCGTTACAGTTGCGCCCTTTTAATCGTAATACCATGCAATGTCTTATACAAATATTATGTCATACTATATGTAAAGCCTGCGCACTCGATCATAATATTATACCTAAATAAAAACTTCATCGAAATATGCAATTTTAAAAAGTGGAAACATGCACCACTGCTGTTGCGGGAAACACCACTATATATAATATGTAACAAATAATAATACAATAATATGCGTCCTCCCAATGTGTATATATATATTAACATACCTTAATAGTACATTTTTTTCATTGTCCAATAAGATGGCATCAATTTTTATATTATGTTATTATAATAACGCGTATCTCAATGTGATTTGAACCACTGGTTCTGACAAATAGGTATTTGTTTATTTTACAGCGTAAATCTTAATTTATATATTATGGTTACGTCAAAAATCGGGTTATTTAAAATTAATAAAATTAACCATAAATTAACTCGATGGAGATCATGGGTCGTCCTCAATACTGTCTATTGTAATGCTTATGTATAATTTACTTTTTGCTGAAATTTGAGTCTAATAATATTGTCGTTATTATATATTACTTTGACACAATATAAGGTATCTACCAAATTATATTTAATAATAACACACGCATAATTGATGTATCAAGCTTGGTGGATGGTTATTATTGTAATAATTGAGTAAAAATGAATTATAATAATTTTATTGAAAATCAAAAAAAATTGAACAACCTGGACACATTATAGCATATTATTGGAAAAAAACCTAATCACCTATTTCATGCACGCAATATGTTTTAGGACTTTCTATATAGTAAAAGTACAACTGTTATGTTGTTAATATTTTAGATATATATCATTGATAAGCAATTTTTTTTCGTTATTATAACAACTCATCGAAGAGGAGACAGGTTTCGTTAAGTAATTATATGTATAGCGAATGATCCATATTATAATAAATTTTCGAATCTGCATTGGCAAAAACACGTATCCGAGCAATATTATACTTTTCGTCCATTCCCATGCGAAAATCTTATCAAATGACATTCAATTTTTACTTCTATTACTTTGGCATGCATTTTTGTATATACATAATATAATTTTATGTTAATAATATCCGTATACACTTGAAGAAACTGTAAATATATTATAAACAACGGTATGAAATTTTAATTGTTTAGCATTGTTCAGTTAATAGGTGTATTATAATATATTGTATATAGTTACTAACCATCCGTTATACGCGAAAAGGCCAGAATAAAACGAGAGAGCGATCGAGGTAACTTCGGTTTTTGTATTTACAAACGTAAAATGTTCAGTATGCCCTTTAAAATAATTCATATAAAAATAATAGACAATTATATTAACATTTCGTAACATTATAGCTGAAAATATTATTAAATATTACACAAATCATAGGTAAGTACTAGTGTATAAATGTGACGTATAGAAAAAAAAATTTAAACAATATTAATACGAATACAGGTAGGTAATAAGTAATAACTAATATTGTAGTTTAGATAAACCTTTATAATAATAAATATAAATGTAAAAAAACCTTTTTTACTATATTATAGTATATATGAATTATATGTATTAAGTACAAATGTACAAAGTGTATTAATTACCTATGATTGTAGGTAGGTACTAGGTACCTATTACTGCTATTAGTAATATACAAATATACAATATATATTTTTTTTAACGTTTTAGTGTTTTTAATATGAATATAACCTATAACATGTAGTTGTCCGTCTCTCGTGATACTGTGCAATTAAAATTTACCAATGATTCGAGACCTCTCCAATATATTTTTCACTCTTCAACAATAATAATATTATATTATTATTATATTTTGACATTAACAATTTTTAAAACAGGTATAGGTATGCGTTTTACATTCGCACGAAAGCGAACGTACGAATATCTATTAAACAACTGTTGAAACTTTTTAATTTTTACATACCTACATAACAATACACATAGTTAATACGTTTGACGACGTTTTTATCGTTTTAATATAAAAATTCCAATTTAAATTATTATATATCGTTCCTCGCTAGTCGCTAACCGCATCACGTCATAACAAAATACTCGTAAAAGCGTTTATACCGTATAATAATAATTATTATTGTTCGCAATCATAATACTGCATTTATGTATAACATATATATATATATAAGTGCGTCCTGCGCACAGATATATAATATAATATAGTGTCATTTTTATTTTATTGTAGATATGACATAAAAAGAAAGAAATATAAGAAACAGTCAAAACACGTGAAATCGAATTTCGTGCATCAATATAATAATAATAATATGTCAGTCGTTTTATAACGAGATTCCAATTACATTCAAAACGAATAAAACGGTTGAAGAAAAAAGAACAATCGAAAATTAAAAGGGAAATCGAGTAAGATTATTCCTCGTGGAATGACACACGGCGTTTTGAGTGTGTAATACAAAAACCTGGTAGGTAGATAAATGTATATTATGACATTAAACAACCGCTATAACACAGTACAGCTGTCTATATTATTTAGGGTGATTAACCAGGAATCCTCACCCCCCCCCCACCAATTTGCTGCTTGAATAGTGAATTCGTTTGAATGTTAATTTTTGGAATTTTTAAGTACATTAATATTTATTATTTTGGAGGCTAATATTTTCAAATAATTATTTGTATTCATGCAGTTTAATGAGTCTTGCGGTGAAATTACAAAATTCTTCATTGTTAAAATGGGAAGCCATTTTTTTACTGTAAATAATTATTAAGCAGATGGGTTTTTTTTTAAATAATTTTTATTTTTTATTTTGGTATATAAATCGAAATACCAATGAGCATTACTCTAAAATATGCAACTTTTAATCTAATATAGTAATATATATTTTTATATGGGGGCCATAATAGTTTTAAAATTATAGGAATTACTATAATTAATTTTGTTTATTACTTTTAATAATTTGTTAATATTATAATAATTTTATAGTACAAATGTACGATAAGCACTAAGAAAAAATATTTATTACCTACATTTTATATTTTATTTAAAACCGTTATAGGATTATATTAGGTAAAGATTTTCGAAAAATAATTATCAACTTAACAATAATATAAGATACAGTGATTGTAATTTAAAAATAAAAGTTTGTGTCGCCGCATGAGATTCTTTAAGTATACCTATCCGACCTATGGTAATATTGTAAGAAAAACCTTAGTTTCTAAAAAATATTGTAGGTATTTAAAGTACCTATATTACAAAATTTCAAAATATCATAATTTGAATAAATACAGTAATAAAGTATATTCTTCAATACTGTCAATACTGTTTATTAACATTACACGTAGGTAACAAATAGTTACAATATTCTATATATAATCTAAGCATTTATCAAACTTGTATCCATGTAAACCATGTTGCTATACCCATTATGTTGAAATATACTAAATAGTGTAAAACTAAATAAAAGTATAAAGTTGGTGAGCATGTTTGGTGAACCACTCTGGATATTTTATAGTTAAAAATTACAATTTATATAATGTACAATGCGTATATTATATATATAATATATTAATATATTATGGGAATATGATGATTATATATTAATAACTTGTTATTCGGAAGTGTCTTACTGTCTCCGTATTTTATGTAAAATAACTTATGGCGTTTCAGCATTTGTATCCAATGTACACAATAATAATAATAATAATATTACTACTTGTATTGTACAGTTTTTATGTATTGTAATGTAGGTATCTACCACTCGAGTGAAAAATAGACGAATAGACAACGACAGGGAAAACGAAAAATGTGATGTAAAATTCACTAAACAGTAAACGAGCCACGAGGTACTTATTAGGTATAACCAAAAGCAATTATAAATTATTGGTATGTTATGTAATCTGAAGTAATGCGCATTAAAATGATTACAAAACATAAATGTTTCTAAATAATAATGCTTTGTATATTGATTATACATTTTGATATTTGAAACAGATCAAATTGATCTATTGTTGTAAAAATAGGTGTTGTACAAATTTTTACGTTAATTTTATGTTATTTATTATTAACAGTTAGTTGACTGTAATGAGTAGATATTATACTTTGCATTTATGATAAATTCTAATGAATCTAGTTGTCTACGAGTTACGACTTACGAGTGTGGGCGCCTAAAACGTCTCAAATGTTGTACTGCGGAAAATGTATTGTATCGGGACAACGTGAATAGGTAGGCACGTATATTGTGTTTAATATATTGCGAGCATTAACATAATATTATATTATTATATAATGATAAAAATTTCGTTTGATATTAAATTGTATAGGGAATCTATAAAACCAAAATTATGACAGTGGAACCTTGTTAATTCGAACGTCTATAAGTCGAATATTTTTCTTGTCCCCGACCGATTTGAGTTATCGAGGTTTCACTGTACCTATTATTTATTTATTTCAACGGGATTATTTTATATTTGTACATATACTAATATATGAATAATTGTTTTACTTAAATAATATCATATTTCATTAGATTTAATTTCTAACATAAATTAATAAATTGGAAAAAAAATTATCTAAGCATTTTAAAATAGAGAACATAAACAAAAACCGAAAAACCAGTATAATCAAAATATATCCGTTTTTGTCCAAAATAGTGACATTAACGTGATAAAAAATCACAGTAAACACATTTCGTTTGGTCTAACGAAGAAAACTAATCAGATCGAAGCATATACCTTTATCTAATATCTTATTGGAATCTACGCTTGTCCTTAGGACCTCCTAATAGTTCCTATAAAGTACCCAAATTCTTTTGTAAGTACATGAGGTTTCTGTTTATTGTAACTTAGTGTGGATAATGGTGTATTTTTACAGTAAGTACTAGATAGTATATAATTTAAGATATCATACGTCAGTCTTCAAGCAAAATACCAAGGCATGTGGAAAAATCAATCAATGCCAGAACTCGATGAATGGGTAAGTGTTCAAAATTATTATAACATAGGTAAAACTCGTTTAAGATGTTTTTCCGTAAAAAACGTTGTTTTCAGCAGGTCCCTAGACATTTCCTAAACTAGTTAATGTAATAATTACCAGTTAAGACGCTGTTTTCATCAGCATAATATTACGACGATAAATTATTATAGTAATTATAAACTGCTATTATATTATGATGGTTATTGTTTCATTCGCAAAGAAATCAATTTATCTACTAAATCATAGCCCAAATTTCAGATAAATTAGTATGACATTTTTAAAAAGTGAACATCCTCCGTTCGATAAATAATATACAAGTGTTTTGGGTGATATATTATAAGAAAGTTCAGTACCTATGTTAAAATACTAATTGTTTTGTTTGTTATCTCTTTCTAATAAAAGATAACCATTGCTCGGAAATTTTTCCCAATTTCCCAAGAACAAAAACACATCAACATCATAAAATATAAAAAAGTAATAATGTCCTATTGTTCTCACACTCGTTGGGAGTTCGTATTCTTTAACATAATTGATCGTTTTATCGAATAAATTTTATCAAAATCAATTTACGGTCCAGCTCGTTTATTGGTCGAGTATAATTAGTTTTTTCTCTCCATTAAGCTGCATTGTATTAAAAATATTATTGTATCTAAATAATATTTTCAAAAGATGAAAATTTGAAAAAATGAAAATCATTGTATATTATGTTTTGGGATATTGTAACCGTTTCGGGTATAATCAATTATTTACACAATCAGTGTTTTAACAAAAATTTAAACCTAACCTGAATGTAAAACTCATAAGAACGACCATTGCATAACACGCGCTGCAGTACGACTGAAAAGTAAATAAATCCGATGGAGTTTAGAAAATCACTGGTTTTAGTTATGCACGGATAACACATAATATTACAATGTATGGTGAATATTATATATGTTTATGTCTTACGGCGTGACTGTATGTAGGAGACTTATATTATATTGTATTATAAAGGAAGCATGCGCGTGAATGTTTTACTGGTCGAATGAAAACGAAACGATAAAAAAATTGTTTTTAATAATTTTGCGTTATTATAACACATATTTTGCGAAAAACGAAAACAATAATAATAATTATTATTTCACAATGTTCTCGCGAGACACGCGGTGATACGGCATTATTTTATTTTCCGTTGTCCACGGCGGTGAGTAGAGGAGAGGAGAGGAAAAGCGATTTATTATTATTTTTTTTTTTAATCTTTTAATGTTCCCTTTATCCGCTGCATCGAGACAATGACGACGACTGCGAGAAAATCGTTAAAGGAAGTGCTCGAACGGAAAAATGATCTGTTTATAATGCACAGCTGCGGCATAGGTTCTGCAGTGGTAATTTCACAATCGGGGTAGGTATAGGTACTTTAATACATGGGTACAAAATAGTCTTGTAAATAACTATAGAAGAGCAGATTGAAAAATAAAATTATGGTTTTATAATCTTATATAATATTATATGAACAGATTACAGGATATATTTCACCAAACATACTCACCCCACCCCTATTCTCAATTAATAGTGAATTTATGCCTATTCTGAAATAAGGAATTATTTTGTATACTCAATAAAGACCATGTTTTCAGATATAAGTTCTAATATATCTGAACTAAAACATTACAATAATATCTATAATATAATTTATAATCATATACATTTCATATATTAACACCCATTTTTCGGGGATCGCTACGGACGACCGATTTCTCGGTCGAGTGAAAACCGTTCGCTGAGAGACTTTAATATATACGTAGGTACTAGGTATCTGGTACATGCCTTATATTGTACAGCTGTTTTTTTAATTGTCGTTTATGTATCATTGTAGTATACCTAACTACTCTCAATAAGCCGTGTCGCGACACCGTTTCGGCAATTCGTATAAATTATATAAGCTTGTTTTTTCTCATATTTTATCAAGCGTTTAATTTTTTTTTTCAATCATTGTTTTGACTTCAACTATAATAATATTCGTCACTTTAGCCAGTAAAAATCTATACATTTGTATACACGTGTAGAAATATTGTAGTTAGCTTAAAAGAGTTGTTTAATATGATTATATTATATTTATATGTATTATAATATTATACATAGGTATAGGTTTGTTTTGAGTAGGTTATGTACTATCCTTAGTAAATAAAATATTATTAATTGAGGAGTCTAAACCCTTTATAATTTTTCGTTTAATTTTCTGTTCAATTCGTGGAAAATAAATTATCTTTATCGATACCGATTTTAATTGATTCCAGTAGAATTTATATGCCAGCTCCTGCCAGTTTTATATCTACCTATATGATTAATATTAAAACTAACATGGAAAAACTCCATTATAGTACTCTTGAAGTTTCTGGTCCTAAAGTATTTAAAAAAGAGTTCCGGTTAGGGCCTAGCTTGTTACAATATTCTGATTTTTGATAGTGTTCTAGTTTCAAAATCTGTTCTTTTTTGCGCTGTTTCAATCTCTGGTTATTATAAATTATAGGTACCTATTATGTTTTAGCGACGATAATTCGCGGTCCTTGAATATTCATCATAGTCCGGTCTCCTACTATCGCGGTGACAATTTTTCTGATAATTTATGAATATCTTCCACTTCATTCTTATAATTCATAATTATATTTGCAGTACCTACATATACCTATATCTACCTATTCATATATAATTTTAAATTGCTTTTTTTATTCGAAGACAAGTGCAGCGCAGTAGTTCGTACACAAACATTATTAACTCGTAGTGCGTACCTACTCGATTTTGTTCCGGTCATGCGCGTCTCTACAATTTCATATTATACCTATCAATAATTCGACGTACCAACTACCAACCTATATCATATTTTATCGGAGGCACTATTCCGTCTTCACACACAATTGATAGTTCGTGGCCTGCGTTTCACGCGCATTTTGACATGCGCAAACATATTGTCATCATATTATAACATTTTACATTTTTTATTCGTCATTCGGATATAGGTATAAATATATATATATATATTATATATGTAACAATTGGTTAGGTGGCTTTCCAATATGTATACCTGCCCGTACACAACAATAATAATTATATTATAAACGTCATGATAGGTTTTCGTTTTCATCTGATGCGGCACTGTCGCAGTATAACACGAGTACCCGACTATTGTATTATATTAGATATACCAAGCGATGGAAAAACACGCTAAATCTTATCGGGGGGTCTCGTTGGCCGGAAAAAAAACCAAAATCAAAATCATTCGTCACCGATCGATCATTTAACTATGAGGGGAGGAGAGAAAAGAAATTCACCTATCAAGCTGACATCTCGAACGAACCAAGTAAAAGAAGAAATATAGGATAAGTTAGAAGTACTTTTATATGATGGATGCTGTTCGCGAGTAGTTAATCAAATGGTGGCGATGTGCCAGTTACACTCGACGACTGTTCGGAGTGGTCAAGCGTGTATACAGAGTGACTTTTTAGGTTTCTGTTTAATTTTCTGGTTAAGAGTGTTTTTCGTATACATGATTTGAGTTATTAGCAAATAGTAGGTAAAAACTATAATGAGTGTTTAAATGTTTAACAAGCCAAGTGGCCCTGCGAAATGTTGTTGCACATCTCGACCAGCTATGTACCTATAATATGCTTTTGAAGTCGTTAGAAAAATATTTTGTTTGGAAGCTAAGTACAAAATCAAAATATATTTTATCAACGATTGTGAAAAATTATATAATTTATTTTTGATAAGACACATATAAGTTCACCAATAAAATGACTGTTTCGCAATAAAAGAATTGTCATGTAAGTACTCCAATTATAGCATTATCCAATAACCGTCATCTTTCCTATTCCGGGTATTCGGTATTCTGATGCCTATAAATATTAATCATAATATTATACACGTGTGGTTTACTATAATATCATCATCGTCATCGTCATTATCGCCGTCATTGTCGTCATCATCACTATAGTATTATAAGATTATAATATTATACGCGTGTACAATATAATATTGTGACTGACGTCCGTTTCGACTGCGTACCCGCGACGAAATCTCGCGGAATAGAAATCTGAGACGTCGGACGCGTTTTCCGACTAACCAACAAAGAATTTCGCTCTCAACGTGCGATTAAGCACCGGCCGGGAGAAACATATCGATGCACTAAGCGAGTGTGATATCGCGTGTCGCGTCGCACACGATATGCGACGGTAGGTACAATAATAATAATAATAATCACAATAATTGACAGTTTTATTGTACATCGGGTATTGTAAAGGACGGCGTTGTGAAAGGTTGGCCGCAGCATCCTCGTCATCTATATATTGCTGCTAATACGACCGCCGCTCCGGGGACCCCCGATGATCCACACGACAACAATAAAATATATATATCACGACCGCGTGTGACGACGAACGGATTATTATTGTACGATGTATACGCGTGGAATCCCGGACGAGATAATATCATATATGTATTTTTTTTGTTTTGGATATGTTATTATTATATTGTATTATATATAGGTATAGTGGTACTATACGTATGGAATGGTTCTTATATGAAAAGTTTTCGAATACACCTCATAGAAATCGAAATTCTCATCGGGTCGTTTTGATATAATATGTTATATTATATTATTAATATACTTTAAGGGACGCGCAACAATTATTACTATCATCATCATCATCGTCTTTATCGTTGACGATTGACTGGCCAAAAACAGCGATTCTAATAAATTCTGATAAAGTGCTCACGACGGGTTATTTGTTTTGAAACCGTCAGTCTGTGGTCACAAAGCTGCAATTGTATATAATATGCGATTATGCGAATGAAAAAAAATCAACGCCCTACAAATTACACAATAACTATAATTATATAAGAATTAGAAAACCAAAACGTACAGTCTATAAATTCCGGATGGGTGTTGTATTAGCCATTAGGTTAAATGTTTCGAGACTTCGAGTGTATTCAAAATTCAAATAACACTTAATACGTATACCTACGTTGTACATACAATATATATCCGTTGAGCTATAATAACCTTGATACTATAGTATAACTATAATTGATAAGAAAAAAAACCATAATGTTTAATTTTTTTAAATTTAACTAATTTACGTTAGCACGTTACCACTTGTATAGTAAAGCTGCCATATATATATATATGCATAATCTAATAAGTTATCGTTTATCAATTTATGTCTATAACAGTTAAACATAAAATATTTTTGTGCAGGACATGAAAATTTATTGGGAAGAAAATAGTGCAGAAAATGTATGAATATATTGTGGTACCTAGCTATAATTTGAAAGATTGTTGATAGGTAAGTAACTAAAAATATATCTATGAAATAATTTTTCTCTGAAGTTATATTTTTTGAAGATGTTAATCTTAAATTATTTCTTTTAACACAACAACGCTCTATATTTGTGTTAGAAATTAAAAATTAAATGTTTACAGTAAGCACAGTGATAAACATCATATTACTATATTTATTTTAATTGATATTTATTTGTCGTCAATGGATATCGTTAGAAATTAAATAAAAATATCAGATATCCCTTCTTAGTATTATTTTTTTATTCAAGATTAGAAAGTTAGTCGGTACGAATATAATTTGATATTTTTCTGGTCAAAGATCATACCTACACTTTTTTCACGAAAACAGTTATTTAACAATAAGCTCAATGGTTTAGGTGCAGTGAAATCTATAACGAGAAACACACCAGTTTATTGATATTGATGTAGGTGTACTAGTGTACTACAGTGCAAATTGATCATAGTTATCGATTTTGTCCGATTGTGTGACATTGATAACTGCAGGTACAAATAAGTATTCCGAAAACCCGATTTCTTTAACACCGAAATCCTTTTTTCTTAAATCTCTCTCTTAGTACTTACGTACAATCCAGGCACGTACACGGAATAAAATTCCGGGGGGGGAGGGTATAATATAATTATATAAAACCCATATATATATAATTTTTTATTTCGTATATCTAATTGTTATTGTGAAATTGTTTTTAAAAAATAATTTTACTTAGCCTTTACTAATCAAATTCTGACATCAGTTTTTCAAAAATTAACCATATACGTATTTTTTAATTTTTAATTTTTCTTATTTTCACCATAATTTTTAGTGTTCTAAGTGATATTTTGGAGGGGGATTTCATCCGTCCATTTCTTTTTGCAGTAATCTTCCACCTCCCCCTTCCTCATTTATATTGTTTATGAATATCTATCCCTCTTAGATTGTTCAAATTTGTAGCTCTTATAAGTCATATCAAACAAATAATTTTGCTTATTAAAATATTTTTAAATGATCTTTTTTTATAAAATTTTAAAATTTTACATCTAAAGTCAGTGAACCAAAACGTCTCCTATTGGCTTAATATATTAATAATTTCAAAATACGGGCAAATCATATAGGTATAGTATAATGGTAATTACAAAAAAAAAACTGAAATAGATAAGAAAACACAACAATACCCATAATATCATTGTACTGGACGTTATGAAAACGCAAAATGTAGGAATTTGCTGGTTTAGATTTTATAGAAGCCTCGCATGCCACCACTCCCACAGCTAACTTTGGTATACTCTACTGATTATTTTAATAACTTTTTTAATCCATGCATAAAATGTTACTTTATTGAATAAATATATGTATATACTATCTATACAATTTTTATCCACAGTGTAAATATAATATTGTATTTCTCGTTAGAATGACAGTGCAATATTTTCAAGACATTATGAAATAATGTACCTACGCGTATAATATAATATGTCTTAAACGTAATTGATATAGTTATAGTTTCACTTTTTTTTTCTCTTAGTTAAATACCGATATTTAGTATGTCAACACGAAGTCTATCTATATATGCAGTATAATATAGTTACGCGCGATGAATGATAGACGTTTGAATAATATAATATTATGACCGAATAACGTTATTAGGTAATATAAAATATTCGTATGTACGAACTCTTCGATTATCATTTTATGCGCACGAATTTTTTTCTAACGATAACTGTATTGTACCCATTATAGAGGTACATTATGTTTATATCCGTGTAAAGAGGTGATAGAAAAAAAACAATAAACAACAATATCTATTTATACAAACCTGGGTAGGTACCTAACACAATAACAGCGTGTTTGATAATATGCATACACCAGTGTTTAGCGAAAAAACTCATCCAAAGATTAAACATATTTTGTAATAATCTATTATACATTATTTATACATTTTTACTGCACAATAACGAGTGACACGCGTTTTCGACACACACAATATCCAATGTGCGCAAGACTCACTGGTTGAAATTTTTTTGAAAATTCTACGGGGCTGCAAAATGTTGTTTGAACAATATTCAGATTTCTCTGTCAAAATTGTAAAGTCGTTCGATAAAATTATATCTGGTTTTCAACCACACAATTGTTATTCATCCAAAACATTATAATTTATCTAACCACTGTTTTTTTAAAATAAACTATAATAATCTGGGTTTTCTCAATAGTGACATTTTAGCAGCCAGCTCTAGCTCTCGTTAGGTTATAAATACTGGAATTTTTCAATAGCATGATAAAACAATATTTGCTAATATCCTAATATTATTATAATTTACAAACATTTAATACTTTTTATGTTATTGAAAGGGAAGCGAGCAAAATCTTGACCATCCGCCCTCAAATCCTAAATTTACATCACTCTACCTATCTTTATAGCATTATAGCCGCAACGGCGTGCTTCGATCGTAATCGGTAGGATACGTGTCGTTATATCGGTTCCGTCACACGTCGGAAGTAATTATTATTTTATCCTTAGACGAATCCGTGTTTTTATCTAGTTCGAAAACGCATACGTTGGAATTTTTTCTCTACTTTCCGTTTGTGCGCTCGCACACGCACACACGCGTCTGGCGGGAGATTTTCACTCTCGGCAAGAAAAGCGTTCCCTCTCCGTCCGCCACCGGTGGAGGTCAATCTCCGAACGGCGCGGGAAATCTTCGGCCGCCGCTGCTCGTGGCGGGTTGGGTTCGGTTTGGATCTGTAGGTACAGTCGTACCGCCACCGCCGCCGACATGTCGCAGTCTTCGAGTGCCGCCGGTCAGAATAGGGACGTTGTTTAATAGTTATTTTTATTGTCACTATCGTTATCGCGTCGACTTTAGTTGTATCGTCTCGAAGGAGTGTTTTTCCATACATATTCGGTTTTCCGGTTTTCTGTTTTTCGTCTACGAAATATCGTTTGTCGCGTCCAAATGAATAATGGTCAACACCGCTGCGCCGACCATGTGTTGTAGTCGCGGGTCCGCGGCGGCGGCAGGTCTGTTGTTTTTGTTGTCGTTGACTTTAAGTCACCAGGCCGCCGCGGACGTCCGGCATGCCCGGCAGAAGAGGACGGTATCGGATCTCATGGAAGGACTCATGAACGCCATGTACTTTCACGTGGATCCGATGCCTTTGCCGTCCACCGTAATCGCACGAATAACTCATTTGTCGGCACCCAGCAAAGTTTACAAGTAAGCAGATATTAGTATTATTGCCATACCTATTACCTGTGATCATACGATTTTTACTCGCGTTTGGTATATATGTATATAAGACTATTCGTTAAAAGTGTATTTCATAAGATATTTAAATAAACTTTTTTATTCGATTATTGACTTTGTATAAGTATAAACAACTAATAAACTCAAATTATGATTTTATTTTGAATATATTGTTTAGTCATTAATATTATCGTTGAATTTCAAAATGGTTATTTTCATACATTTTTAATCAATAATATTTTAGTAACCTTTTAATGGGCGATCAAGAGTAAAATTAAAATTAAACATTTGATTACCTAAGTATCTTGCAAAAATAAAAAACACACATTTTTTAAATTAAATTTCACTTTATTTTTATTAGACTAAATAACTACATAATAATGATAGTTTTTTAAAGATGGATCATGGGCATTTAAGCTGTTCAAAATATGTAATTAGTATTTATTATTTATTATTTAAATGCACATTTAAAAGAATTCTACCCATCCTAATACACGCACGAAATCGTATTTTTATATTGATAGTTTCACTTTTATTCCCATATTTAAATTTTAATATTTGTCAAAATGTACATTACAGCATTTATAATAATATTCGATTTTACGTTCCAAGAGTTTAAACCGTAGGAAATAGAATAATAATAATAATAATAATAATAACAAATAAGACATCTGTAATTTTAAAATGTTATGTGTATAACTATATAGGTAAGTACTAAGTATGATCTGTTTGTTGCTATTATATTTATTTAATCAATAATTCGCTGAAAAAAACATAATATACTTCCATTAGTAAGATAAAATTCAAGAAGGAAAAATTCCATCGAAAAAAGACAAACTATCTTGGGTATATCGTATTATCAATACACTATAAGTTCGCAATATGTAATATACAGGTCGTTTTAAAAGTTTTGCAGCAATTTCCAGACATTAACCAATTTCATCTCAGAACTTTACGCTCCACAAAACTTGGTACTAATTTTTGATCCACTGGTGCTAATTTATCTTCACGAAAATACCCTCTGACCCAGAATAGTGTTTATGATAGTTACTTCCTATCCCAAGAGTAAAGCTCATATACCAACACTTAAGTTATAAGTTGGAATTTGCTAAGAATCACAAATATTCGATTATTTGGGTGCCCATTTCTAAAATGAGTTTACAAATAGAATGCATTAGAAATTAAGCTGGTCGTACATTTTGGGTTAGGTAAACTTTTTTAGACACTACAATGTTCATTATGTGTATGATTTATAATTGGATAAATGTTAATTATTAGCAGTCTACAAATTGATCATAAAAACATTATAGGTCTACCTATATAATATAATAAATAATTTATTATTATAATACGTTACGATACCACAAATTATCATGTCTTATAATCATATTTTTTATGATATACATATTATATGTTTTCAATATTGCCTATTGGATTTCTATTTCCTTTTATTGACACATTATTGATTCATCTCAACACGTTAATCGTATATTTTATTCAATTCATTTCCGATAGTATTATTATCCGTATATTTTGTATATAATAGTATATTATGTTTTTATACCTATTGATTGACGACTAGCTATTTCATTTTCAGATTGAACAATTTTAAATAATTTAATATGCATTTCTCACTTCAAATAAATTTGACTAATAAAAATAAAAATTACAAATGATAAATTGGTAACATTTGTTGAAATATCGATTACCGATATTATAATAATATTTTAACATCGATATTTTGAAATAACTATTTTTTCTTATATAACGTACTAGATAGGAAGTATTTTTATACATAGGTACAAAGTGGAAATCGTATGTATTATATAGTATTGTGTTGCGAAATTTTTTTTATAAAATTATGCGTTGTAAATTACCGTTGTCAAATATCTATTACCTGCGTTTTATTAATTTAAGATTTGAAATTGTATTATTTTTCAATACGTCTAAAACATCGTAAAAAGTATTCTGCAGAATAGTAATAATATCTGTACTACCTTGACTATATTTTTGATTATTTCTTCTATCATTGTTTTCTAGAGTTTTTTTTTAATACGAAAGTATAGTATTATAATTTATATTTTAACGAGTTAGGTAAATGATAATGTACAAAGTAGAAGTATTGCTGAGTAAAAAATAAATGATTTGACTGTAGGTATTTAATAATATTCATATTTATTTGGCGAAATACTAATAATATTTTTATTTATTTTTTGATTGGATAATAAACGAAAATAATTACGCCCACGTAGTCAAAAAATATTTTCTTTGATTAAATTATTGTAAAAGCGCTCCTTCTTCCGATAATAACTATAAAATAACAGAAGTGAAGACGGACGATGGACCCGTGTGTTGAGTGTTTTTCATTCGTCATAGTTAATTTTTTGTTATAGGTACTTATTATATTTATTTATTATTTATTATTTTTTTTACTAAGAAGAAAAGTATAATATTGTTGTATAAATAATTGATCAATTTCGTTGGGCAACTAAATAATTTTACTTTAGAGTAATAGTGCCACCATTAGGTATACTGCAGGTATTATAATAAGCTAGGTAGCTATAATCTACTTGAGATATTTAATATATTAATATGAGTATAAAATAATTCATAATATGCGATTTAAACGTTATAAGTTTATTAAATAAAATGTAATCAGTAATCACATATTCAAATCCCAATGCTATTCAAATTTTTTATTTAAAGATTGAAATTGATAATAATATATACATTACATAACAATTTATGATCCTTGAAAAATAATATTTATTTTTTATATAACTAATGGTTCTAGAAGATGTATGTTAAATTTATTTAATAGGTTGTTTGCGCTTTCCAGATATTATTGTTATGGGTGAAATGTGCACTAGTCTTTTCCTTTTTAATGATAAAAATAATAAAGATGTTTTTTTTTATCGAACTTCTATAAATATATTTAATCAAAAATTCGATTCATTATCGTTAATTTAATGTGTCTAGAATATTATACTACAATATGTTCAGTGATTCAAGTGAATTTCTATTTAAATATATGTTACTTGATGTCACGTACAGGACTATTGTTTATAATCATAATTCAAAATCGCCGCCCAAGAGAAAATACCTTTGTCCAATTTAAATTGCAGAACAATCGTTTATGAAACTATATTCATTTTTTTTTTTAAGTCTTTTTCGTGACATTTTCGTTTTTGATATGGTAGATTGACGCGTTTGATTTTTTTCTACAGGTACGTTCCAGTGCAAACATTAAAGTTATCAAAATTGCGTGCTCGTCAAATAGCTGAACCAAAATTAAGACTAAAATACCCGAAAAAAATTTCAATATCTACAGAAGACTCGTCGTTGACATTGTTGAAAAACGATCTTCCTTGGACGTTACATCCGCTTCCGCCTCCTTTGCCAACGTCCAAAACTATTAAGCTCGAGGTGGACAAATCAATGCCGTGGGCATTGCACCCACTCCCACCACCCGTTAAAACGAAAAATTATTCCGATTACTATTGGCCGGACTCTAAGACACGGCCAAAGTACTATTACAGGTCGAAACCGTCGAAGCCATACCGTTATATTAATAATAATAACTATAAATACAAAAATCCGAAGGCTCATGCCAATTTCAAACCGGCTTCGGAGTACAGCAAACCCGCCATCGATTATAAGTCCGTCGTCAACCATAATACCAAGCCAGACGATTTCAATAGTCACGCTGATCATAAGCCCGCAGATTACAATAGCCACGTTGATCATAAGCCCGCCGATTACAATAGTCACGCTGATCATAAGCCCATCGATTACAACAGTAATATTAACAAGCCCGACGACAATAACTATAATCACGTCGATTACCCACACGATAGTTTCAAGTACGTCGATTACAAGCATATCGATTACAAGCACGTCGATTACAAGTCTCCGGACTACAAGTCTCCAGACTACAAGTCTCCCGACTACAAGTCCGAATATCCGAAGCATGCGATGGACGAAGAACCACACGAAATCAATAACGACGACGACCACTATGACCACAATGATGTTTATCATTACTCGCACGACGATCACTCGGCCCAAATCAATGATTCACCGTCACCGTCATCACAGCCGCAACCACCTTCCGCCGAGTACGTGTCGCACATCACCATTGAACCGTCTATTCAAATCGCGTCGTTTTCGGAAACGGAACTTCAAGGTGATGGTACGAACAGAGATAGTAGCAGCCTGTCTCAGGGCGACGCGAAACACAGGTCGTGTCAGTGTACGATAAACGGACATCGACACAAACGCGACGCAGACAACGACGACGACGATGGCCTTCGTCTACCGTGGACAACCAACGGTACCGCTACGGTCACCAACATCGACTCTAACGACAATCGTACTGCGACCAGGAAGCCAACGGATTCGAACGCAGCACAGTCCTCGCGGAACGCGTACTTTGCGCCACGCGTCGGACACGCCACCGACGTTCAAATAATTAAGTCACACGACATCACCGAACAGTCGATGATCAACGGTCCTGCAAACGGTCCTGGACCTGCGAACGATCCTGGCCATGCACACGGTCCTGGTCCTGGGAACGTTCCTGGCCGTGCACTGCAAGGCCCCGGACCTGCAAACGGTGTGGGTTACGTGCAACGGGTGCGTGACATGAACAATAACGACCATCCGGTCGCCCGGCCGCCACCGGTCGAAGCGAAAAAGAACGACGCGACCACGTTCAGGGACGAGAGCGACAAGTTCAAAGTGGATTTTGGTCGCGATATCAACGGTTGGGACGAGTCGAAATCAACTGCCAACAAGCAAGGACGATACTCGCTGATAAAACATGACGTTGGAGGTGGAGGCGGAGACGGAAACTCGGGCTTTACGAACGACTACAGAAACCGACCATCCATGGACAGACCGGACACGCGGGGGAGAGATTATCACGCCGTTAAAAGCAAGGTGGAGAACTCAGATCGAGGAGTGTCGTTCAGCGTGCAGACTCCGTTTTCTGTTTCCAGTTTTTCATCGAACATCCGACATCCGGAAGAACGCCAGTCCCGGTTTCGTTACACCGGACACAAATCCGAATCGTCGGCATCGCCATCGCCGGCACCGTTGTTGTCGTCGTTCCGGAACGAATACGCGGAACCACCACTGGACTTTGAGCAGTTTGGCTTGAAGTCGGCTCTGGATGAAGACCAACCGCTCAGTACCGATTTTTCACGTGACTTGTTCGAAGACAAACAGCCGGAATCTGTAACGATTGGTCGACTTTCGTCTCGATTTCCGGAGAGCTTCGGCGAGGAAAGACGACCAAGGCCCGGGTTCTCAGGTCAGTCGGTCTCGCACTTTTCGAGGGATTTCGGCCACGACAACGACGACCGGAGTCGTTTGAAAACGTCATTGAAACCGTTCCGGTACAACGCGAAACACGGCCCGTCGCAGTCGACCGACGACCTATTCGACATCCAGTCAAAGGATCGACGTCCGCCCAATGAAGAATCGGTCTTGGAATATTTCCAACCGGTCGTTATCGATTTCGAAAAGTCAAAGCAGAAAGACAACGATTTCAAATCGTTCGGTGGCAGCAGTAACAACAACTACGGTGGAATCGACAAATCGAGGTACTTCGGTAAAACGGATACTTCGATTTTTGCGAAATTCAAAAAGAATCAGAACTCCGATCAGCTTCGTTTGCCCGGCCGTCTGCATGAATCCAACGAGAACTTGTCGAGGAAAATGCTTTTACACCCTTCCACGTTCGACATAGATTAGCACGAGTGTCTAACTATTTAATATTTATACATAACAGGCGATATAGTTGTCCTGCTTGGGCGTATAACTATTTAAATATGTTTTGTATAAACCATGATTTACTTACAACCATCGTTAAAAACCATGGAATACAATAAGTATTTAAAAAAACCATATTTTGTCATTATGCACTCTTTGTGTGTAGTTAATTACTATCATTATTATTATTGTTTTAAGAAATTGTATGCATAACTATACTTCCAGCATTGTATTAAAAAATAGTTGGAATATTTTTTATATAAATATTATTATACAATATGATATTTGTCGGTTGTTTCATCTTATAAGAGCTAATTCCTGATTGTATAATTAAACACAGCTCGGTGTATTTAAAAATTAAATACTTTTTTTAGTTGTTTAAAATAATATTTAAATCTGTTATCGCTAATAAATTTAGGGTGCCATGTAAAATAAAATATTTTTAATATTGGATGATAATAAAACGTTTTTATACACCGTGGTGGCATTTAAATATGTTCCGTGAAATGACTATTATTTTTATAATATACAGAACGTGGTTTGTGATTAATTTGTACACATAAAGCATATACCTACATAATTATTATATATAATGTACAAGTATGATGAGTGTATTGATTTTAATTACTCTGTTCTTACAATACAGACTATATATTATAATATGATCGTTTATATGCTATGTAATGATTTTTTTGACGAAATTATAAAATATGTAATTTAATTATATTAAATAAATAATTTAATTTATATGTATAATGTAGACGTAACGGTATTTTAAAAGCTTAAATTGTCACTTATAATTGTTTCAGAAATATTTCGCGCTATACCTATACTGAAAGTGCATAATTTTGATTACCTATAAGCTCAATAAGTTATAAAAAAATAAAACTATAGGATATTATATTGTTGAAACCGCCGGCATTTTACGCCTTGTGACTTTGATTTGTGATTTGTGTTTCCGATATACTGGGAAAAATTCAAAAACTACTTATAATTTAAATAATCTCTTTAAACTATCAACATATTATTAAATAGCGATTATGATAATGATTTAGACTTGTAGGCAGGTACATCATGTAAGTATACATATCATGTTTGTTATAATCGATCATGTGAAATGTTTAATTTATACACTGTAAAAATTATTGTCTAATACATTATACTATTATAGACTATATAGTAAACAGTTGATTGTTGATGGGTGTAAACCTTTATACGTATAAGTAACCTACGGATTTGAGTCTCATAGAGACATAGAGTATATTTTAAAACCGTATATATACCATAATATAGTCCATACGTGAGTTTTTAGGAATTAGGTAAATGTTTTTTTTTTTTTATTTTTTTTATCAGACCTTTGTATTATATCCTAATACGAAGGAATAGGTATACGCATATTTAAACTCGGGAATTACGACGAACTGAGGATCACGGAAGACTATAATACGATTACCGACCCACCCTCCCCCCCCCTTGTAATTTGAAATAAAGATTAAAGGTTAAGGAAATGGATATGACGAGATCAGTTGAAAAACGTATTAAACCTAGGCGAAACGATGACAGTCTGCAGTCGTATTTCGTAATTCGGGGAATCTCAATATGCGCACAATTAAATCGGGTGGTATAATAATATATAAAGCTTATCGTTGTATGTGGTTGTGATCTAAGAAAAAAAAATGAATGAATAATATTTTCTAAGGGGTACATTAGTTTTACAGAGCAATTATTATAATATAATTTGTCAGCTATACCAGCTATATCGAAAAACAAAAACGTATGTCGATTCTCCTAGTGCTTCTCAAATTTTAGTGGTCAGATATTACATATCTGTACATAGTTTTCCGTATCCATTTCCAGCGTCCTTGTATTACCGAAATGCGATTAAACTGAGCATGTCTATTTTTTTAAAATCACCTGTACTGAATAGTAAGTATTTTTTACTTTCGGAAATAACTGTCAATGTAAAAAATAATATATGGTTATGTAAGTGGACCTGAGAAACGTGCTGGTTTATACCCAAAATGTTTACATTTATTCGTAACCATCTAGTTCAATATCACGATAATCAGTGTCGTCGACAATATTGTTTTCGACGCAAATTGTAATATTATCGTAATATTATCGAATATAATATTAACTATTATTTTCTGCATTCTAAATACACGAGGTATCACGAGGAAACAAATAGATATAACATGGCTTATGAAAGAAATTAGAGCGTTTACCTGCGTATAACTGGTAAACTCCCGTGGTAATAATGACCATGAGAGCTAACAACTTGGCATATGTGAAAATGTCTTGCACGCGTGTTGCCCACTTAACGTCCCAGCAGTTGATAAACGTCAA
This sequence comes from Nasonovia ribisnigri, assembly GCA_027563435.1. Taxonomy (NCBI): domain Eukaryota; kingdom Metazoa; phylum Arthropoda; class Insecta; order Hemiptera; family Aphididae; genus Nasonovia; species Nasonovia ribisnigri. The sequence continues at coordinate 34,968 of JANEHU010004716.1, forward strand.
TAACACTAAAAAACAAAAATGGAAAAACAAGAATTTAGACACGGTGAGTATTTTCGACAGGTGTCATTGTATCGTACTGTAGAAGTCTGATATTTTTATTTTTTTTGCTTTGGAAATTGTAATCCAATAATTACGCATATACCTTAACCTATCCAACGAGTAACGACAGTATTATTAAATACATCGTGCAAATAGGTTCTTTTTTTTAATTATCTTCTATAGGTAGGTACTTAATAATATAGGTTCGTATATTTATTCACTAAAATAATATTATGTACTGTGTAGGTAAATTAAATTAAATTATTAAATTACATTTATAATTAATGAAAACCAATTTGAAATATTTGTACGGTGTTCGCGTATAAAAAAATGTATATGTAAATTCATAATAAATTCTAGTTTGATGTTGAACAATTATTAACCATTATAAATCACCCGAAGTTAAAAATTGAAAATCATCGATTATACTCGTTGACGATAGAGGGCAATATTGTACAATTATTATAATATAGGTACTATATGTTATAGGAGGAAATTTTGTTTTCTGAGTGAAATATTCGGAACCGTCAAAGTCGTGTTCATGTTCAATTAAATTCAATCATTATTAAGGGGTGCAAAAGGACAATATTATTTCCCAAATATACCAATCTTTTGTCTATCATACCGATGCACCTGATAACGCAATAAGAGTTCTGAAAACTAATTTGAATTCTTTAATATGTCTACTTGAGATCGATCAGGCCACTTTTTTTAAAATTTTATCCTTAACTGCCTACATTTACTTTTTACATTTTGTTTAAATATTTAAAATTTACGAAAATTTAAATGTAGATTATTCGAAAATTAAATAAAATACCACGAAATGTGACCTGATTGATCTCAAGTTGACATATTAACGAATTCAAATCAGTTTTCAGAAGTCTTATCGCGTTATCAGGTTCATCATTAAGATTGACAAAATGTACATACAGATGAGCATAAATTGTTTACTGTTCACGAGAGCAACGCCATGTCAGTGACTTGTTCGTGCGCGTGCGGGAGCGCTTTTCTATTTTATTTACACACAGCAACGCCACTAATGATAATTTACTACGTACACATATACAAGACCAATACAATTTGAAAACTGCCTATTTTGAACTCCTTAAAAACAGTCCGTTTGCAATCACCTTAATATTAAGTCACCATCATAATAATACTACCTATCTAAGAAATATAAAAACGTTATATGCCACTTGTATGACGTTTATGACACGTATCAATGCGCACAATAAATGCCCTAAAAAATGATTTCTTTCAATACGAAATAATATTGTAAAACAAATAGTTTGAAAACTTCCGTTATGAAAATTAATCAACATTCAACAACGTTTATGATTTCGTTATATACTCAGTTTCTGCTATGATTTTTCATCAGCTATATATCAAAAATAAACTAAAGTACACATTTACACAATACAAATAACGGTCTTATTGATTTCAAGAGAAAACTTTATTTGGTCTTCGAGATAAGTCTCTTACGCATTACTCCGTTTAATTGAAATAACGAAGTACGACTGTCCTTTAAAAGCTACTTTTATTTCAAATGTTTTCCGCACGTTCTTACTGCTATTTTTCCCTTTGCAATAAATATATGATACCTATACCTATACCATTTGGATTAAATTATCACGAAAAAGAAAAATCCAACTCACGATAAATTCGAGTTTTTATGGATAAAATAAACAGCTCATATAATTGATAATCATTACAATAAGCAACATTAATACACATAAAATAAAAAATATATTTTAGGTATCTACCTAAAATGAGTTGAAACTCAAAATATATTTAAAAGTGGACGAGATTGTATTGTGTATTATGTATTAAGAAATTATATTATTATTACTACTTTATTATTTATTAATAAAAATGCAATCTCGGATTTATAAGGTTTCATTATTTACTTACGATTTTAACCATGTATTTTTTTGTTTCATTTTAACTTTTGTTTAGATTATGCCTTGAAATTTTGCTTTTTTTAAGAATAGATATTAATATTCCAGTTGTTTTTTCAATCCGGTCCCGGGGAACATATTTTGCTTGTGGTGTTCCGTCATTATGTGTAACAAACCGATAAGAGTTATTTTACATTTTATACAATATATTGATGGATCTTTAAATTTCATTATTTATTATGTAGGTATGTTAACATTTTTTCAAACAGGAGAATGCTTCAAAAGGTCCATATAGCTTTGTGTATAGTACAATAATTTGTCCGTTGTATATAATTACATATCTAAATACATCGTATATTCTGTTCTTTTAATATATGAGTACCTAGTCTTTATACTTCAGATCTATGACATATTTATACAATATAGCTAGTAAGTATCTACGATAAATACATTTAACATTTATGAAACCAATTTATTTCTGCTACTTTTTTGTTTCTTGTTGATTTAAATAATAATTATTTAAAAAATATCAAATATTAAAATTTAGGTTGAATACATATTATGTTGTTTTGGCCCATTTATATATTCTTCAGAATTTAATAGTAGGTAGTTCTTATCGACATTTTCATAGATATTATCTCGCATATAATTAGTAAATATAATTATTAAAATATATTTACCTAATGATTATGGTATGCTTTAAAGTTGTTCATTTTTAGTTTTATTACTGAGTTGTATTCGAATTTAGTTAAACCCGAATCGAAATCTTCGTAACACTATAAAAGTGATTTAAATATCAAGGTAAAAACGAATTAATAAACTGCATTTATTTAAACTTTACAGCAATTGTTTATGTGAATAAAATAACAGTATTATTTAATTTTAACAAGACAGAAATGATATAGACTTTAAATACATTTTTACTATCTATAAAAAACAATTAAATTATTATGGGTTACGTGCCATTAAGATGTGGTTATCCATCTCAATATATGCCTTAAACGACATTTGAAATGATTATTTTACTTGCTTGAGCAGCGTATGAGTAATAATCACCACGCAAAAAGATTCCTCCACGTCCGAGCAACGAAATAGATAATATGTACAATTTAAATCTATTTTACACGTACAAAAATATAATGTGATTTCGATCTCTCTATAAAATAATTTTTTTTATTGTTATCATGACGTAAAAATTGCATTCACACTATTGTCGTATAATATGTACCTATTTATTATTGTTTAGGTTATATCTTCTTCACCACGAATTATTCACGAATATTGCAGTTAACAAGGTGTTTCCTTTCTGACTATTTAAAGGATCATAAATATGAATTTATAAAGAGTGTTATATATTACTTGGCCTATTTAATATTCTGTTATTAATAATATTATATATTTCATTTAATGATATTTTTAAATTTGTTACATGACTTAACTGTATAATATTATTGTATCAGTTATCGAATAGCTCGTAATAATTATATATTTATCATGTTCAACTCGTCATACTATCCTTATTCCTCAGTCATAACTACATAATATTATAACATGTTATTATATTTAAAACTAAAAAATGGATAATATTTGAAACGAAAAATTAATCAAATTCGACTTTATAACTCGTCGTTGTTATGAGGTTGTAGTGATGATGTACCGTTAGATGTGCGCATAACATCTGGTGGGAGACTGTGGGTGAAAGTTTCATTGATTTTTCGCGAGCTCGTGGTGGAACGGTAGTTATGTCCACGTGGATTTTTCCATTGGAGAAAACCACGCACGCGGGTCTTACGCACTTCCGGAATGGAATATTCTTGAATAAATTATGTACTAATCAGGTATTTAATTACATATAACAAATTTGAGAATAATAAACTATTGAAACTATAAACTATTGTCTAAAAAATCTCAAAATCTGAAACATTACAGATTTATAAAGTTAATTAATCGGTGCGTTGAAACATCAGCTTATATTAAATACCTATTTCAATCATCTTATATTATTATTATCGTTATCATAGTGATTCGCGAATCCTTTTAATAATTACAAAGATATAAAAGGAGCAAATTATCTTGTCAGTTTCAAATGTCTAATCTGTTTGAAGGGTAAACTTTTTATTCAATAATCACTGATCAGTATTTTAGTACTGTAACTAATCATAACCATTAAAATAAAAAAGGTTTATATTTCAGACTTCAGTGCATATAGTTCGGTTGCTTAAACTCATAAATTCATAAAAACATTAAAACAATATTTTAGTTGGAGAGCCAACCATTTTATATTATGGCCAATTAATGTTAATCACTAAAATTATATTATTTACATATATTTTAAATGAAGTTTGAATACATTTTCAAGGATCAATGACGTGAAAATGTACTACCAATAAAACTTGAAAAATTAACGATCGCAGACCAAGTCTTTGTTAGATTAAATTATATAAGTATTACCAATAATTTACAGACAAAGAAATTTAAAGAGAACGAACCTAGAAAAATTAACAATTTGTGTTTGTTTTTACTAATAATATATTACTATAAGAATTAGGAATAAATTATAAAACTATAAATTTCTCTAAAACATTGCAATATGTACAATGTACATTTTAATAGGTCATACGTATAGGTGTATGGTGCCAATATGTATATCATTCTACAAGATATATTTTCAAATTCAGGAAATTTTTACAAGTTCTGTATCGAAAATTGTGAGTTCCGTATTTAAAATAATTTAAAGTAGTTAACACTAATTTCAATAATAATTAATCATATGCTAGTAGCTAGTACCTAAGACGTACCGAGTTCACTCATTTTGGATTACGAGTAGGTATACGTCTTTTGGAAGTGACATATAGATCAACCTATTTACACAATATATTCCATCTAACAGTGGCAGGTTTCTAACGTGACTATACGATTTTTATTTATTTATCTGCAGATTTAAGTTGTTGTCCGGTGACGTTTAAAGTTTAAAAAAAATCCGTTTTCAATGTTTTGCCATGTACCTACAAGTAGATTTCGAATACGGTCAGTGTGAATTCTGCCACCACGTCTTTTTGCTGTTTCAACAAAACAACTAAAAAAAAAAACGTGAAAGTAAAACACAGCTATAAAATTATTTTACTTTTCGAGGATTAAAAACGGTTAAAAAAGTACATCCGGAAAAAGAAAAAAGAGTCCATATTTGAAAACAGCATAACAAATACAATGTACAATGTAAACAATAGGTTCGACAACAACGAATATTTATTTATTATTTTTATTTTTTGCTTAACAAAATAGTATATTTACAATCTGTAATATTTTATATACAATAAGACGTAAATTTGATAATATAAGATTAATAACAACATGAAATCACATGAAGAGGGAAGCCCGCCCACTGTGGAAACCCTCTAACTTGTGAGAAACGAATATTTAAATTTTTTATTGTAATAATATATTTGTGTACCTACCTAATATTAGCTATCACGATATTATTACAGTCTAATTTAAATTATTATTTCGATTTTACAGATTTTAAGGTTGATGAATAGGTACTATAAATGTGTACATCACTGATCCAATCTCGTATACGTATTATCTCTTTGTAAGTTTAACCTTGGTGCCTTATAATTTCCTATCATCGTCAATAGGTTATTATATTTCCCCTATTATTTTAAAACGTCAGTCTATCGAGCCAATTCGGTGAATAGATTTGTTAGAAATAAGAGAGCAAATCATAAAATTTAAAATCAATGATAAATAATCGCATTAAAAAAAAAACTATTACAAATCACTATTAAAATTACATTATTCAATAAATTCACCGTAGATGAAAAATAATCACATGATATTTTTTTTAAATAGAGTAAACATAAAAAAATTATTCTCAGAATAAAATTCTCGAAATTATTGAAAACAGTTTGAAAATAATCTACACAATAATACTTAGTTTATAAGAAAGTATATGGTTTCATATTTAAAGACTACAGCAACTGATGTCTAAAATTAAAGCTAAAAAAAATACATAACTCCGTTTACAAAAAAGGGGGAATGAGAGAAAAACGAATAAATATAAACTTTGGACTTTAATCTTATTCTACAATGGTGCAAAATTGATGTCGTCCACTCATGAGTAGGTGCAGTGGCGTGGCGAACATCTTTCAAACCCTAAGGAAATTATTTATACAATGACCCCCCCCTATAAAGGTATAATTATCTGTATACAAATTTTGAATTTTTAGGGCTAAGCAATTGCATTAGGTAAACGTCGTTCACCACGCCACTGAGTAGGTGGTATAATTCTCTGATTAAGTAGCTGACATGTCTGTCTATAGCAATCGCACACGCAAGTCAATGGGACCTTCCATATCATAATATCAATTATATTGGTTATATTTCAGTTATAGCCAACTGATGTTTAGCTGCAATATAATTTGGACATTCACAGTCGTAGTTTTTCCTAACTGTTACAGACCAATTACCATAATATTTTGTATTAGGTTTATATTATATAGATCGATGACGATATACCTTTCTATTTATACCTATATACAAAATAATCCACGTACACGTAGATATTATGTATTATATAATTTGAACTGCGATAATTACCTATGCAACAAGCGGCCAGCAGTCGTGTCGACTCTTCGGGCGGATCGCAGTCGGTGTATATGGGCTTCAGCACATACAGGCTAAACGTGAGGGCGACTATGGCTTGTGAACACGGTCGGACGATCATGCACTCCACCCACAGTCGCATAAAAGCTATGAACGGGCCAAACGTCTCCATGATGTACGCGTAGTCGGCTCCGGACTTGGATATCATGCATCCCAGTTCCGCGTAACAATAAGCGCCGACCTGCGGAATAATGAATACATAGCGGGTAAAGTCTGCGACCACGAAGACAACCCGATAAAGTATAATAAGGCGTGTGACGTGTTTAATTGTGTGCTGATAACGTTTCTGCGGTCGCATAAACCGATACGATAAACCATTGTATTGCAATGAATCTGCGAGCTCCAAAGGTCCCTTAAACGCGAAAATTGGCGGCCCGCGATTAAGTTTTAATGAACCGAAAGGGTTAAATCGATCAACTTTGAACGCAACTCGGCATAAGGCTGTTAAGAGGACTACGGACATCAATACTCGTAAGTAGGTACTGTCTCAGTGTAGTCGCACTCGTACTGCAGTACCTATAGTGGTGTCGTCGTAATCTATCAAACTGGTGACGTAGCGAAATAATTTCAATAAGCATAGATAATCAAAATTGTACATGGTGCGTCCGTATAGGGTCGATATCTGTAGAGTTCAAACACCTGTTGATTTTGAGAGGAGAATGTTTTCGGGATAATGTCATGTACCAATCGATGGCAATACGGTATACACACATTATATCGTCAGACCTATTATTATGGTAAATTTGTAACTTCATCGTTAAACAATACTCATATTATATAAAAATAAATGTGATGGATGGCATTATACCGTATAAAATATATTCTCCACTTCAAGATGTTTAAACTCTTATATTGACCACAAACTCTGCAATTTTACACTATTGCTGAGTGGACTTTCGCAATATGTCGTACCTAGTGGACTTTTGCAATATTGCTCGTTAGATATTGACGGATAACAGTGTGTCCCTACGGGTATACGTGACGTATCCCCTTAATGCATGCCATTACGTGAAGTATCGCCGACGTAGTCTTGTCACAGGTGTGGATTTGTGCATAATTTGGACAAGTGTAAATTATTATGTTATAATATTATATGCATGTAAAAAAACGTACGAGTATTTCGATTTTCGAATTTCGACTAATTATTTGTAAGTTATGCCTTCATTGACTATTGATCAGAATTGGGAAGTAATCAACTGTTTTAATATTATAAAATCAACACGCTCTAAAAATATTATATTTTTTATCGCACACTGCACCCTGTACAGTAAGATATCGACGAGGAGTTTTACTTCTTCTCCTCTTACTCGTATGAATGTTTTGTATGGGAAAAATAGGTAATTCGTATATTTTAATTTTTAAGTCTATAAGCTAAGAAGACATTGCCTTATGATGTACATTTAATGACAAATAATAATTAACTATTATTTTGCTTTATAAATATAAATTGGTTAGGTACTCCTTTAGACATTGCCTTATGATGTACATTTAATGACAAATAATAATTAACTATTATTTTGTTTTATAAATATAAATTGGTTAGGTACTCCTTTTTATTTTATAACACGCGACATCAACAGGTAAATTTTTTTTTAAATTTTACTTTGCTGCACATATATGGCTTCAGCCGTATTCCTATTTTAGTTTTTACCTGCCTTAACGTCAACATAGGTATTATGTGTAAAAAAGTTGTTTTTTTTTTACAACACTATTCGGCAATACATTTCTAATAATATATCTGTTTCTCCATACTATATGTAAAAAGTGCTTGAGTAATACGTATTAACATACTATAATTATAGATTCTAAATAATAAAGATAAATATAATAATATTATAATAAGCAATATATTCACCAACTTGTTGATATGGATATTAAAGCATTTTATTAATATTACCTTACATTTTTGGCATGAGAGTATGAGACCTACCATTGTACCAACTACCAATATATAACGACTAAACCACAGATCTGAATTAATAATTGTCCCTATATTGTAACGACAATATATATTACATAATATATACATACGCTATAATAGCAACGCATTAAACTATTTATTAATTTGATATTCCAAACACAATTCGGAGAGCACAAGTGTTGGAATTTATTGTTATTTTGAAATTTGTAATAACTATGCCTATAAGCTATACTTATATAATATATATAAATAAATCATACAATGAATAATAATATATTTTCATTCGTCTCGTGATTTTCTTGTTCCAAACGTTCGTCGTCACTGTGCGAAAACCGTTTCACGTAAAGGCAAGCCATCTTAAACAATATACCTATTTAAAATTCTCAAAATCTTATATTGCTTCAATAATTTATAGTTTGTTTCATTTTTATTTATTTTGTGGCTTTCCTACGCGAATGGTGGGAATTCAAAATCATCCAAAATAATAATAACAATCATAATAATTATAATATGCAAGTAAGTACCATGGAAAATACTCCGGATAAGACCCAGACGATCAGCGAAGCGTTCACCGATCCGGTATTTTCCAACACGCCCGTCGGCGAAATGAATATGCCTGACCCGATGATGCTACCCACGATGACTGTGACGCCGTTCAAAAGGCTCATTTTGGGTTTCAGTTCGATTCCACCGTCTTCGGCAGGGGCCACATCCGCCTCCACCGCCGATCCGTCTTCCTTCCGTTTCACACCCATTTTTCTCGATTGATTATTGTTTCTTATCACAGTTATTGCAGTTGATGATTGCACGTGGCTCTTTATACCCACGGTTTGGGATCTGAAACGAAAACGATTTAATAATAGCGACGAGCGCGTACGAGGTAGGTATTCGTAATAATGTGTACGCTGACAGTTATTTCAATAAGCAAATTACATGTCTCCAGAGGACGTGAATTTGAGAACAAATTTGAACAGGCGATTGTACGTCGTGAGATATTATATTAATACCTATATTATTTATAATATGTATTCTGTGTTTCTATAATATTATGTATATTCAATAAGGTGTAGCTGGTAATACAGTTATAAATTACAACATTAATATTGTGTACAGATGTACAGTACAATATTAAATCGCCTACCTAGTTATATTTGCGAACAACAAGTCGTGGTGATTAATATATTGTTTAATGATATCATTTTTTTTTTCAGTTCAACGAAAAATGGAGTACCTACCTTCGGTTTTTTTCTACATCGTTGTAGTTGTAAAACACATGTTAAAATTTTACCTGGGCCTTAAAAAACATAACCGGCTCCACGATTCAACGCCGTTACTATAGGTTTTTGTTTGAAAATTACATCAATATTTCGAATAAAATGTCAACCTTTAATGAAATTTGATTGATTCAGTAGATATTTGCCCATGACGCGCACAGTCTTGTAAATGGCTTATTATACCAACGCTACATAAAGTAAGTACATTTTTCAATACAATTCCAATATCTTAATTAACTTTCTTACAAGTGTTACACAAATACTTAACTAGGTTTTTTCTTCAAAAATATTTTATACTTGGTACATAATTAAAGCCGGGATAGTCGAAATGTACTTGGGTTAAGAAAAAAGTCATTTTCGAACTGCACTCAGAAATAAAACCAGTAATGGTCGTACTGCACTTGGGTTCAAAAAAGGGTTTTCGACAAAAATTTTAGAAAAATAAATGTAGTCATTGGCGTACTAATTAATATTTTTTATACTTATTAATTTTATATGTATGAAGTACCTATGTATAATTATAATATTTATTACATTTTAAAGAAATTATTTTTTGTAAAAATTATAAGAGAATGAATAATATTACAAATAAAACTGTAGACACGTATAAAAATATGTATAAAAATGTTTTTGAAAAATATAATAAATTACAGGTTTAATATTCACGCGAAACGTATAACATTTTTGTTAAAACATCTTTTTTAATTCAAATTTTCATAAACTTTTTTAATATAAAAATATTAAAGAATTAAAATAAATAAACAGTAATTGAAAACAACGTACAAAGGGCCTACTACAATATACGTCAGTTGCAAATATAATTATTGATGTAGAAAAGATAATATGGTTTTAATAAGAATATATTAATGCCGATGACGTACTTATCAATAATCATTTATAAATAAATTATATATTTGAATTTATGAACTATTCGTATACTTTTTATCTCATCTTTAACTCTCAGTTCTAGACTAGTCGTTAATTTGTATATTTTCATATCGGGCAACACTACCGTTTAACGACTAACGGTATGGAATAAAGTATACACTCGTAAAGTCGTAAGAAAAAGTAAATATTAAAATATGTATATAATATACATAATATAAAACTTTATTCATAATATACATAATATACAACTTAATTTAAAATATAAATAAATGAACAGACTGCTCAAATATAAAGGCAATTGCAATGATATAGGTACTTGCAAGTTGCAACATACAAAAATGAAATAAAAGTAAAATACGAGTAAATGTATTACTTTAAAATAAAGGTTACTTATATATACTGCGCAAAAAATACATGTTATAGGACAATATTATTTTCAAAGACTTAAAGTGTTTTAATTTTACATTTTTATTTCGACAAAAACAATCTACTTTTAAATTTTAAATGTTTGTATGAAAGTTATAATGGGTAACTCATAAGAGACATTTTTTTTGCTTTCTATTGAGAACCCGTTGAACATTTTTCTTTTATATTAAATGTGCATGAGACTACTGTTAGTCGTAGAGCACCAAAATGTCAATACCTATATCTAAAGATATTCGTAAAAACACTGTAATTGATCTACCTGTTCGTATTATTAATATCAAAAACTGAAGTGACAGTTTTAAGTTTATTGTTGTGTATGCAATGGTTTTTAAACAACGAGTAAGATGAGTAGTGAGGTAGATAATACAGGGTGGTTGGGTGTTCCTAACGAAGTGTTTGGGTGGGAGCGGATCCCACTAAAATCTTTTAAAAAAAAGTTTTTTTCTGACATTGCCACGTAAGTTTAAAGTAATATTTTTACTTATGACAAAAAAATGTTGTTTTTCTGGATACTTGTTTGGGTCATGCCCGTGGGCTATGTGTGCACTGTGCTTGAATGTAATAATGATATGGATAGATTTTTATTATTGTTTTCAGTATAACAAATTTAATCATAGCAATGCATAACACTACACTCACCAGATATACAAATAACGATCTCCGATAAAGTTTACACAGCGTAGTACGACAAGATAGGTACTTATATTTAACGAATAAATTCAGCAGACTCTCGCTTACTCAGTGGCATGCCACAGTCCTATTCCTATATGGCTATATAACACGATATATATATATATATATGATTTCCGATCGACGCGGTACATATAATATATATATATATATATATATCAAATAAAGTTTTATTAAATCACGTATTATTATTAATTTATTGGCCAAGTATTCAAAAACTATGACATTGCAGTAGTTGTATAGCAGATATGTATACTGCAGAATATAATAAATCCTGCGTATACTACATAAATATACATAATTCATAATAATATTAATAATACGTGCGTCGCGACTACTTACTATGTCATCGTGAGATAAAAACTAAAAATTTATAAAAAAAAAAATAAAAAATAACGGTGTGCAAAAAAAATTTTGAAGGCGTCGTCTCGTCTGCCGCTCAACGATTCGGTTACTGAGCAACGCTACTGCTCCCGGTCTCCGTCTATCCTGCGTGACGCCCGACCGCGGTGTTTGCATACGTATGTGTCTGCGCGTGCGCGCGCGCCCACCCGAGTCTTTTCCTCTTCGTGTGTGTGGTGTGTGTGTGTGTGTGTGTGTGTGCGCGCGTGTGTGTGTGCAGTCAGGATATTGCCAATTCGCAGGCGCAATCCCTTCAAACATAATGGCGCGCGATCGGCCGCGACGATGAGTAGCGTTATTTAATTTCACGCCGAAACGGCCGCAGGAAGAGAACATGAGCGGATTTACACAAACATAATTTTTCGACGGTACATAATAACACTCGTGTTGTTGTCATACGCACGCACACACACACACAAATACACCGTCAACATTATATTATAGTGTCAATTTTCTTTTTCTCTTGTGTGTGTGTGTGGGGGGGGGGGGGGTTAAAATCAATAACAAAAATGACATAGATGAAAATTCTTATAATATTTTTAATAACAAAAATACCGTGAATTCTTAAACTTTTGTTGAACTGCCTAAATGTTTATCTTGTTTTAAAATCGTATTATAGGAAGTCCTTTCATTTTTTTTTTCATTTCAGGAGGGTTGAACTCTGATCCCTCTCCCCATGATCATACACACAAATTTGTATACATAGAATGCATCTGTTGGAGGTTAAATGACTTTATGAAGAAATTATAGAAATATAAGTCTTTTGTTTGCACCCTGTATTATAGTAGGTAAGAATAATATATTAATTAATTGGATAATTAGTAGGTAACTCTAATTCGTGACCATTAATATTCGCATATTCGCACTTCATATTTTAGAGCAATTTTTTTTTAAATGTAATTTATGAAGACTAATGCAATTCCAATCGCAAACAAGGACAGTGGACGGCATTAAATCGTCACTGGGTTATAGGTAAAATCATAAATTACCATAATTTATGTATACGGTTTATAATTATTAATTAATAACAATAGGTAAGATAGTGACAGCATAATTATGTGACTAACATATTATTGCTTTGAAAGGTGCAGCTGTTTACAATTATTATATTTTATTATTATTTATATTTTAGTTGTAAAAAGTCCAAACAGATTTTTTTTTATACTGTTTGTAAGTGATATCTTCTCTACATTTTAAAGATACTTTCAATTTTTACCTATATCGTGGGTACATGCCTTCATAGTTTCTCCGAACATAATACTAATCGAGAAATACTTAATATTTGAATTATAGCCTGTATATATAGATATAAATGGACATATATAATATAGGACATTGGACATAGGTACTATAAAGTATCTGCATAAGTTCCATTTCAATATTTTATTTTATTTTTAAAGTATTAGAAATGTATACATACATAATATATTATGCATAATAACTAATAAGTATAATATATTATTTTAACGTGGTACAAGTTGACCAGTTATAAATATAAGATATCTATAGAAAGAGACATGGGTCCCTGTAGATATACCCAATTACCGTAGCCGGTGACATATGTAACTAATATAAAAGATATAACTGTAAAAGGATCTTAAATATTTTATTTAAATAACCAGGGTCCAGTACTCAATTTCCGTTATCATTACCTGGATATTATTGTCTATACTTAATACTTACAGATAACAAAACTTACAAAATACGTAAATTATGTTTTACAATAGTAGGTGGATGTATAGCATAGTCGTACGAAGTTCAGTAATATGAAAAGCGTTATATCTATATGGGGAACTAACTTTTCCTAAACATCGAGTATTAAAAATAGGCCTTACCTACAATAATTAATTGTGTATATATATTATATAGGTATACATTATTATTCAATAATTATTATTCTTTATTCGCACATAAATATATTATTTCCTAGATTAAATAAATATATTTAGTTGGTACATTTGTTTTATACCAATTATGATGGTGGGGAGGGTGGAACCAGAAGGATTCACCCTTGCTGCGCCACTGACATAGGCATATAATAACGTGCCGGTATCATATTAAACGATTTATAAAAAGCTATTTCCGTTCTAAACACATATTATACACTCGATTCTAATGTGTACTATAATACTAATTTTAAATCCTTGTGTGTAATAATTTATCGAGAGAAATGTCCCAATAGGTGCATTAGTCAATGATAACGTTATAATAACCATAATATAATTTGCTTAAAACATAAACTATATTATTGCTATTTCATACACAAAGAATAAGAATAGTTTTGGAAGTTGTATTTTTTTGTAAGTTTTTTTTTTTTATTATGTAATAACTAATAAAAATGGTTATAATATTATATTATTAATCGTTATTGCACTATAACCGAGTCAACATATATTTTTTTTCCTTATCCTAGAGTAACGTATTAATCATAATTATTATTTAAACTTTATTTTCCGTGCATGTCGGTTATGATTCTTGCAGTTCCAGCGACAGACGTGTGCCGAGAGTGTATTACTAACGTCGTCTGAAAATGTCACCTCTCCGAAAGCCGCTTTCTAATGTTTCTCTCGCCGGGAGGCTTCAGCACCACAGACTTGAGTAATTCTGTTGTAATTGGAATACAGCGGTAGATTTTTTGCGCTGACGCATTCGGCCCGACACCAGAGTTCACTGAATTACCAGTCATCATCATAGGTGGCGGCGGTGGAGGCGCTTGAACGATGGGTACTATTGCTGTCGGTGGAGGAGGCGATGGTCTTTGCCCTTTGGGTGCTATGTCCGCTGAGTTTTTCAACACTTCTCCTATATATGCTAACGTGTCAACAAAAGTATTATAATTAATATTGTTTAATATTGTATAACATATAAATAATAATACCAGGTGACCGAGCATAGCTCTGGTTCAGTTTCTTCAAAATTATACTTTAATTATACTTAAACTATTTTACGTTGAAACTAAATATTATATTTTGGCTTTTAAAATCAAATTAGGTGTGCATGACATTATGGGAGTGAAATTGCTCAAAGTGAAAAATAAAATTAAAATAATAGTGGTTGACGGTGTGACTGCAGAGTTATGCTTTTGGAAATTTTGAGCATAGCTCAAAAACGTGCATTTTCTCAGAGTTTATCTTCACCGATGAATCAATTCCTTGCACCAAAAAAACCCTATACACGAAATTCTGACGAAATCCGTGGAGATATTTTCGATAAAAAGTGTATAGGCGCACACCTAATTATTAATCGTCTATTAAATAATAATTAAAAATATTATTGGTTATTATGTTATATATTATGAATATTACTTTTGAGTACTTCGATCCGAGTTATTATATCCTTGTACTCACGAAATGGTTTTTTATCATTTCCTAAACGAAAAAATAACGTGTAGTATATAAATTACGTATTTCCAGATGCATAAAGAATATAAATTATTATATATTACTTTCTACGGGCTTTATTTGAGTTTTGATTTTGTTAATATTCACGCTCAGCGTTTTGTGATCATTTTTAACTGATACATATTTCTTAAAACTGCGTTCCTATACGCGTACAATAATGAATATATTATTTAAGTAACCTAAAGTATTAAACCTTAAGTATTTTTTCTACATTTTGTTCTATATTTTATACCGTACTACTATGATATTACACTTTAAAAATTGTATTATGACTTATCAGGTAACATAATATTACCTTTGAATCCAATTTTCCTTTAATTATTCTATGATCTTTGCAAACTGTACGATTCTCTGAGTAAATACACTTACACTTAAAAATAAAAACTACGATTACACTTGAAACGCCTAATGAAAATCCAAGCACCAAATCAAATAGATTCATTTTTGATTAGGTATTTGACGTTTTAGGCGTTGACATTTGGTAATATGAAAATGAACTGAAATATTTTTTGATAAATAATGTTTGTTTATTCATAATCCATAAAGATTTGTATCCGTTTATAGTATTATTATATCAACCATGTGTTGTGTTCAAACCAGATAATATAACAATGTTTATATTATGTTTTCAGGCTCGGATTAAGGCGTAAACTGCAGCCTACACAATCGTCAACCTTGCATTTGGGGGCACCGACGTACTCTTCGCGATGTTATACATCTGAAATCTGAAATACTAAATTAAAGCCGGTATTGATATTCGTCGATCAACACGTACGATACGGTTCGTACTGTTTAAAAACAATCAGAATACTAATTAATTCATAACATTATAAGTAGGTACATGTAGTACTTAGTTGTATTAATAGTAAATTATTATTACACAGTGTATCTGTAGCAATAGAGTTATTATGACTGTTGACACAGTTATTCGGAGTCCTCAAGTGTTAAGAAGAGGAGTTGTGTACTTTATACTATTATATGTTATAATATTTACCAAGATGGGTGTATACATTTATTTAAGTTTAAAAAAAAGATTTGATTTTAAATATTTTCTTTTTCTTTTTTTCTTTTATAAATTGTTTAATTTAATTCCATTTTGTATTGTCCTAAATTTGAGCAACAAAAATGTAGCTGAATAACATATTATACCTACAGAGTTCCTTGTTATTAGTTTCATAGATTTAAATACTCCGAATAATATTCTATTTTGAAATATGAAATAAAAATGAATGGTCTCATCCAAAGAAGTAATAAAATTGAAAACTGATGACGATGTCATATTATAATATCTATCATCTATGGCAAACGTCAATCCTGGTCATTCGTCGGAGACGATTCGCAGTTCAAATAATTTCAATGAACAAAAAAAAAATTAATTGGCCAACAATGAACAGATAAATCGTTAAACAATAATTTTGTTCCTATGCAACATTTATTCATATATTTTATTCTGCTCAAATTAATTTCATAAAATATCTCGATACTATCAGTTCAGTGCGAGATGAAGACGGATGAAGAAATAGCAGTTCCTGGATATGGAATCTGTATTCTAGATATGGCACACCTATATTCAACCCGAAGAGTCGACATATTCGTAAGTTTGATTACCTATTCTTTAGGGGCTTACATTTACGTTTTAGTCTTAACGATGTTGTAAGTACCTATAGGTAGGTAATATCATTGTATACGAAAAATAATTCAGAGCGGAGACGGCTTGTCAGACTATAGGATATTTTATATTGTTATTTTTAATATTTTATATTTAATTGAATTAATATTCTTTGCATAATATTGAATATTATCTTATTTATATATCAAAATATACTTAAGAACTCACAAATAATAATTTTAAATTAAGTACCTAAATTTTTTTTTTAAAATAGAAAAACTTATAAGAAATCTTATTATTCAATTTTCAAATCTTAGTTATAAAAAAAAAACTTAATAATTGAAAATTTTGAATGCCTATATAAATAGCACAACATGGGTCAAAATAATTTCTGGTGTATAGAAAATGCTGATATAAACATTCAGTGAAATCATGTATCTACGGACTACGGAAGACACAGTCGATGAAAAATTCTAAAATTTTAACAAACAGACTGACATGAACAAAGGTCAAAGAATATACTTCGTTTCGTATGGTTTTATTTTTCACAAATCATAATATTTTCAGATATGTGTCTGGAGCGTTTCAGAGTGACGTCGCGGTCGTAGCTATAATTATTCACTTTTTCGTCACGGATTCCGACGATTGCCGAAATAATCGATGTTTAAATGTAAGTTTGTTTATATTTATTTGGTTCTCAAATTTATTTTTAAAGTTAAATTAAATATTTAATGTCACTAAAAATGTGCTATCCAAGCGTTGTAGTTCCGAGTTCGAAATGTATAAAATACGCGAGATCGAATAATACAAACGCCGTAATCGTTTTTCCTGTTCCACGTCGTAGAATATTATAATAATTATTAATTAATAGGTACTTGAAATAGACCTATACATTTTGGTTTAGTTTATAGAAATACATGTTCTAACTTATAAGTCATAAGTACAGGCCGGATTTATATTCTCTTAAAATTCTTAAAATATGAGATTTTTATGTCGTTTAAAATAGGCAACGTATTTTCTTAAGGTTAGGTTAGGTTAGGTTAGGTTAGGTTATTCTTTTAAAATACCAGATACCTATATGATATTTGATGTCCTAAAAAATATGTGTGGCAAAATATGCTTTCAATATTAATAAAAAAAATATGCATTTAGTTTAAATTTATTATTTATTAACTTTTATTATAAATTAATTAATTAATTAAATTTACAATAATTTGTTTTTAAGTCTATTTAATTCAATTCATTTTCCAATAACAATTAATAACTATATATTATATATATTATACTATAATAACCATATATATTTTAGTACGCCGATCTGTTAGAATGTTTTTGTGACTTATAAGATACAATTTAATTTAAAGATGGAAATTGTATTTTCTTTAATACAATGTATCAAAAATTATATAAATATATACCTATAATTCATTGAAATAAAATAAAGGGCGGTACTGGTTTGCGCACAAATACCAAAAAGACAACTTTTTTGGGCACAAAACTACCACTCGTTTGGGAACAGTTGAGCCGTAAACATGCACATGGTTTGCGCACAGTTACCTTTTGGACTGACCTTTTTATACCCTCTTAATAAGTAAATTATTAAATTAATAAATTATGTTAAAAATGCATATAATATAATGTTTGTGTAAAATGTGTTAATTTTAATTTTAATATAGTGATATAGACCTATAGTCGATATGATTGGGAAACGTGTCTATTATTTTCCGTAATAACAGTTTCCCATTATTTGTAAGTATTTCATTCGGTCTATTTCGCCAGATCTATATTTTGTCCATAAGCTTATGCGATGTACGACTGACCTATTTCGTAAGCATTCGTTAAAATGGATTTTACAAAAACTGTTACGAATAAAGGTGTTGTGTGTATTTTGTTTAAAGAGCAAAAATATAGAAAATATTCTTCTTATTAACTTAACTTTAACTTTTTAACTCGTTAATGCCCAGCCTTGCATTTTTGCACCTTTGGCGCTTATGCCATATAGCCTTATTTTCGTGTGCGCAAACCAGTTGTACATTTAGGATAACCGTGTGCGCAAATGAGTTCCGATTTTTCAGGTAAAAATTATAAAATGTGCGCAAACAAGTTGCAGCCAAAATAAACACACCTAGGTACTATAATTAGTAACAGCAATAAATCCATGTATAAATTATTATATTTATTAAAATACAAACAAGCAAACGAAAAACAATTCTGAGCAAAGACTTTAATAAATAATATTGTGATTAAAGTACCTACCTAATTTATTTTACGACTAGGCATTTGTACAGTTACCTTTAACAGTAGATTAAATTCATTTTTCCAAAAAATTAAATTTTAAAATGTCATCGTGCACCTATATAAAGTATAATGATATAGTCTAAAAGTTTCATATATCTACGAATAATATTTTTAAATTACAACAAAATAACTAAAATTGTTTTTCTTGGTTTTAATAATTTGGTTAAAAATTTGAACTTTTATAATACCTAGGTGTTTTAGATTTTTTGGTTACATTATGAACTATTTATAAGAATCTTTGTTTATGGGAAAAAAAGTTGAACATTTTATACATTTTTAACTACTTAGTAATTCGTACATTTTTAATTTGATAAATCTTTAAATAGAACTTTAATACTTATAAAAAAAAATCGTGCGTACGGATATTTATTGTTTCTCAACTGTTATTATAACCACATATGAGGAAACTTGTATTACATTTTCATATCTTAAATTCTTAAAAACACAAAGAAAATGTTGTATGAATATCTGACTACATAATATTAATCAAAAGAATTTTGTAAAAATTTGAATTTATATGCCTATAAAAAAAGTCTGATAAGTATTACCAATCACAAAGATTTCTGTAAATGTAAAAGAATATAATATGATTGATCAATAGAGTATAGACCGTATACTGTATAGGTAGGCACTGAATATATAAGTTGTATGGATTAATCATATTAAATCATCTATGGCAATCGCCAATTGTCGACATTCGTCGGAGACGATTAACTATTCTAATAATTTCAGTGAACAAAAAAAATAAAATAAGCCAACAATAGACGTACGTTAAACACTATATTATTATATATACCATATTTATAACACGAACCCTCACATTCTGTTACGTTCAGCTTAATTTCATTAAATATTTCGATACTTTAACGTTTAGCAAGATGAAGACGGATGAAGATAGCCGTGACTTCAGAAGTGGTGAATATACTGCACGTCTGCATTGCTAGGTTTCACCGGAAGAGTCAATGTTTACGTGTAAGTTTGTTTTCATATTATTTTGTGGCTTAAATTTACTTTTTAGACTTAAATTAAATATTTAATTCTACGGATAATCTATTGACTAGATGACATAGAACTGTAGAAGCATAATTAAGAATAAGAAATATATTAATTGAATATAGTGTAGGAGTGGCATATATTGTAGTGAGAACAAGAGAGAGTAGGTTGAGGTGGTTCGGTCACAATTTAGGGGGACAGGAGGGGTGACATGACTGAAGAAGAGATTGATTGAGAGATTGAGAGATTGATTGAAGAGAGGCTGAACCTGTGTCCTGCATATAGGTTGTGAGAGAAGGGGTAAGAAAAAGCGTGAAGGTAGAATAGTTATGTTACAATACCGAATACCTACGTAGGAAAGGATCTTGAATTGCAAAGGCCACTCGACTATTGGGCTGAAACTATACCGGTATCAGTTGATATAGGTTTACAACCTCGGCTTATGGGATAGAATAAAAAGATCGGTTGCCGGTTGGGATGTCGACGCACTATTTATTTTTCATATTTGACCCACACGTAGCATACCAAACGTACTAGCGGTTCTAAAGTACTGGCAGGGCGTGTACAATGGCTAATTGTGTTTATAATTGTACGTGGGTTAGAGAGAGAAATAAATGCGGTGCGCTAAAAATCTGACATCCACTAAGTGTTTTCAAGTTGAAGAAGCTGTTGATTGTTGACATTTAACATTAACTGTGATAAGTATGATTGGAAATAAAAGTAATAATCAGGGCTGTGAATTAAATGCATTAAATATAATATGCATGAAATTATTAAAAAAGTATTAAAATATACACTAAAAATTCAAAAATATGCTCTACAAAATCCTCTTTGTTAAAAAACTATGTAAAATTAAAATAATAATAATAATGGCTTATAAAAAAAAATATTATTTACCTAGGAAGGCTCCTTAGCCACTACAAAGGCCTCTAAAAAGTTATAATGTATAATACATTTTGTTAGAACCTAGTTGTTTTATTTAAGCAATTAATGAAATCACATATATGTTGTACTTATAGCTTATAGCTTAAAGGTGTAGGTAATTTTCATTATTTTCTTTAATACTTTGTTTATATTGTGTTTTTTAAATAATAAAAATTTTCTATTGTAATTAAAAAAAATAATAATTCAATAATAATAACGTTGGAAAGCTACGGTGAGGCAAAAAAAACATACAAATGCATTTGATTCACAGCCCTAGAAAAAGTAATGATTTATCTGTATAATATGGTAAATAGAGGTACAGTGAGACGAATATTGGTAACGGTGTTATTGATCTCATAAAAAAAATACGTATTAATATTAATTAACTCAAACAAATCATTTATAAAATAATAATTTATGAAAAAAACTTATTATTTACACTATTATTATTATAAATTTTATAAAACTATGAACTATGGACCGTATCATAGTGTAGCCCGTGTCTCACTGTACATATATAGGTATTTCTATATTTTTAGCTTCATAATTTCTGTTAAGATATTAGGAAAATGTATCAACTACCATTTAAGTGCCAAATTTGACCTTTACCTACTTATTATATCTTCATAACAAATTATCATAAAAGGCTAGGTACTGTTATTTCACATATAATAAAGGTACACATTTGGAGTTTAATTTAACTACACATTCCAATTTTGATGAGCCGAGTGTAGTTCACCCTGAAAAAATGTTGTTCACCTACTTTGCACATATAAACTACTACAAAAAATTACAATATACTACTTCTTATAATATAATATCCTAAAAAAATCAATTTCTGCACCAAGTATAGAATTTCTACGGTACTTGGTATTGATAGCTTAATAATTTCAAATTTGTTCATGCATTTTGTTAATCAAGTATGTTCTTCGAAATAATATTACTCTACCCGTAAAATAATAATGGATTTTAACAGAAAATATAAATAATTACAATTGTGGGTTAAAAATATTTATATACATAATATAAATGGCGGAATTTCAGATAATAATGAAATAAACAACAAATATTGTTTAAGTTTAATGAATGATAAAACTCTATATATAAGCATTTATAAAATTAAATCACCCAGTAACCTAAACTAACCTAACCTATTGGTGAGAAGTACTATCTGGGAACGCGATGAACTCATGAAACAAATCTCTTTTCAATCATTAAAATTTTTGTCAACCTATACTATTTTTAGTCCGATAGGTCAGGATTATTATTATTATTGACTTAGATAATTGACTTAAAAAGTTAATGAACAATATTAATAATGACAAAATTCGCGTAGAGCTGAAAATTGGTACACACCTTAGGGCTTAGGTTAATATCCTTATGTCATTATGTAAATATTTTACGTATTTATTTGCCAAGGAATCGACGGCATCACGTCCTCTAACGTCCGGTCAAAATAGACAAAAAAAGTATTAAAAAATAAAAAATAAAAATTGTATACTAACAATATAGCGCAATTGTCTATGAATTGTATTTAAAAAAATTTTTTTAAAAATATTAATTAGAACAAAAGTTATTTCATTTGTCAGATCTCAGTGGGACACTCTGTATATATATAAACGGTTGTTGCGTCTTATACAATTTTAATATTAATTATAATTATACACAGTTGTAATGTTATAATATTTCACTACAAAACAATAATATAGCTGGACAGATTAATGTCATATATATATTTGTAACTGCTGATAAAACTTATTTTTTATTCATTACTATAAGTACCGTTTATTCAAAATAATCTTGATCTACGACACCTACGACACCTTCCACATTTTATGTATTTGTTAAAAATATTTTGTTCATAATTTATGTTTATGTTGTTTTTTTTTTTTTTTTTTTTTTTTTATTATAAAATTACAACAAAATAACTAAAATCGTTTTTCTTGGTTATTTTATATGTAATTTCGTAAACAAATGAACGTATATACATATCAATTTTCCACCTACTATCACAATTTACTATCACATTCATACACTGCTCGTCTGAACACATTTGACAGTGTGATAGTACTATCACATATTCTCATGATAGTAACTATCGCGTTTTACCAACGTCGTGCGACCGCGGCTTAAATACACTACCTATAGTCTATATTTTACGATCGTTACTACGGCGCTAGCTGGTGTGGTCGGCACGATAACTGTCTGCGGCAGAGTCGACCAGGGTTCGAATCTCATTTACTAAAAAATACTTTACGCACGAATTTGTAAGTTGCTTGAAAATTTAAGTAGCTGTTCGTATGGCATTTCTTTCTTCCTTGGATAATTCGATTTCGTATAAACGATCATTGAGTGTACCAACACCCAAATTACTTCTCCAAGGAATTTCGCTTCTAGACCCAATACCGCTTGTAGCCCAACATTTTTTTTGGAATAATATGGGGTTGTCCCATTGATCTCATTGTGCATTCTTTGGTCTACCGCGGGACCTACCCGGTAAAACATATTTCCGTCTCTGAACAATTTTATAAAATCAACCCTTTTACCTATCGACTTGATATTAACGCAGCACGTTACTAGTAGCCTGAGCTACCCTGCCAGTATAGACCGGCTGCGGTGGATTGAAATGAACCATTTTTTTCGTATAAACACTTTCATTTATGGGGCTGAATCACCAACAGCCAGTACGTTTTATACGGATCCCCTCCAAATCCCTCTACAGTGGAGCTACGCTTTTTGTTATAATATAGAAGGTATCTTGGTTGCAAGTGGATTGAATCAGTAGCAACGCCACTGATCCTTACCCTTTTGCTTAAGCAGCATCACCATCTTCACGGTGTACCTTCGTTCGATGCTGCCACCCTTACCCCAGCCATCCTCCCTAATTACGTAAGGGTGGTCAAATGATCCGTGTTGTTAAAGATTTGGGATCTTATACTGTAAGGAGCTTAATATATAATTTTAACACCACAGATCACTTGAGATTTTTAAAAGGTGTCGGAATTATCTGTTTTACAAATTAGGGGGATATTATACTAATTTTTAACTGCTAGGTTTTACATGAATAACTTAATTACCTATAATAACAGATAGTTTGGCTAATAAATTAAAATTTTTAAAACTGAAAACATGAAAATAATTAAATTATATTTATAAAACCTTACGACCATACTTGTTTTTTATAATTTTCCAATCCATAAACCTGAAACAATTTATATATTGTATTTGTAAAATATTATCGTCGTAACGCTCTTATCACTTTTTGAATTTTTTTTTTATTTTTTAATCTATAACATGAAAATAATTTACGTATAATATTATAATATTATTTATATATAAAAAAACTTGTATTATATTAAATTTTTATTATATGATTAAGGTATATACGGCGTTACGGCCTATAATGCTATGGGTGAGACGTGGCGGTATGTATATGGTAGGTACTGGTAGGTATGGTAGGTACTGATTCCTAACCATGTAGAGTTTTTGAATTTCATTTCTAATATTATAAAGGATGGAGTATCAAAATCTACATATAGTAGAAGAGCGAATATCATAATGACATTTATGAATCCTGATGTTCAAGAATTGGAATATGGCAACTCCTTGGTGACATGTGATGCGAACTGTGGTATTGGTGAAAATCACACAATTACAAATTAAAACGACGAATGTATGTCTTTGTCTAACAACAACCATTTCGTAGTTAAATTCTTCAATATAATATAATTTTTCTTTGTAGGTAAATATAGTCACCAAACACAAAAATCTACTACGTTAAAGTAAAATGCATTAAACAACATAAAACATTTATCTCGTACATACAAGAATTATTTTTAATGATGGTGAAAATAATTCATAGTTTATTTTTAATAATTTTTCGTCGTTTTAAGGGCAAAAAAATATAGAGTTGTAACACAATTACGTTAAAATAAAATACAAATTATCCAAGCACTTATCTATCCGACCATAAAAATTGTGAGAAATTTCTAAATGGTGTCTATGGGTCTAAAAAAATACTTTTTAAACGAAGTCATGTACAAATACAGATACATATTTTAAAAAGAATTTAAAATACTCAGTAAAAAGAAGTATTTATAGATACTTTAAAATACTTAGTACCGATTTTCATGTTTTACATTTATTTTATGTGATCTAAAATAAAATAGAAAATGTATAAACTAAATATAAAATACATTTAAAAATTAAAATTTGATTTTATATACAAATAATTTTGAAAAAATACTTTGTTCAAGTGCCTACTTTTTCAAAAGTCTTAAAAATACGTACTTGGCTACTTAAAAAGTACTTGAATACTTTTAAAGTTTACTCAAGTACTTCAGAAAATTGCTATTGGTCCATTTTACTTATGAGTTTGTAAAAAAGTGATTATTTCCTTATGGGGTAATGCATGAAAGTGGAAAACGGGATTTTCCGGGAAAATTGAAAATTGTCGGGTTCGGCGACAGTCGTGCAAATGCGTGCTAATGTTTGGTAAAAAAAAAATTGTAAAAAAGTGATTATTTCACTTGTGGGGGGCTGGGGTAACGTTACGCCAGCCCCCCTCATAGTTTATTTATAAATTACTCATATAGAAAAGTCGTGCAAATTCTAAAAATAGTCGTGCAAATGCATGCTATTGGCGTGCTAATTCGTGACATAGTTTTTTGTGTAAAAAGTTCTATGAGGGGGAGTCAGGGACTAAACATATCTAGACAAGAAAAAAAATAATCTAATTATTTCAAACATTGTAAATTGTATATTTCAAAAATATTCTTAAAACATTCAGTTTTTAATGTTTAAAAAACCTAACATTAATATGTAAGAAATATTTAAAATCTAATTATATTATTTTATATTATAAACATAATATTCTTGAAATATTTTGACATCGCTAGTTTCATAATATTACAAAAATAAGCCATCGGAAATATTAAAAAAATATTTCGTTTATAATATTGTTGCTTTTAATATTATACTATTATAGTTATATTAAACTATAAATATTCTGTATTTAATCAGGGAGGGACATTATCGTAATACAAATATTACGGAATTGCTATGTGGGTTGTAATGTTATAATATTTCACTACAAAACAATAATATAGCTGGACAGATTTATGTCATATATATATTTGTAACTGCTGATAAAACTTATTTTTTATTCATAACTATAAATACCTTTTATTCAAAATGATGTCGATTTCTTCTTCGACATCTCGAGCAATGTCTGCGCCTATTTTCGAATCTGTAATAAATGGGTTCTATGTTGTATTGGTTTACGTATACTTTGTTGTTGTTTATGTTTATGTTGTGTCCCGGTTGTTGCGGTTTCTGTAATATTATAAAATAAGTAAATGATTGTGTATGGTAATAAAATAAAATATAACATAATATGTCATTATGTAAATATTTTACGTATTTATTTGCCAAGGAATCGACGGCATCACGTCCTCTAACGTCCGGTCAAAATAGACACAAAAAGTATTAAAAAATAAAAAATAAAAAATGTATACTAACAATATAGCGCAATTGCCTATGAATTGTATTTAAAAAAATTTTTTTAAAAATATTAATTAGAACAAAAGTTATTTCATTTGTCAGATCTCAGTGGGACACTCTGTATATATATAAACGGTTGTTATTGCGTCTTATACAATTTTAATATTTATTATAATTATATACAGTTGTAATGTTATAATATTTCACTACAAAACAATAATATAGCTGGACAGATTAATGTCATATATATATTTGCAACTGCTGATAAAACTTATTTTTTATTCATTACTATAAAATACCGTTTATTCAAAATGATGTCGATTTATCCTTCGACATCTTGGGCAAACTCCGCGCCTATTTTCGAATCTGTAAAAAATGTATTCTTCATAATTTATGTTTATGTTGTTGTTGTTTATGTTTATGTTGTTGTTGTTGTTGTTGTTTTCCGGTTGTTGCGGTTTCTGTAATATTATAAAATAAGTAAATGATTGTGTATGGTAATAAAATAAAATATAACATAATATGTCATTATGTAAATATTTTACGTATTTATTTGCCAAGGAATCGACGGCATCACGTCCTCTAACGTCCGGTCAAAATAGACAAAGAAAGTATTAAAAAATAAAAAATAAAAAATGTATATTAACAAAATAGCGCAATTGCCTATGAATTGTATTTAAAAAAATTTTTTAAAAATATTAATTAGAACAAAAGTTATTTCATTTGTCAGATCTCAGTGGGACATTCTGTATATATAATATATATAAACGGTTGTTGCGTCTTATACAATTTTAATATTTATTATAATTATATACAGTTGTAATGTTATAATATTTCACTACAAAACAATAATATAGCTGGACAGATTAATGTCATATATATATTTGTAACTGCTGATAAAACTTATTTTTTATTCATTACTATAAAATACCGTTTATTCAAAATAATCTTGATCTACGACACCTACGACACCTTCCACATTTTATGTATTTGTTAAAAATATTTTGTTCATAATTTATGTATATGTTGTTGTTTTGTATAATGATGTTTTTTTCCGGTTGTTGCGGTTCCTGTAATATTATAAAATAAGTAAATGATTGTGTATGCCATACACTGTATGGTAATAAAATAAAATATAACATAATATGTCATTATGTAAATATTTTACGTATTTATTTGCCAAGGAATCGACGGCATCACGTCCTCTAACGTCCGGTCAAAATAGACAAAAAAAAAATTTAAACTTCGGAAAAATTCGCATAGAGCTGAAAATTGGTACACACCTTAGTTACATATTAAAAATGTCTCAAGTTTGTTTCATTTGTATTAATAATTTAATAGAAAGTGAAACAGTTATTGTTGAACGTACAATTACAAATTTTAATTAATTCAAGCGTTGAAAGAAATGATGGACATTTTGAATACTTAAAAGACAAAAAATCTGTGAAAACTCATGTGCAGTGTCACAAAATGTACCTACACTCGAAAAAGTAGAGGAAATCCCAAAAAAAAAAAATGTACCAAACGCCTAAAAGATTAAATTTTGAATTTGCAATATCTCATGAACTATTATTCTTAGAAAAAAAGTTCAAGATACTTTTTTTTTAGATAATTGCTTTATCTAAAAATTATTTTATAGCTATTTTTACAAAAATACTTAAATTTTAAGAGATATTTGTGAAATACCTATTTTTGTGACTGAGGTGTACCTATGTGTACCAATTTTCAGCTCTATGCGAATTTTTCCGAAGTTGAATGCTTATCTTGACTGGACTGGACTGAGCATTTTGAGCATTGCATAAACAATGTAAAATATTAAATATACCTACTAATTATAGTATTTGGTAGGGAACAGATTTGAATTTAGTATACAATTAAAAATATTTTTAACGATATGTATTTTGTTTCTGCAGAGTTCACACAGACTCTCTTTCAAATTATGTCGTCTGCAAAATATTAATCTTTAGTACCTAAATCGGAAGACTTGATTGAGTTACCTACCTAACATTTATCGAAAAGAGTCTAAAAAAAATAAAAAAAATATAGTGGTGCGGGGCCGCTCGAAACTAGGAAACGCTATGAGTGTTTGCATGGGCCAGTGTTGTTAGCTTCCGGATGGGTGACCACCCGGGAATTTTAGCAACAAATCCTTGCCAAGCATACACACACGTGTTAAAATCTACAGTACCCAGGCTAATGACCTCAGTTGCTGAAACTTTAAATCTATTAAAACAAAAAATATTTATAAAAATATATTATATGAATATAATTGTATTAGTTATAAACTCTTGACTTACGAGTTAAATGATTTCCTATAAGTTAGGTTAGGTTAGATTTAAATCAGAAATATTAATAAAAACGACAGTCTGTTGTGGACGCTGCGGACGACCAAAAGCACTAGGTTATAAATACTCCTCCAAAAAATCCGAAATAAAATTATTATATGAATAATAATAATAATATCTAAGTCAAATAATACAATTAAATTTTACTTTTCAAAAATTACAAAATTGTCTGAATTTTGACGTTTTGGACATAATATGCACCTGCTTTAAATGCTTAATAGTTATGCGGGAGTTACTCATTTCCACCAAAATAATATTTGCCTCCTAGTTATGAATCTCACTTAATATTAAAGTTGGGGCTGATTAATAGTGACGCCGAAATTTTAGAGCCAGTACTGAAGTTGTTTTTTGGAATGGTTTTTATGAGTTCGAACATACAATATTTATAGATATAAACAATAAACACACAATAGGTATTAATAACTGTAGTATTACTTCACTGAAAAAAAACATTTAATAATATTTAAAAAATGTTTTTTCTTCATAATTTTAGTGTAAAAAATATTTTTAAATGATTTATAAGAATATTTTTAAAATGATTCATAGGAATATTTATTAAATAATTTGAAAATATTTAAAATATGTTTTTAATAAACATTTATTTCATATATTTAAAATAATGTTTTAACATTTTATTTTCAATGGAAAACTGGCCATTTGAATATTTTATTAACGTTTATAAAATAACAAACAAACCTTTTTCTATCATTTTTTGAAACATTTAAAAAATATTTTTTTGTTACTTGGGTCCGTTAGAACTGTCTATTATGTCCTACATTTATTAATTACAATTTTTTTTTGCAATGGTTAAAAATATAATGTTTTTCATTGTTTATGTTGAAATTGTTTTGGATATTTATGTTATAGGTTGTCGGTTTTTGCGGTTCCTGTAATATTATAAAATAAGTAAATGATTGTGTATGGTAATAAAATAAACTATAACATAATATGTCATTATGTAAATATTTTACGTATAACAAAATAGCGCAATTGCCTATGAATTGTATTTAAAAAAATTTTTTAAAAATATTAATTAGAACAAAAGTTATTTCATTTGTCAGATCTCAGTGGGACATTCTGTATATATAATATATATAAACGGTTGTTGCGTCTTATACAATTTTAATATTTATTATAATTATATACAGTTGTAATGTTATAATATTTCACTACAAAACAATAATATAGCTGGACAGATTAATGTCATATATATATTTGCAACTGCTGATAAAACTTATTTTTTATTCATTACTATAAATGCCAAGTGTTTGGTCACACTCAAAACTACTGTTTCAAAACACCAAAGTGTGTAAAATGCGGTGAAGGGCACACTTCACTAAATTGCCCCAAGTCTAAGAAATCAAGGGCGAAATGCGCTAACTGTGGTGAAGGACATACCGCAAATTGGAAAGGATGAATCATTTATAAAAATGCAATAGAAAAAGCTCATCCTAAAAAAACTACAGCAGTACAAAGAATCCAACAAAATCCTGCGAAGCCAGTCACTCATGAAGTTTCTTTTGCGCAGATAGCTAGTTCTTCGAATGAAAACCGAAAGGGTCCGCTGACTCAAACCCATACACAACAAAAAAAAAATGTACCGTCACTATCTGACGTTATGACAGCATTAACAAAATTAAATGAGAGGTTGGACAGGCTTGAAAATAGCCAGCCCAAAACCAAAGCACAAAAGAAGAAGAAATGAGTAGAACGCTTCGAATCATAACATGGAACGCTAACGGCCTTGTACAACGTAAACAAGAACTTGAACATCTTATGAACAACGAAAAAATTGACATAGCTTTAATTTCAGAAACCCACTTCACAACCTGGACCACTCTAAAATTACATGGCTATCGAATATATACAACAGAACATCCAAGCAATCGCGCTCATGGAGGAACTGCAGTAATAATAAAAGAATCAATCAAACATTATGAACTTGATAAACATCCTCAAGAACATTTACAGGCAACTAGTGTCCATATTAATGACGGCAACAACGATTTAACCATCTCTGCTATATATTGTCCACCAAGACATAAATAGTAGATGACAACAAATTTATTGAATTTTTCAAGACACTCGGTAGCAGATTCATTGCTGGAGGAGATTATAATGCCAAACACACCTTTTGGGGATCGAGATTGATTACCACCAAAGGGCGGGAATTGTTCAAATCAGCAAATACAATTAAAGCACAATTTATTTCAACTAGAAAACCGACATATTGGCCTACTGACCCAAATAAACTACCTGATCTTATTGATTTCTACGTAATGAAAGGTATTTCATCAAACTATACGGAAGTTGAAGGACTAATAGAACTGACATCGGATCACATTCCTGTGCTTCTCTCACTAAGCTCAGAAGTGATAATGAAACAAAAAAAAATGTCTAAAACAAACAAAGAAACAAATTGGGACTTATTCAGAAATACGCTCGAAGAAAACATAATACTTTCAACTCGACTAAAAACAATAGCAGACATTAATATTGCAGTTAAAAAAATAACCGACGAGATTGTTAGTGCTGCGGAAATAGCAACTCCGGTAGCTATTAATGGTAATTTCGAGTTGACCTACCCACTAGAAATAAGAAAACTAGTTCAACAAAAACGTCGAGCGAGACGAACATGGCATAGTACACGGAACCCAACGGATAAAACAGAATGGAACCGTGTTAGCAAAATTCTTCATGACAAAATCAAAGAAATGAAAAATGAAACGTTTAAAACATACTTGAGTAGTCTCACTGCGACGGATAATACTGAATATTTGTTATGGAAAGCAACAAGACACATGAAGAGGCCTCGTGTTCAGATACCACCTCTCCGTAAGGAAGACGGCACCTGGGCACGCAGCGAACAAGAAAAAGCCGAAATATACGCTCGGCATCTTGAACATGTATTTATGCCAAACACAATTGACTCTGAGCTCGACATTTTGCATTGCCAACCACTTAATGCAACACGTGAAAAAATCAAACATTTCTCGCCGTTGGAAGTTGCTAAAGAAATAGATAACAACTTAAACCCAAAAAAATCACCAGGCTATGATGAAATTAGTCCAAAAATGCTGAAAGAACTTCCAAGGAAGGCTATAATTCATCTTACACACATATACAACGCTATTTTGCGCATGGAATACATTCCAGAACAATGGAAACGAGCACAAGTGATCATGTTGCTCAAACCAGGAAAACCGCCTGAAAATGTCACATCATACCGACCGATATCACTCCTTCCAAGTTTATCTAAACTTTTAGAGAAACTTCTGCTTAAACGCCTAAAACCGATTATAGAGAGAAAAAATCTTATACCAGAACATCAGTTTGGATTTCGCAACAAACATTCGACAATCGATCAAGTACATCGAGTAACTAATGTGATTAGTAAAGCTCTTGAAGAAAAAAAGTACTGCTGTGGAGTATTCCTTGACGTAGCCCAGGCTTTTGACAAAGTCTGGCACAAAGGATTCCTCATCAAACTGCGTGATCAGCTACCACATACTTGGTGTGCACTTCTTGAATCATACTTGACCGACCGTCAATTTCGAGTCATACACGAAGAAGCAATAACCGAATGGAAAGACATATCAGCTGGAGTACCGCAAGGTAGTGTTCTAGGACCTATATTGTACTTACTCTATACGGCTGATATACCAAACGATGACAACACAACATTAGCTCTGTTTGCCGACGATACGGCAATTTTATCAACACGTAATAATCAGCTCACTGCAACTGATAACTTACAGAAGTCAATTAACAGTATCTTTGCCTGGACAAGACGTTGGAAAATTAAGATCAATGGCGATAAATCGGTGCATGTTAACTATACGTTACGTAAAACCGAAAATATCCAAATAGTACTGAATCAATCACCAATCCCACAAAAAGATTCAGCAAAATATCTTGGAATGCACCTCGACTCTCGTCTAAACTGGAAACACCACGTCTATCAGAAAAAAATTCAAATTAAAGAAAAAATGCGAAAACTTTATTGGTTAGTCGGACCCCGCTCCGAGTTAACCATCGAAAACAAACGTCTACTGTACGTAGCAATTATAAAACCGATCTGGATTTATGGCATTCAACTGTGGGGTTGTGCCAGTAAGTCTAACATCGATGTAATACAACGCTGTCAAAACATCGCCCTTCGGACCATCACTGCAGCCTACCGGTTCGAAAGAAACAACGCAATTCACCGTGATATGATGCTGCCTACAGTAGCAGACGAAATCCAAAGGTTTGCTCGCAAGCACGAGACGAGGCTAGATCACCATGTCAATCCACTAGCCATTAAATTATTAGATAACTCCAAGGATATCAGACGTCTTAAGCGTCTGAAACCATACGACTTAGTTTAAGATTTTAAATTAAGGCAGGGGCCACTTCGTTGGAAGTGTCTCCATCAACGTGTAATATATATATTTTGTATCTAGTATGTAAAATATGTATAATTGTCAAACATATTTATAAAGACCTTTGGGTCGTTTAAATAATAAAGCCCCAGGGCATTTAAAAAAAAAAAAAAAAAATTACTATAAATACCGTTTATTCAAAATAATCTCGATTTTTCCTTCGACATTTTGGGCAACTTCCACACCTATTTTTTTCATAATTTATGTATATGTTATTGTTTTGTATAATGATGTTGTTTTCCGGTTGTTGCGGTTCCTGTAATATTATAAAATAAGTAAATGATTGTGTATGGTAATAAAATTAAATATAACATAATATGTCATTATGTAAATATTTTATGTATTTATTTGCCAAGGAATCGACGGCATCACGTCCTCTAACGTCCGGTCAAAATAGACAAAGAAAGTATTAAAAAATAAAAAATAAAAAATGTATATTAACAAAATAGCGCAATTGCCTATGAATTGTATTTAAAAAAATTTTTTAAAAATATTAATTAGAACAAAAGTTATTTCATTTGTCAGATCTCAGTGGGACATTCTGTATATATAATATATATAAACGGTTGTTGCGTCTTATACAATTTTAATATTTATTATAATTATATACAGTTGTAATGTTATAATATTTCACTACAAAACAATAATATAGCTGGACAGATTAATGTCATATATATATTTGTAACTGCTGATAAAACTTATTTTTTATTCATTACTATAAAATACCGTTTATTCAAAATAATCTTGATCTACGACACCTACGACACCTTCCACATTTTATGTATTTGTTAAAAATATTTTGTTCATAATTTATGTATATGTTGTTGTTTTGTATAATGATGTTTTTTTCCGGTTGTTGCGGTTCCTGTAATATTATAAAATAAGTAAATGATTGTGTATGCCATACACTGTATGGTAATAAAATAAAATATAACATAATATGTCATTATGTAAATATTTTACGTATTTATTTGCCAAGGAATCGACGGCATCACGTCCTCTAACGTCCGGTCAAAATAGACAAAAAAAAAATTTAAACTTCGGAAAAATTCGCATAGAGCTGAAAATTGGTACACACCTTAGTTACATATTAAAAATGTCTCAAGTTTGTTTCATTTGTATTAATAATTTAATAGAAAGTGAAACAGTTATTGTTGAACGTACAATTACAAATTTTAATTAATTCAAGCGTTGAAAGAAATGATGGACATTTTGAATACTTAAAAGACAAAAAATCTGTGAAAACTCATGTGCAGTGTCACAAAATGTACCTACACTCGAAAAAGTAGAGGAAATCCCAAAAAAAAAAAATGTACCAAACGCCTAAAAGATTAAATTTTGAATTTGCAATATCTCATGAACTAGTATTCTTCGAAAAAAAGTTTAAGATACTTTTTTTTTAGATAATTGCTTTATCTAAAAATTATTTTATAGCTATTTTTACAAAAATACTTAAATTTTAAGAGATATTTGTGAAATACCTATTTTTGTGACTGAGGTGTACCTATGTGTACCAATTTTCATATGTATGTCTTACACCATAAATAACATATACCGTACCAAATACTACCAAACCAAACGCTCACTAATGTCAACGTCTCAAATGATGGCTTTCGTACTGCAAAACACTTTCCGCTATAGAATTCCTTCGTAACGATGCACTCATCAATGTTAAGCGCGGCCACTGGCTTAACATATGATTTGAGCGGGATTGGATTCTACTTCCTGGTATATACAATTTATACTATGGTATCTACCTACTTATAAACAGTGTGGTATATTTATAAAAATATATTATATGAATATGATTGTATTAGTTATAAACTCTTGACTTAAGAGTTAAATGATTTCCTATAAGTTAGGTTAGGTTAGATCAGAAATATTAATACAAACGACAGTCTGTTGTAGACCAAAAGCACTAGCTTACAAATACTCCTCCAAGAAATCCGAAATAAAATTATTATATGAATAATAATAATAATATCTAAGTCAAATAATACAATTAAATTTTATACTTTTCAAAAATCACAAAATTGTCTGAATTTTGAATTTTGGACTTAATATACACCTGCTTTAAATGCTTAATAGTTATGCGGGAGTCCTTAGCAAAGGTATTGCCTCCTCTGCCAAGAAGACCTGCGCACGCTTATGGGTGGGTGTGGGTGGTATTTTTTGTTAAGAATTTTACAAGTCACTAAAATTAAATTTGTAAATGTTATTTTACTACGTGTCATTTGTAACTTTGTAAGTTCTTTCTATGTACATATTTTATATTTTATAATTAACTTTGCCCCACATTGAAAAAGGGATCTGCATGCCACTATTATACACTATACACTTACTATATGTTGTCCGTATTTGCGAATTACAAATCTGACAATTTCTTTCACGAAATTTAGTAAATTACACATGGTAAAATTGAAATTTGTTAAAAATAAATATTTAACTGATAAAATACTTTAATACTAAAATTTCTCAGTAGTTTTCATGAGCGCTTGGAAAAACAAATGAAAAATTAAGGACAAAACGGGAATTTTTACGGAAAACCAATTTTCGACAAAATCGATTTTGGTTTTTGGTATAACTCTAAAAGAAATGATCGTAGAGACATGAAATTTTGACCGAATGTTTATATAATATATATGCATATTATGCATATTCTACACACCATAGCATTTTCAAAATATTCTGACTTATTTTGAGCTGTTAACGGACATTTTCAGTTTCCAATTTTTTTAGTTTTTTTTTCTATAAATGTCAATAAAATTTTATTTGTTGGGTAAAAAATCTTGAAAATTTAATAGTAGGCTTCTAATATATAGTTTCAAAGGCAGATGAAAAATATTAAAAATCTGTAGTCACAATTTTTTTTTATAGGTAATCAAAGTTCAAATTTTGACAAAATACGTAAAAATGACGAAAATGTGCAATTTATTTTGAGTTAAAATTCATAAAAATTTTTCTTTTTAAATCTAAGGTTTGAAAATGTGATACAAGAATCCTTATAAGTTTGCCTAATTTTATCAATAAAAAAAAGTTTATAAGCAAGTCATAGTAAATT
This sequence comes from Nasonovia ribisnigri, assembly GCA_027563435.1. Taxonomy (NCBI): domain Eukaryota; kingdom Metazoa; phylum Arthropoda; class Insecta; order Hemiptera; family Aphididae; genus Nasonovia; species Nasonovia ribisnigri. Next base: position 71,725 of record JANEHU010004716.1, read on the forward strand.
TTTTATGAGCATTTTCAATTTGTACAGGATTAGATATTCACTCGATTTCTCATGTAGCGATTTTCTTATTTTGTTGCAATTCAAAAACGAATAACTGTAGATGCATGAAACTTTCACTGAATGTTTATATAAGCATTTTCTATACACCATCTAATTTTGAATATATTTTGAATCTTTTTGAGCTGTTTACGGACATTTTCAGTTTTCAATTTTTTTAGTTTTTTTTTCAATAAATATCAATAAAGTTTTATCTGTTGGGCCAAAAAGTGTAAAAATTTAATACAAGGCTCCTGATATATTAATCCAATATCAGTTGAAAAATATTAAAAATACATAGGCACACATTTTTTTTATAAGCATTTAAAGTTCGAACTTTGACAAAATTCATCAAAATCTCGAAAATTATAAATTATTGTAATTAAACAGTTATAAAATGGTCAGTTTTTATAACTAAGGATTGAAAATTGAAAATAAAAATTCTAATAAATAGTGCATACTGTAATCAAAAAATCTAAAAAATATATAAACACAGTTATTTTTTATAGACATTTTAAGTTTAAATTTGGACGAAATTACATATTAAAATCAATATTAACGAGTAAAAGTATATATTATAATATTTTTCTAGTATCACTGATAATTTAAGGTTAATAATTAAATAATATGAATAATATTAATTCAACTTAGCAGTCTGTAAAATAACAATATCAATATAATTTAAAATATCCTAGACTGACATACCGTCTCCGCTCAGAATCGTTTTTCGTATACAATGATATTATATCATTGAATTCAAATTTAATACCATCCATTATAGTACAGTGATCTACTTGTAGCCTACTGTACAGCGGAGCGACATCCACTTGACCCCCTTTTTTTTTTATAAATTTAAATCCTATAGATATTTCTAAACCAATTTTTTAAATATTGACAACCTGCTGATCGATGCCTCTATGTAATATAATTATAAAATTCGTAACCGATAGGCCTAGACGATAAATTTATGTGTATTCTCATTTATCACTTGATGAAGTCGGCGGCACAATGAAATCTCTTCAGTGAACTCGAAATACATACATTATTATCTGTGCTAAATTATATTTTGGAGTAGGTATAATAATATGTAGGTATACCAAAATGTTTTCAGACTCTAGCGTTAACCAAAAATACTTTTTAATTTTTAATTTCTCATTACGCAATGTGACTTCCTGTGGATAATATTATCGATCTTCCAATACAGGGAGGCTCAATGATAAGGGAATCATGAGCCGCACAATAATAAATTGAAAGAGCCGGGAATAAAATAATACCTATAATGAGCTGCATTATTATCAACAGTGAACAATATTATTGGTGCAAATGCAATATTTGGAAGGAAACATTCAGTACCTACTTTGGGTTTTGGCCAGTCTTGTAAAGTTATAAAGGATACTTTTAAAAAGTATTTATAGATATTATCAAATACTTTATTTTTTCAATGTGGTTAACTTTTTACCTTGACCTTATGTTCTTATAGATAAATTTAATCATTAGAATAAGAATGCAGCATTTTTTAATCTTTGTTGAATGTACCATCAAATACTAAACTTAGGACTCTAAAAATATTACAATATATCAATACATAGCAATGAACTATCTATAAATCAAGAGGTTGTACAATTTGTATTATTTTTTTTAAATTTGGCGTCCCTGCACATAAAGTGAGACGAAAAAAGTATTTAAAAATAGATAGTATTTGATTTTAAATTCAGATACTTTCAAAAAAGCATTCAAATACTGTGCACAATTACTGTTTTCAAATGTTTTTAGGATACGTATTTGTGAACTTAAAAAGTATTTGAATACTTTTACTCAAGTACTTTACAAGACTGTATATGAGTAAGAACTAGCTTGATATTTTTAACTTTGTTAGTTAACATTAATATGTGTTTTAAAGTCGATAAGTATGTAGTATGTCTATAATTGTATTTCTAGTTATTAGAAAACAATAAATTGTAATTTGTAGTATATGGTATATTTTCACCTTGGTCTATGATTTTGCGTAATTTTAATATTTTCCCCTGGCGTAAAATATCTTATTTCCTCCTCTGATCTGTCATATAGGTACACCGATCGCTGAGGGAATGTGGTCACCTTCACTGTAGCAGAGTTGTGTTGATTAGGGTGGTGGCTGAGAGGGGTACGACGCGTTTTCGATTGTGCACAACCACTTTATCTCGGAAAACGGAGTATACTTGCAATAAGCTGAAATGGAATACATTACGGACAATATAATGAACACTGCAGTAATGTACCTGTTTTGCCTATACAATACGCCGTGCAACATATTACGTTTGCTCGAAGTATGACGTATACAATTTTTATATTATTTATATATTTTGTGTTATAAACCTCATAAGTATTTATTATATTTTACAACAATATTTAGCGAATTCTATAACCTAGCTGATAGGTATTACATATTGTGTTATTATAATTTGGTTATAATATAATAATAAACTTCAATATAAATTGGTTGATATCAAAACTCAATGTCAGATCTAGAAGAACTGTATAAGAATTAAGAAGCTCTACGGGAAGAGGTCTAGGTGTTCCAAATACAGGGTTAATTTCAAAATCCAGACCAACCATAAAACATGCCACTAAGATACGATATACACAACATAAAATCACAATCGTTGAGAATCTAAAAACTACAAACTAAATTGATCATAATAAAATATAATAAACAATAATATATTGATATGGCATCTTAACAATTGTTCATATTTTAGATTCTGAGTAGAGCAAGCAATTAATGTATTGACTTTACAATGATTGTTTTTTTTTTGTCAGTCATCGCCTTTTTGGTGCAGTAAAAATGATTCAATTTTTCATTTTTAGGGTGGTTTCTAGTAGTACATTAGATCTAATTGGTACACTGAGCGGGTCAAAAATTCCTATTGTCTTGCCAAAAAAACAAATTAAGGAAAATGAGTTATTACGAAAAATCAGTTTTGACAAAATCTGCAATTTTGTTATTCGTTTCATTTCAAAGACTAAAGACTGTAAAATAGAAGAATTTATCCAAATGTCTATCTTATAATTTTCTATACATTATAAAATGTTCAAAATCTTTTAATTCCATTTGAGCTATAGAAACACATTTTTTTTTAAATTATCACGTTTTAATTGCCGTTTCTAAATTGTTAACTAATGCTGTACTATTTATATTGAACTCAATTCGTACTTATTAGCTATCTAAAAATGTTGAACCAATTTTCTACTTTGAATCTTATCTACAATGTGTGTGCTTTTATTGTACACAATTTCAAAAGTATATATTTAGAGATAAATGTCTTAAACTCTCCACTCTACCTCTCCTAGCCTATGTGATTCTTACAAGACCCTAAACAATAAAATCCATTCTTCATGTTCAGAGATATCTCTCATTAATTCCCAAGAGCTGACAAATAATGTAAAAAATAAATAAATAAACCTAATAAATTATTAAAAAATTATGGAAAATAAATTGTTATAATATATTTTAACAAGAGGAGGCCTTCTAAGTTGTAAAAATCCTATTTATAAAAAACATAGCATATTGTGCCTATTGATTTCAAATCAATACTTGAATTAATAATTATTGTATTAAATATTTATTTTTAATTATAAAATTATCACCAAATTAAAACAGTTTTACAACAAAAAATAGAATGATCTTAAAAATAATACACTATAAAATATCAAAATTCTCTTATATTAAACAAATATGTACATGTAATGAAGGAAAACTATATTAATTTTTCTTTGTTTTTGTTTTGAGTACTGATCCAGATCCTGCAAATGGCTTAAACCCATCTTGATTTTCATTCTGAAATGACAAATATTAATTAATATCTATATTATAATTTTGTATTTATACAATTTTTCAACAATATATTAAATTTTAAATTGATTTAGTTTATTGATAAGAAATATAGATTTTAGGTTATAGATATTAACATATTAATATATAGTAATTATTACCTTTTTGTCATTAATAACTGGACGGATGTTTCTTAAGAACTGTATAGTTCCTAAAGTATAATTATAATCTGGAATCCCTCTTTGGTATGCTGCTTTAACTTGATTCAGTGGATCGTCATTATTTTCTTTTTTTTTTTTACCATCTAATCTATTGCCTGAACCTTTGAACGCTAAAAAACCTGATAGTTCTGGCATTAAATCAGCAGGATCAACCATCATCTCTTCTGTAGCTTGTTTTTTTTCATGCTTAGGCTCTTGATAACCAACTGGTGCAGCAAAATCAACATTCATATCACATTCAATGATACTAACAGCGTTACCCGGTTTGGTTTCCAACACACACATTTCATAAATTTTTTGGTTGTACTTTATGGCTATTACATCACCAGTAGTCAGACAAGCAAAATTTCGCAAGCAATTTTCTAAAACAGCCTTTGGGTTGGTTATATCTAAGAATTCAGAATTCTGAGGTTGAAACTTTGAAAAGGTGGCTACTTCTAATGAAACACTTTCAACTTGCACCATGTCTCCTTCATCTAATAGCAGGTTTTTCATCATCTAAATAAAATACAGTTAGCGGATCACATTTAGGGTTACAAAATAAATTAGAGAAAAAATCTAGTTTAAATTCCAGACATATGATCACCTTTTAAAAATTTTAAGTGTCTTGCTATAGTAAAAATATCTTGTAAAGATAAACCCAATCTGAAACAACTCTTAATGCTCATAAACAATTGTGCTAAAATATTCAATTTATAAAAACTCATTTCGAAGTGTGGTTATTTCACATTATATTTAATAATTTATTGCAATACTATAATATGTATTTAGTGATACTAAATTTATTAAAATGTACATAGGTAATAAGTTCTTATGTAGTTTTCTATAGCATTACCCTTTAAATTAGATTTTTTAAATATTTAGTTTTAGTTTTAATCTGTATACTGAAATAATTATGAATATATGTTTTTGTAATTGTGTGTAGATTTAATATAAATTTATAAAAATTACAGTGTGGGATCTCGACTAGATTTAAGCCTGTTATAAAATGAGATAAATCAATACCCAATAAGGAATGTATATTTTCCCTTCATCTGCGATAAACTCCAATACACCGCAGTGTGTTTGTCTGTTGCTTCTTTTGTTAGATAATTTGAATAACATTGGGTAGTTGATATTTAACTGAGTCAATGTGTCCAGAGCAGATGGAGGCATTATAACTGAAACCATTGTGTTAATAAAAAAGTAATGCACACAAATGACTTAATAAAATGACTTACTTTTTCCACCACTATCAACGTCTTCTCGTTCGCTGCCAGGAAGCATGGACACTGACCAACATCTGTATGTCATGTTGAACGGTTGGAGTATATGATTGAATAAACTCAATGAAAACTGAAATATATTTTCATTAGTTCAAACGATTTCTGACAATGAAGGCAAGTTAGCAACTTTCTTACCATTGTATTTACAAGTTGAACCGTAAGGATGTATTGATACCGATTTCCAACCGTGATTCTGAGACTCGAGTACTAACTACAGAGCAGTCATCAATTAACAAAGTAATCAATAAGTAAAACAAAAGTTTAAGTAGGTATAGGTATGTAAGTGTAATGTTTAAAATATGTTATTCGATAAAATTAATCGTTTTTAACACAACAAAAGTTATAGTGAAATAGTGAATTATTGTGATTGTGACATAAAACGAATGCGGAATATAACTATAGACATAAAAAACAATATAACAACAAAATTTTATAATATTATGTCTGCACGAACGACGATAATAAAAATCAAAAATTTTAATGCAATGTCATTAAATGATAACCAAAAGATAGTAAAGCCGGGTTCACAACTTTACTGGCCGCGTCGTGTCGTGTAAAATCATAAACTCTACTCACAGACAGGCCGGTGTGGTGATCATGATACTGTGGATACTGGATAGCACAGAATATCACGAGAAGTTCTTTTCATCCGTGTCACGGGAAACGTAAAATTATAAAATTGTATTTTTAAATATCTGTGATTGATAGTAACCACGGGCGCCATCCAGATAAACTCTTTCGAGAAAAACGATTTTTTTTGGTACAAAATATCATTGGAACAAAATAATATGGACCACGGAACAGATTGTATTTTTGTCCTAACGTCATTATACCGGCAGGTCCGGGGGTCCTAACCACGAATTAAGATGTCATACGGGCACGACGTGGAGAATATATACAGGCACAGAACAATGCAGGATCATAGATAATATCACGAACTAAGATATACATATAAGATATATATATCTTAGTTCGTGGATAATATTATACACATATACATTATCTATAATGGAAGGGTCTTATCAATGTTTTTCCGCCCGCCACTCGCTGTACGTAGAGAGCCTAGATTATTATCTAGGCTCTCTAGCTGCACGGCTTGACAACTAGCGCTCAAATAGGATTGTTCTGTGTTAACCGGGATATCAAGGAACTATAATGTCATTTAGTTCCTTATTCTCCCGGTACCACAGGACGTTACAGAACAATCCTATCTGAGCGCTAGTTGTCAAGCCAAACACTGAGAAGGTTTGGACTTCACTTATCACACGTTCGCTCGGTATCCAGTGCATCTTAATCCGCGGTCCTAACACAGTTAATAGGTCCTTTGATATCGGAGAAAATATTTTCAAACATTTTGTATTCTCCCTTGCCACGTTCGTTGATAACGTAAGCGGCGATAAACAAACGATTATCACGTGTTTTCTCTACATGTCTACGGTGAGACCTCTCATGAACGGAATTTGAATCGTCACATGTAGATTTACGTGTACGGTGTACTATTCGGTTTAAAACTATTAACTTGGAAATGAAATCGTTTTGATCTTTGTATTTGAACTGTTTTAACCATGGCCAGTAAATCTGTTTTGGATCTTTTCTCAAAAGTCATTAAAGCGCCACGCAATAGCCAACCGAAGCTATGTATGCAACTGGTGAAACATTTGCAGCTCTTCAGTAACGAATCGGTAAGTTATATTTTGCCGATTAATAGTGAGTTAAAACTTTAAATGTACATAATTACTGTTTTCAGTTGGATGAGCAGCGACAAAAAGAAATATTTTATGTGTTAACGAGATTGGTACGTGGATTAGGGTCCCCGAAGACACAAGTCCGAACTGTTTACTATTCTATTCTGGTGGTTATTGTGAGCCATTTGACAGACAAGCCATGGTTCAATCTTGACAATTTCAAGAACATTGTAGATAAGGAGCTGACTAAATATGATTCAAAAGCTGTAAGTACCTGTTGCGGTATTACCAATTTTGTTAAGAAAATAGTGATACTTAAGATTTAAAATAGAACTCATTCTATTATTATTTGATAAAAAAATTATGACTAGTTAAAAAATGATATCCCAAGAAAATAACTGTTTAAATATTTATTTCTTAAAAACTGTTCTCATGTTTGATATCTAAAAGTTTTTAGTTTTTTTTAAGTTAACCTGACCTTAAGGTGCTAAATCAATTTATAAGATATTTGATTGGAATATTAAAATATCAAGTAAGTTTTGAATTAACATTTGATTTTACAGGAAGAAGGTGATGTCTTGTCTGGTAAAGTGTTATGTTATGGTGCTATGATACGTAGTGGAATATTTAGTGCTGGAGCGATGGATACCCAAAAAGCTATTGTGGCTGAACTTTTAGGTAATATGAAAACAAGGTCTTATCTACCCCTATTGACATACAAGTTTTTAACCGAAGGAATTGATTCAGTAAGTGATTTTTATTTTAGTTATGCAAAAGTAAAGAATAAAAATGATGGTTTGTTTGTAATTATGTATTGTTTTGTATTTTAGTCCAATAATGTAATGTTTTCTGAAATAATTTGGCCTTATTTGAAAAAGTACATTGGATTGCCTATTACTAAACAAACTTTAGATTCATTATATTGCATAATACAAGTGCATAGTCAATATCCAAAATTGATCGATGGTGCATTTATTCCAAGAGTGTTGGAGACTGGTACTGAACTCTTATGTACTGAATCTATGAATGATATTGCAAAGATATTAATATTTGTAAGAATTTTCGTTTTTTAATATTGTCTTATTGTATTACTAATTGTATTACTTATGTATCTAGCACATTTCCTCCGTGGAAGTACTTGAGCACCCTGTGTATGAAGCTTTTGCTAGAGCGTTAACATCTGCAAGCAATAGCGATTCACTTATTTCATCATTTTGGGGAACTCTTCTGCCACATTTCACAGGCCCACATAATCGCTATCAACAAATGGCAGCTATGAAACTATGCACATTTATTGTTAAGAGTAGTTCTCTAGATAGCGTACACTCAATACTTTCTAATTGGTTTATGGATATGATATTAAAATCTTTTACTCGTCCAAACGCTGATACACTTGTATCTCATTCTCGTTTAAGCATATCAGCTGTAATGGACCGAATCAGTTCATCTGCCACACCCAATATTGCATATAAGGTCTTATTGAAATTCATTCTACCTCCTGGCGATATGATTGTAGAAAAAATAACAGGTATTTTAATTTTATAATTTTTAATCATCGGCGTTAATAAGATATTTATATAACTATGATTTTCTAGGTATTAAAATTGTTCAAAATTGTTTGATAAAAATGGATGAACAGCACATTAAGCTTTTGGCTAAACAATGCCATCAAGTTATACTTATGAAAAAAAAAGGAAACAATGAAAAGGCACATTTCTGGAAGATTCAAGATCGTGGATACGCAGCTCAACTTCTTGCTAGGTACCTATAAATATTATAAAAATAATTTATTATTATTTAATTTTTATATGTTTGTTATTATTTAGACTTTTAGGGCTTCAAATTAGTTCTGATGTTATGTGGAAAATAGAACAATTAAAATTTATGTTAGAACATGCATTTTTCACAAATGCAACTGAAAAATATCATATTAGTCATGAGTTAGCAGGTGAGTTTCTTATTTATAAATTATATAAAATAATTAATAGTCGGTGGTAATAACTACATTTTACTCAATACAACACATTTTTGTAGCTATCATCAGAGACTCATTTTTGAAAGCACTTAGCCACAAACAACCAAATATGGAAACACTTCGGATAACTCTATCTACTCTTGTTCATTATACTGATGAATTATTGAAAGATGGCCGCCAACTTCGGCCTAAAACTTCAAAAGATGTATGTTTTTATGGATATAAATATTTAAGAGAAAGTCTAGGCACTATTTGTTATTTCTCCCTGACACGCGCGCAACAAAGCAAAATTATATTCAGCAGAATCAATCTTAAGTTGTTAACTATAGTATTAAAATTAATTTGCCTTTTATCAAACTTGGTAATGTTAAGAACGTTATCGGTGTTTGAATGTTGGCTTTTACATTTTTTATACGAGTAATGAGTATTAATAATATTACAATTTAAAAATTCTACATATGTCTGAAAATTATATAAAGCTAATGTGCAGATAATGTCCTTAGCTTAGTTTAGTATAATAGATCAATTCATTCCAATATTAAAGCTAAGAACACAAGAGGAGTTGATTCATTTATACATGGTTTTCTTTGTTGTATCATAGGATATGAGTAGCTGGAAAAAAATGATCAAAACAACCAAAGACATTGAAAAAAAATTAAAGAAATGTGAAACAAAATCTAAAGAGCAGTCAATTCTTTTTGTTTTTCACACTTTGTTTTTGCAACTGGGTATTTATTTGTTTGTTGAACCATCAGTGGCCATTGACACTCTACAAGTAAGGCAACATTTAGCAGTTTAAATGTTTTAGTATGATTAGTTATAGATATTATGGAATATAAAGCTTACAATTTTAATATTTTCAGGAATTACAAAACTGTTATGAACACCACACAAATGATAACGAAAATGAAGAAAAAGGTGAACTCAATTGGATCGAAGTTGTAGTCGAGCTGATGTTGTCATTATTAGCTAGAGAATCTTATTTATTAAGGCAATTGATTTCTCGTGTTTTTTCCCATTTATGTTCAGAATTAACACCTCAGGCATCTCATCAAATTTTGCAAGTATGTTATTCATCATTAATCACGTGTTTGAATATATTTACTAGATTTTTTTATACTTAGGTTTTAAATCCTCAATATGATACTGCATCAAATTCATTGGATGATAGTGATGATGAGTCTGAAAGTGACAAAGAAGAGGATGATGATGATGATGTAGAAAATGGTGATAATGAAAAAAAGGTTAATGGCAACGGAATTAATGGACATGGTTTAGATAATGAAGATGATGAAGAAACTGATGGCTCGGAAACTGATGAACAATCTAGTGAAGACGATCAAGACAACACTGAACAGTTAAAATTAGCTTTACACAAAGCAATGATGTCTGCCAATCAGCATTCAGATGATGTAAATATATTATTTAAATACCAATGATTACCAAGTAAAACATAAACATTTTTTAGGAATCTGTTGATATTGATGATATGACCGAAGAAGATGGTAAAATAATGGATGACTTATTATCAGAGGCATTTAAAAGCTATAGGAAAAATTCAAACAAAAACCCTAAACATATCAAAGAGAAAATTAATTTTAGATTGAGGTATTTATTTCCAGGGTTAAAAAGGATTTAGTTTTAAATATTTAACTTTTATTAGGGTTATGGATTTGGTGGATATATATTTGGATAATAATCCATCTTTATGTCTTATATTGGATACTATTCCGACTTTATTTGCATTATTGGAATATTGCATCAAGGATATTCAACAACGACCACTGGAAACTCGAGTTCGATCAGCATTAAAAAAAATCAGTCAAATCAAAAAAATCAATGACACAAAAACTGTTGACGATGAATTAATTGCAATGGTTTTAAAAGTTTTAATGGATAAAGGTGTACGAAGTAAGTGTATACGAGTCATAAAATTAATAAATTAATTATAAAAACACTGATTTGTATCTTCATTAGCTACACCCGTGTTTTTGGATATAAGTACACACATAACACAGTGTTGCACATTCCTTGTAAAATCATATGTCCACATAATTTCTGGGGTGCCAACAAAAAAACAAAAATCATCTAAAGTAATCAGCATTTTGGAGGATTCGCTTAAAGATTTCTTTACTAAAAGGTAATTGACTAAAAAATTTTATTGGGATTGAAATGATCTGACTTGTGTTATATACTTTAAACAGAGACTGTTTGTTACCTGTATCTTTATTCGAGTCATTGCTGTCTAAAGTTCTATGGAAACGTAACATTAGTTTAATTGAGTGTATTCTGCCGTACGCCTTTAATGACTCAGTTAGATGGTTTAGACGATCACAAGCTGTATGTATGTTAGTATCCTTTTATCAAAACACAAGACTCTTGGAACAATTAAAGGATGACACTCAACTTGATGTGATAGAAAAGAATTTGTCTGATTATGTTATAAAAGTATGATTCATTAATTATATCATGATTAAATATGTTTTTGATAAAAAAAAATCCAAAATTTTAGTTCTTCACTTTATTGGATGACAGTCAGCCAGATGTGTCTGGACGCCAGCGGTACATAAATGAATTGTTGAATATTTTGTGCATAATTAGTGGTAACAAATTCTCTCATCATTGTTGCGATTGGGATCAACTCACACAGCTCTTAGAAAGCTCTACCAGCAGATTCAATCAAGTGGGTAGGAAGAACTGGAATAAACTTCGGCAAGCTATTCAAAAAATTAATACTGCCAAGATAAAGTAATTTTATAAATACAATATTTATATAATGTTCACCATAATTAATATATATTTCGTCTATATTTCAGTGTTGAAAATAACCACTTGAATGACAATTTTAACCCGAAGACACCTACTGGAAAAACACCTGTTAAAAGAAAATCATTAGTTGTGTCAAACAAAAAAATTAAAAAAATTAAAAATATTAGCGATTAAAGCAAAAAAAGCTATTATGTGTTCTTAAATTTATGCATTTAAAAAAAAATAACCTGTCTCGCTTGACTCTTAGGAAATTATGTTATTTGTTGAAAATCTTGAGGAATTCTATTGTTGATTATAATTTCTATGAACATGAAGTTTAACTGTTGAATGTTATTACTTATTGCATTTATAACTCTTGATTACTTGTAAATAAACTTCATGATTTTCAATTGTTACAATACAATCAATGATATAATTCTCAAACAATGTGTTCAATTGAATAGAGCTATGTCCGCTAAGTTTTGAAAAAATAACAATAGTTGCCAGTTGGTAGAGTGTATTTAGAGAACTGTTTCAAAATGTCCTTTTACACAGTATGAAAAATGAATTATTGTAATATACTAGTATAGTTAATATTGTTCTGTGTCAATGTTGTGCACAGTTTACTTAAATGAATAATATATCTAAAAGTTAATAACTTTTGTACAACATATTTGATAGTAATGTACTTTCATACTTTTATCTAACAAAATGTCTATTTTACACTAAACAAATTATATACTGGAATCGTTTTTTTTATTTAAATTATTGTCGTATTACAATAGAAAGTGTAACAGTAACAAGAAACATTTTGTTAGAAATGAACCCAATAGTAAATACTGACTGTCTGTAAACATAATGTATTCAATTGGCAATTGAATGACATTTTAGATAAAAGAACCAATTATAAGAATATTTAAAAATGTAAATCACCATACCTGTGAATGGCAGCCAGTCTTATAAAGGATACTTTTAATAGGTATTTATAGATACTTTCAAATACTTTTTCTTTTTTTTCCTAACATGTTCTTACAGATAAATTTAATCATTAGAGTAAGAATGCAGCATTTTTTGGTGTTTTAGAGTATTTACTATCAAATACCATAACTTAGGGCTCTAAAAATATTGCAATATACCAATCAACAAAAATTGCTGTAACACTGTAGCAGTTTACAAGTAATAAATGAAATGAGAATATTGTTATTTATGTATACATAATACATTAATACTATAATAGTATAATTTAGGTACACATTCTCATTATACAAAATATACGTATAGGTGCTCACTAAGAATATGCTATTTTCCAAATACTTTTCTTTAATTTCTTTCACCAAATTGTTTTTATGGACTTAGCTGGAATTGAACCGTCTGCAGTTGATCCATGTATAGCTTTTAACCATAAACCGTTAAAATTACACAATTTGAGGTCTTTCTTCTGTAATGCAAGTGTAGTCCTGTCTTGGCTGGATTAAGAGCACTAATCTACATTCAGAATGATACAAAATTGAAGTACCTATAACTCACCGTGTAACATTTTAAATTCTAAGTCTTGGTATATTTTTCTAAAAACTAACTAGGTACCTACCTATTAAGAATATTTTATTTTAAAATTACCTACGCCTTTCTAGCTTTAGTTACACAACTGGCTATGGGTGCTTCTTTAAACTACTCAGAGCACATAATTGTAAGGAATGCATAAGACATATTATGCATGATATTAATGATTAAGATTCTATAGCATAATTGACAAAAAGTTTTAAAAATCTTCCACTTCCTTGTCTGTATATCTATAAGAAAAATATGTAAAGTACAATTTAGTTTTACTAATTATTTTGATATAGTAATTTCATATACATTTATCTTAGTTAAATTACTTGATAATAAGTAATTATGATGCTAATAATTAGTAGAATAGTTATTAGGTATTCATAATATATTAAGGATTTCAGCTTACACATATGACTATAAGAGGTACTGCAATCATTTTTATTTGAACAAATTCAGCTATATTGTCTACTTATTGCAACAACCTACCAAGTACCTATACCTACTATTACCTAGTTATTACTATTTTTTATATTGTTTAATATAACAAAAGATTTTTAATCATGAACTTATTATATATTATTATACATAAAATACCGCCTAAATCGTGTGTAGTAAAAAAAAAAACCGTAATATAATAGTTAATAATAATAAGGTACCTAAATACCTAAACCTAATCATGAATCATGAATATATTATAATTAATTAAGTTCAAAATATTTGACATAATGTCCATATTGATGTATTTGTATTAATCATCAAATCAAAATGTACAATTTATTATACAGTTAAATAAAAGGACAAAACTATTTTTTGATTAATTTTGACCACAATTAGCGTTTGAAAAATATTAATTATAAAAGTTTCAAAGTTTGAATCAATTAATGAACATTTTATAGAATATACTATAGGTATTATACACAACAAATACACATTGATGCAATATGTAATGGGAGCCATATGTTTGGATTTATTTTGTTTTATATAACATTATTTATACCATTTTACTTTTATATATAATATGTACCTAACTTGTATATTGAATTAAAAATACTTCATATTTTTGTAAAATTGGCTTTAGGCGTTGGAGTAATAAAATAAAATATATGTCATTTGTTATATAGATTTAAATACTCCGAATAATATTCTCTTTTGAAATATGAAATAAAAATGAATGGTCTCATCCAAAGAAGTAATAAAATTGAAAACTGATGACGATGTCATATTATAATATCTATCATCTATGGCAAACGCCAATCCTGGTCATTCGTCGGAGACGATTCGCAGTTCTAATAATTTCAATGAACAAAAAAAAATTAATAGGCCAACAATGAACGTATAAATCGTTAAACAATAATTTTGTTCCTATACAACATTTATTCATATATCTCATTGTGCTCAAGTTAATTTCATAAAATATCTCGATACTATCAGTTCAGTGCGAGATGAAGACGGATGAAGAAATAGCAGTTCCTTGATATGGAATCTGTACTCTAGATATGGCACACCTATATTCAACCCGAAGAGCCAAAATATTCGTAAGTTTGATTACCTATTTAGGGGCTTACATGTACGTTTTAGTCTTAAAATTAATATTTATTGCCACGGACAAACTGCTACTCGGGTGACGTAGTTGCATATTTTACGTGCTTATAAAATACGTAAGAACAGGTGACGTCGGTACACGCAGGTCGTAGAATATAATAATAATATATTTATACAATTAATTATAAATTGTGTTGAACATGCAACGCACAGGCGTTCTTATGTCTCGCAAAATTAAATCTGAAAATTAGGAGAAATATTTTGAAAATTCTATTGTGTTGGACAATATAAAAAAAAATAATGAACAAATTCATTATGAGGAATTTTGGATTACATTTACAAGGTTATAACTTATAATATTGAATATTATCATATTTGTATATAAAGATAAACTTTAGTCGTTTTAAGAACCCACTAATAATAACTTTAAATTAGGTTCCTACATTTTTTTTTTATAAAAATAGAAAAATTTATAAGAAATCGTGTATTCAATTTTCAAGTCTTGGTTATAAAAAAAAAATTAATAATTGAAAATTTTGTATGCATTTAAATAGCACAACATGGGTCAAAATAATTTCCGATGTGAATCGGATGTATAATCATACACGAAAACAAAATTAAAATTAAAAACACACATAATTCTAAATTTACATCATTCTAATCACCCCTCATTATAAAATATAAAATATACCCAATACAATTAAAATTAACATATTAAATATGGACCTACCTAATTATTATTAGCTTTAAACTAGACAGTATTCGGTGAAATTGTCATACTTGGAATTCTATAAATTTAGTTGGTATTATATTCGGTACCTATACTGTAAAGAAGGCTAGTGAACGGTATTACATAATTGGAAGCAACTATTTGTAGTATTAGGTACACTAAATCCAAATCAAAAATATTGGTGAGAAGTACTATCTGTAGTGTTGGTGAATCTTCTCATGAAACGTAATATCTCGAAAGATGATAGATTTTTAACTAAGATAATATTGACTTATTGAAGTTGATGAAGAATATTTATAATGACAATATTATGTTACTGCACAGTTCACTCAGTCTCTCTTTCAAATTGTTCCATCTGCAAAATATTAATCTTTAGTAGGTACCCAAATTGATTGAGTATTTCACATTTATCGAAAAGAGGGTGTACGTATATCGATTTACTAGGTCGAGACGTCGAGTGACTGTCGTCTATAAAAAAAAATATAGTGGTGCGGGGCCGCTCGAAACTAGGAAACGCTCTGAGTGTACATATCGCCTTACTAGGTGGAGACGTCGAGCGACTGTCGTCAATAAAAAAAATAGTGGTGCGGGGCCACGCTCGAAACGAAGAAACGCTTTAAGTGTACGTATCGGCCGGTGTTGCTAGCTCCCGGATGGGTGACCACCCGGATTTTTTAGCAACAATACCTTGCCACACATAAACACACTTATTTTAAGCAACGGTTTCTGACCCATATTAACAACTTTTAATTCAAAAATATTAGATAAATATATCATATTCTTAAAAAAAAAGTATTATTGTGTTAGTTATTAGTCACAATCTTGTGCAAACGAAATCGTCTTCTATTTTTCCTAACAGTACAAATGCTAAAAATAAATGAAATCAAAAATATTGTTACAAAAGAGAGACTGTCGTGACTTGATTTATAATTTTGTCTTAAATATAATTTTTCTGTTGAGAATCTGGGCTATTAATATCAGAGGATGGAGGCAGGGCCGTTCTTTTGTATTATAAGAAGAAATATTTGTGCACACTGGGTGACCAAAAGGACCACCCTCCAGACATTGCATCAATAAGGCCAAAATCAAATTATTTGAATACGTTATAAAGTTGCTCCAAATCTCAAAACCTTACTAGTATTTTAAAAACCATATGAAGCTAAAAAAAATCAATAAAAATGTTTCTTAAAAAAAGAATTTTCACCCGCATGTGTTGTCCCCAAGTGTGTCTTACAAGTGTAAAAAATATCAAACTTTAATTCAGCAGTTATTATCATTGAAATTGTTAGTTTTAAATAATAATAATATGTCCAAATTGGACGCCATGGGCGCCGCCAGGAATTTTATCAGGGGGGCGCATGTGCATGTGCAAGTAGGTAGGTATACGCTGATTTCTAAATAATGCTTATATACGTAATAATAATAATAATGGTAAAATACGTAAAAAATTTTTTTCAAATTGTATGACTATACAAAGTTATTTTAGTTTTTTTTTAACGACTACAATGTAACGCGGGCTAGTGATTATGATTAGAAAACCCAATAATGACAATAGTAGCCTTTATCCTACATAAAAATCCTACAATAAAAAATAAGTATTATAATACATAATATAAATAATATATTATATAGACAATATTGTAAAATAAGTATAAATGTATAATAATAAATAATAGAAATAATGTAGATAATTATGCAAAATAAAATAGTTTTAATACCATTCAATTTTTTAATTTTTTTTTGTATACAAAT
>JANEHU010004717.1:0-59534 GCA_027563435.1 Nasonovia ribisnigri
TAATAATAATAATGGTAAAATACGTAAAAAATTTTTTTCAAATTGTATGACTATACAAAGTTATTTTAGTTTTTTTTTAACGACTACAATGTAACGCGGGCTAGTGATTATGATTAGAAAACCCAATAATGACAATAGTAGCCTTTATCCTACATAAAAATCCTACAATAAAAAATAAGTATTATAATACATAATATAAATAATATATTATATAGACAATATTGTAAAATAAGTATAAATGTATAATAATAAATAATAGAAATAATGTAGATAATTATGCAAAATAAAATAGTTTTAATACCATTCAATTTTTTTAATTTAATTTTTTAATTTATTTTTTTTGTCAAGCCAAGGGGGTGCAAATGCACCCCCTTGCACCCCCCTCACGGCGCCCATGTGTACGAGTAATGGGGACCGCTGGGTGTCGCGTGCTGTGTCAATCGATCATTAAATTAATTAAACGTCGAACAATTTACAGGGGGGGAGGGTTACAACCACCTACCTAACCCCCCCTGGATACGCCACTGTTACTGATGTTAAAGAGGCTCACCAAAGAAAACCAAGATTGTTTTTTTATGAAGTAGATGTTGACAGAAGGATATATATTATACAAGATCATTTTAAAATAAAAGTATTTTTACCAATTGTTGACACAAAAGTACCTATGTCATCTTAAATATAATTTTAAAGGTTTACATAACGTTTGTATAGCATCTTCAATTTTTTGAAACTTCAAAATTTTTTGGACCAGATGTCAAGATGAATAATTAATATTAAAGGATCATTGACTTCATACAAATGTATCAATCAGATATATGTTTTGATTTAACGAGTCAATCAAATAAATGATAAAAAATAAGAATTTCAATAGTATCCAAACACTGGCTTCATTTATTCTCGAAAACGACTATGCTACAAGTTACTCTGATATATTAGGAGCATCTATAATTAATTTGACATTGCCAGTAACGGTTGCAACAGCAGAAAGGTCTTTTTAAAATCTTAAGATAATAAAAAAATTATTTAAGAAACTCAATTGGACAAGAACGACTATGAAATATTTTAGTTTTAAATATCGAACAGTTGATTTGGAAAAAATATTAACAAATTTTTCAAATATTAAAGCAAGAAAAATTAAATTTGATTAAGTATGGATATTAATGTATTGTTAAGTTTATTAAAATTATTAAAATATATAAAATATAATATATTATATTATCATTGATTATACATACTAGTATGTATAATCAATGAGATTATATAAATACAGATATTATTTCCATAAAAGCATAGAATATACAATAGTTATTAGTTATACAAAATAATAATCATTTATTATATCTACCTTTTAATTTTATCAACAGAAAAGCAGCATTTCATATTATGTACCCTATGGTTTTAGGGCCCAACATTTAATTTCACCCAAGCGCCCTAAATAACCAAGTTGTGGCACTGCCAGTTTCAATTTCCATAATACGTGGCTTATTTTCCTCGGTCCCCTCCGTCTAACCAGCTTCTAGCGATAACATTACGTAATTTTAAAATAATATTTCCATCGAAATAAATAATAATTATGGGTATTTTTAGGTTTTAGATTTTGTGTCCTTCAATGATAATAATAATCAAAGAACACAATATAAATATATAACATATTTTCAATTTCAATATTCAGATACGCAACATACAAAAATTGTATACACCTATATACTTCTATACATTTATATTTTTAATTAATTATTATTTTCAAGTAGCTGGGTTTTTTTTCGAAGGGTATACGCAGTCTCAAAGTCATCCCTGACGAGCCATCCCTGTATTAGTATATTTATTATTACATTAATATATTATTATTTATTATTAATATTTATAGTGTCTAACACAGCATTTATTTTGTTGACTGTTGTCGTTTACGCGGGCTCGGCGCACCGTATCATGAACTCTCTGGCAGATGGCGCGTAGTTTTTATCACGGATAACAAAAGCAAGCTTATCGTGTCGGTGATCATTGTAAATTGGTATTTGTATTTTGTGTTGTTATTTGTTACATTCCGTTGGTTCGCCACCGTGATTCGTAATCCGAACGATTATTATTATCGTCATTGCTGTTGTTTACTTGTTTATTATTCTAAATTCTTTTAAATGTTGCCTAATATACAATAATATGCATAGTACACTTCTGTAGTTCAGTACTTCAGTGTATTTTAATATTATTTTAAAATTATTTTAGTATAACAATATTGTATGTTGTGGACAGTGGTCTGTAGTGGACTACAATCGTCGAGGTGAGTGTGTTTTTTTCCTCCGTTATTGTTATATGTATTGGTGCATAACGCTCGTCGCATTTTTAGATGAATGTCAAAAAGAAGATCTTACCGGTCATATGCTTGATGTCAGCGTACGTGCACTGGATCAAGCCTAGATTGCTGTCTGCTTCCGCGTCTAAGGGCGGCAAGTCTCTGCTATTGCACCTGTGTGGCCGTTCCAGGTTTCTCATACCCATGATCGTGTTCACTGCGTTTTGGTTAT
Source organism: Nasonovia ribisnigri (assembly GCA_027563435.1). Classification (NCBI taxonomy): domain Eukaryota; kingdom Metazoa; phylum Arthropoda; class Insecta; order Hemiptera; family Aphididae; genus Nasonovia; species Nasonovia ribisnigri. The sequence goes on from JANEHU010004717.1 coordinate 2,523, forward strand.
TTGATGCACAAATGCAGATCGAGGCTTCTGTCAGCCTGACACTCAGGCGCAATGTAGAGATAACTATTGGTACAGCTGAAGAGGAACCTGAAGTGGATGTCGATGACGATGAGGAGGAAGAGGATGATGATGATGATGATGATGATGATGATGACGATGATGATGATGACGACTTGTATACCAATGATTCGTATTCAGACATCTCTTCTACTTCCGATGTTAGTGTGATTGGATTGGAAGACGTGCACATCGCATTACAGGAGTTTGTCAACAGTGATAGAGCTCGTAGAAGGTTTTCTATTAGGTGAGTTAATTAATTATTCTATTTTTATATCTCAATTTTTAGTTTAGGTTTAAATATTTTTAATAGGTAACATAAATATTTATCGTCATATACATACGTGCTTCTAAAGTTTATAATACCTAAAATTTAGAACATTAGGAGGAGAAGGATATTGTTTGTCAAATGTTCACTATACAGAAAAATGATTTGGCTAAACTAAGTGTTTAAAGCACATTAATAATGATACAACTTATTGTTAATTGTTATCTTCAATTGGTTGTACATATAAATAGCAACTAGGTACCTATTTAAAAAATTAAAATATTGAGAAAAACATACTCAAAGCTCTACATCGTTAATACCTACCACATTAGTAAATATTGTAATTGTTTTTATTTATATAGTTTAAACAATTTATGTTAGGAATAACGGTACTTCTGTGTTATCTTGACTACCCAAATATTTCCAATACTACATGTTAGAATCATGCAATGGTTATCAAAAAATTAACCACAAGGAAAAATAGGTGGACCGGGGTTCATCAGAGATCGATGTAAGTTTATTTTTGAAAAGAAAAAATTATGCTGGGAGGGTACTTCCCGAACAATGGATATTTGGCAGAATTAGCCTGACAGAAAAACAGGAACACTTCTTACGATAATCAAGAATAACATTCAGGATAGAACCTCGATTTATTCCGATTGTTGGCGTGCTTATTATTAAAATCAGCTGGCTTCGATTACTATACTCTCAATTATAGTTATAATTTTGTAGACCCAACCTCAGGAGCACACATGCAAACAATTGAATGCCTTTGGAGAATCGGCAAAGTGGTGAAACAAAAAACAGGGAAACAGCTCGCCATCATCTAGAATTATACCTGACTGAATTTGTTTGGCAACAAAACCTTGCAAACGATCCACCATTTGATAAAATTCTAATGGATATTAAAATCTACTTTCCTCCACAAAAAAATTATTAACTCAATGTTTTTTTATTTTTTTTACTATTTAGTATTTACTATTTACTAATTATTTAATTATATTTTAAATTGTATTTTATAAGTATACATTATTTTTACTCTAGATTCCTTACGACACTAATTATTTAATTTTTGATGGACATTTTAAAATGTTAAATAAATTTGAATTAAACATCATATATTATACAAATAAATAATTTCTTACGATTTAATAAATTGCGGTAGTAGTCAAGATAATACGGATGATCGTAAAAGGTAGTCTTGGTAGTAGTTGAGATAACACTGAAGTACCGAAATAACAGGTGTGACGCTTGACACTTATAAGAAAATAGAACTTTTTCATATATAGTTTCCTCCTAGTAGAAAAATATCAAAGAAGTCTTGCACAGTAATAAAAGTGCTGTTAAACTGTGGATCGACCAGTTTTGGTTTTTGTGCACTACTTAATATTTCCTAACTTAATTAAAAATAATTAAAATATTCAATGCTATGGAGAACATTTATTCATTAGGTATTGGAAATTAATCATCTTAAGTAAGGATAGAAAGCTATGATTAAACAATTGTATAGCTACTCTTGTTTGATATAAAGATGTTAAAGCTTTTATTTATATTTTATTCTAAGTAATATACAAAAAGTAAATTTAATGAATTAATAATATATTAAAGAAAAATAAATTTAATACAAATTTAACTAACCAGACTTAATAAATTATTTTTAAATTACTCATCATTTTACACTAACTTGTATTGGTAATGATACAAAAGAAAAAAATATTTGTGTATTGTAATATTTTGTAAATTTTGTAGCAATGGTACATGCCTGTTTGCTACATGTTGAGTTTATTAACTACCTATTTTCTAAATGATTACAGATAGGTATAATAACAAATGGGCGTTTAGGTCACCAATTTATTTCTTCTTATTATCAGTGATGAGTATTGGACTATACATGATAATCTAAATATTAGGTGAAAAAGGGTGACATGTCAGCCCTAGACAAATGTAAAATTATGATAATTTTTTAATTGTAAATAAAAAACTATTTTTACTGATAATATTATACTACATGACATAGGTACATAGTTTATCTATGTTGTATACCTATCTATTTTCTGTTATTTAATAAAAGCAATTTTGTAGGTTTTTAGTTTTTTTATTTAATGATATTGTCACCCCCATAAGTTCTGATTAATGGGCGCCCTTGCTAACACGCTTTTTTATATAATAAGTATACAGTTTAATTTTTATATTATTATAGGTACCAACATAGTTAAATTTCAGGGTAGGTAATCAAAATAATGTATTAAGTACAAGAGATATATTATATTGAACATGGAAAATATTAGCTATAATGATCCAGTAGTTAAAAAAAAACTTTATTCATTAGAAAAAAAAATGAGATGTAAACTAACAAAATATATGTTTTTTATTAATAAGTTTTTGTTCATATTTATACACATTCCAGTAAGCTACCTTGGTACTATAATTAATTCTTTAGATGAAATCAACACATTACAAGCAAGTGGTGGATAGGTCAAATGTGTTTTGAGATGTTTATGGTGTATTCGAGACAGAATCAGTATTGAAAAAAAAAAATAACTAAGCTTTGATTAATAAACGAGCAGTTTTAGTTTTTCTATTCCAGTACCACGTCTATTTTCGTTGCCTTTTTTGTTTTAATGTAATTTTTCGTGATTTTGGTTGGTGTTCCATTGTGGATTTTTTCCTTTGGCATCGACTTGAACTAGTAGATCGTTTCATTTTTTCTGTACAACCCTGCAGCTATCCGCATAATTTGGACAAACGGTTTAATAGAAGATTTCGAACCAGGTACCGTTTTTATCGCTGGAGCGTGTGTTTTGCATACAAAGCTGGCGTTTTCTTGTGCGGTCAAAAATGCTGTACTTCGTAATATCGTATATACAAATACAATATACATAATATTATTGTTCTTACTCGTCGCATATTGACTACAGTCATTCAAATCTAAAATATCTACCCACGCCTTTTGAATAAAACTTGTATGAGTATAAATCACGTAGCGCTGCGATCTGTAAATGTGATCACACAAAATACCAAAAAGTTTTATTTTATTTTTATTGACGGCTGCCGAAAGTTCATCATTTAAAATAATATATATAATCATTATTATCGTTATAGACTTATTGCAGTCGTGTATTAGCTTTGCATATTATATGAAATGTGTTTTATGTTAAATGCGTGTGCGCGTAATTCTATACCTATTTATTTGTGTATATGTTTTAAATTGTTATACTAAATGGGTTGTACAAATGATTACTCAACAATTTGCTTGACTAACGCGGCTTGTTCGTTACGAATTTAACTCCTGTCATTTGAGTTTTGACTAGGTGTTGAGTTGGTAGTTTTAATGTATTTTACAACTGAAAGTATACGTATAAATTATTTTGTTTTTTGAAAAGTAATATTATACACCATATTATCATTTAAAAAGTTGGTTTGATTATGAACAATGAACATAGAAATATTTTCATATCATAATGATTTTTACTAAATTTCTCCTAAATCTTAACCTTGGAAAAGTAGATACTTTTTATTCTTTCTAGACCAATTTAATAAGTTTTTTTGTTTTATTTATTTTATTGGTTATTTAAAATACGAACTCAGATTTTTAAATATAATATAATATTGTGCCATAGTCTATATCTTATGCCTACCTTGAAATTACACAGATTAAATAACTGTGAGACTATAAGAAATAATAACAGTTATGAGTTATGACTCCTGAGTAAATAAAATATTTTATTATTTAAACTAGGCAACTTGGGTTGTTCACAACTGAGTTGTGAAACTGTGAAGACCTTGTGAGGAATTTGACTCGATCCGTATTCAAAAAATTAATTTAGGTGAGGTGTGGAGACGTGGAGTAGAATCCTAAACATATTGCGTTTTATTATTTAATAACCGGCAATTTCTTAGACCTATATTTAGAAATGTGAACTGACAAATAATATGTTTATCTTTATAAATATTTCGTTTTATAATAATTTTAGTGCAGAATTAACAACTATTAGTAATTTAAGTAATGATAAAATTATTTGGAATTGTGGAAAGGCGGCACCTAACTCTCATGACATTTTTGAGATTTGTTAGGCAGATTATTATTGATATGCCTTTCCGCCCCAAATCCCAATCAACAACCTAACGTTGAAAACACACTTTTATTTGCGTTTATAAAAATATTTTGAATCAAATATGTTATAACCATTTTAGAACGTTGTAGTACGTCGCACAGTTCTTCACTTATTAAACAATATACCTTCACACGTTTGAAATGCTGTATTTACTATTTAGTGCTTTGTTATAATTTTAATAACTACCAAAGGATAAAAATTTACGATACACATTTAAAAATGTACGTATAAATTATCAGTTTTTATTTTAACTACCTTTTTTAATTTTACGAGTTAGTAAAATTAATTAAATAATTCATGTATTTGAATTATTTATTAAATTTATAATTTTTTATTTTTTTTTTTATTAGAAATAAGCCTCGGCAGCGATGGCCATTGGCTGACATTTGACAATACATTTTACATAATATTAATTATTACAAATGTGAAATGATTAGTTGTTTACAATAAATTATCAATTTATATTTCTTTTATAAAGTTTAGTATCTGTTTGATGGAAGTTGTGCTCTGACCTAGTGACTGGTACATAAATTCTGGTATGTTGTGTTCATTTCTAGCTGCTTCTGTCTGTCTGAATTCGACGAGTAAGTGCTTGATTGTCAGACTCCACATGTTGCGCACTCCGTTTGTTCTCCTCTGTTCATTAGGTGACTATGTGTGTAGCGAGTATGACCTATCCTTAGTCGTGTTAATAGTACTTCGTCCTTTCTATTAAGATTAGCGATGTTTTTCCATCGTTCTGTTGTACGTTTTATTTCGCTGAGTTTAGTTTCTTTTCTTCTCCATTTGAATGACTATTTTTCTCCAATTGCAGTATTAATGCATCTTAATGTGTCTTCATATGTACAGTGTTTCTTGTTTATTTCTACTGACTTATTATTGGCTGCTTCCTTTGCTAGAGAGTCTGCTTTTTCGTCTCTTTCGATGTTGCTGTGTGCGGGTATCCAGACAATGATTATTTCTTTATCATGGTTATTTACAACTTCTATTATTTTTGATTTAATACTGTTGTTGTTTCCATGACTACTTAAACATTTTATGGAGCTTAGTGAGTCAGTAAATATGACATAATTATAGGGTAGGTCAGAGTTTTTTATGTATGTTATTATGGCTGAGTATATTGCTAACATTTCGGCAGAGAATATGCAACAATTATTGCTTATTTTTTTTTTTGCTGGAGATTAGGAGCTATATAGGCTATACCAGTACCATATTTATAATTTCATTTTAATAGCAGAGAGAAGAATATAAGAATAAAAATATAATTAATTTTTCTTGACTTCGCTTCTGAAAATATTTCCATTAAATCATCGTAATAATGTATTTCAAATTTTTTAAATTAATTTTTCAATTGACAGACATAATATTAAGGCCAGAAAGTCTTTTTGAGCTATTGTACTCCATAACTAATTTTTAATTATTTTTAGTTTCGAAAAACTTTTTTTAGCATCTAGCTGTGCAGGGCATTGTAAGCATAACTCTTAATGCTATAGAAATATTAATAATAATATTGACCAAATGAACTCGAACTTTTTGTGATAAAACGTGTCTATAATAATCTTATAAAGGTATCACGGTTACTGATAACCATGATTATTGATTGATATATTATATACGCAAAACTCGCTAAAATATTGAATTATCGTAAAAAACCGACTTACAAATACAAAATATAATGTTCTTACCATTAAGAGGGCCCGCACCGCAAGTCTTGTCTCCGTCTTAGACATGAACGACAACAAATTTTCGTTACATAATACATAAGTACATGTAAATATGTAGGTAATACTATTTACCTGTTATAATTTCAAGCCAGATGAGGCTCTGGGCGTGTCCTACTAACTATATTTATTTAATATGTGTGTAAATGTCGTAGACATCATTCACTTATATAATACTTAAAGAAACAAAATATATTTTATTTTTTGGAAATATTGCTAGTAATAATGTTTATGTTGCTGTTACAGGCATTCCCTTCATCGCGATCACCATGAGCAGTAAAATCAACTCCAAAAGAGTTGAAAGAAAAAAACGGTTTTTTGCCATCCAAAAGAATAGAGTACCTACCTATAGGTGTATTTTTCAAAGCCATAAGTTAACTAATCTAAATGTAATATATTTTGTTTATGTTTAATAAGGTAACAAAGTACCGTAATTTTAGAGTATAAATTGCATATGTACGCGTGTACACGGTTGTGTGTATATTCGCACTTTTGACTGTTATTGACACACTTCATATTATTCAATATAATATATATATATATATATATTTTATATACTTATTTACTATGTATTAAATATTTAAATGTAATAACTAATTTGAACCACGTATTATACCGGTGGTCTCGTTTACAATGTTTGAGAATTATTTGACTTTCGTCAAAAAACAATTACGATCGATGAACACAATATGGTGAGAAAATACTGGACCCAAGCTATTTGTTTTTCATCGGGAAACTGCTCAAACATCTCTGAGCTTTTATTCGACGAATCGTGTGACAGACCACGAGAATATTTTCTTATTTATTTATTATTTCCATTTGCAACGTCAGTAAACATAATGTAGGTATAATAGACATACACACATATTATAAATTATAATGATATATGTTAATATGTTAATGTTTATTATAGAATAGGTACGTACAATTGATAATATCCTTAATGAATATGATAATTTCACAATAAATAACAAATTACAAATTGTTAGATTTTGAGCACTTACATTTTAAAGAGTATTTATTTTCTATCGGTATAATAGGTGGTTCAAGACATAATTTTAATCATGAATGTGGGTTAACAATGAACATGCATCAACAACAATGAGAAGACTGATGTAAAAACTATTATTTGGCAGTATTTAAGATTTCTGAACATTAATTTTTATTCAATGTATGAAATTGTAATTAATTATATTTTAATTTTGTATAGCAATGAAAATATTACACATTACATAATGTTATATAATATTATGTATAGTGTCTGTGTGTTTATATATATTAGGTACTTATATACGATATTTATAATATAAGGTTATTATATTTAAACATTTTTTTTGTATACAATCGAGTTTTTATTTACATCAACAAAATTAATAGGTACCTGAAAATGTTTTTTTAATTAAGATTAATACGTAAATCATACGTTAAGATAGATTCTAAGGTGTTGGTATTTTAAAAAATGTCATACGATTTAACACGAAAGCAATAAAGTGGTAATATAATTTGACTTACGATAAGTAACTTAATATAATATTATTAATTTTAACATATTTATTTAACATCTATAATATTATAGTATTGTATTTTGACTACGTTTATGTAACATGCAATATTCGTTTTCATTCTGTATTGAGCTCCGTGTTTGTTATACGTTCTCGTGTCACTCCAATCTGAAACAGAATAATCGAACACAATATCGTAGTAATTACTAATTTATCAGTATAGATTATTAATTAACAATTTGTTATGTATTATTGTGGCAATTTGATTTTGAGTAGGTATATTATTTATTTTTTTACTTCAAATGTTTCTATAGGTAATAATACCGTTTTTTTTTATAAGTATAAAATATAAAATTATGAACTGAAAAACATTTCAGCCCATAAAATAAATATTTTGTAACGATATTTTGGTCTATTAAAATTAAAACATAAAAGTTTGCATTATATTTGTATGGTTCTATAGTGTAAGTGATCGCATTTACACGGGCATGTTCATTTTTTTTTCATAAATGCCAATTTAAGAATATAAAAAGGGAGACAAAATTCTAAAATGATCATTTCGTTATTTTTAACAACGGGTTTCAACAGCTATAATATTTCCGAGCACATTGCGCTTACGTTACAAACAATAAAAACAACGAACAGAAATAAAAATAAGCTTCGCTGTGTGTTGCGTAATCATGATATACGGGTGTTTTGGTCATTAAAAAAAAATGCTATCGTTAAAAATTTGCAGTAGTGAACATTCTTACTGTATACTATAGTGTACTTTGATTACAAATGGGTAATTTTATACCGCAAGTTTGTGTGTGACGAGCGTTTTGCCATTAAAATGTTTATATTTCGTTCCAATTTCTTATGCCTATATTATTATTATTATTTAGGTATATTGACCCATTAAAAATAATTAAATAAATCAAACAAACAAATCGAGTGGAATGATCCAATTACGCGTCGTGTTTGTGATAATATTCATTAATACTTATAACTACTTATAACTTATAACATAACCTTTCAGCTGTATTGGAACCCAGATTTTTAATATGTACGTCACTAGCCGACACGGTAGTTGGAGATTCATTACCACGTCAGGAGTCTGACTGTTGGTGTGTAATGTATAACAACTTAAGTACTAAAACAAGATAAAAAATTATCTCTCTTCGTTTGAAAAAAAGCGTTGTTACAATTTTATAATTGACAATATCACAAAATGATGTATCTAATTATATAATCCAAATTGTAAGGTAATAACTATGATGGTTGATGCTGTAACAATAAAAAAAATAAATCATATGGCGCTTTTAAAGCTACGAACGTAAGGATTATGACAATGTAAAAAATACTGAAAATCGTATAATAATTGTCGATACGTGTTTGGGGCCATTTTCCTTCGTACTTCGCTTACGTGATCACCCATAAAATATATTTGCAAAAACTTTGGTTCATTAGAATTTTCAAGCAAAAGATATCCAGCTAAATGATAAACTTGACCTTATAAACCGCACAATATGTATATAGGTATACAATTTACACGTTTATTTTAATGAATAGATAATTGCTCAATTGCTTATTAACTGACACAAATGATATTGTGATATAATGTTCCCTTTAAAAAAAAAATAAGATAATACGTTGAGTAGTTTCCGAGAGCATTAGCATCAAAGGTTTCAATTTTTGATTTTATATATTAAGATAATATATACAAACACGGTCATACATTAATTTCAAATCAGTAAAAACTTCATACCTGATAAAGTAGAATTAAATAAATGGATAAAACTGGACAAAGTTGATCGCATTTTAACGAAAACAAAAAAGAAAATAATATTGTAGACTGATGACTAAACCGTTTTACGAGCGGATTACCAATAAAACACGGAAACACTTTTTGACAGCTCGATTTAGCTGTTGGGCTTTTACAAAGGCCTTGTCGCTTTTCTTTAAGCCACGGGACTGGCTGTTTTCACAGCTATATGCCCATAACTAGGTTCTTTTAAAAGTCTAGAACACACATACAAAATCAAACTATTGTGGAAGGTTTCAGTTTAGAAAGCATTATTATATAGTTGGATGTACACTGACTCGCGTATAAAATGGCGACAGCTCTCGAAAGTAAAGAACATTGTGCAGCTGCTAATCTTTAAACCTTTCGATCGCATATGACACCAATGTCTCATTTTTAAAATAAAATCAATCTTGCAGCATCTCGTGTTATTTATTAATTAAATCCTATTTGACTGAACGAACCTTTACAGTTCACATTTGATATTTCCAACGTATAGCCACAATACAATAGCTTGGTGTTTCTCAAGGATCAATCATGGCTCTTTTTTCTATTATTATCATAGTTATTATACTTCTCTGTACAAATAACTTTCATAAATAATACGGTCATCGCAGACAGGTATACACTATACGCTAACGATAAAGCAATTTTGCCATCCCATAAAGACCCAACTATCCACTGATAACCGCAGGCACATAAATAACCTGGACTACACAAAATTGCGCTTTAAAGTTAATGAAACTAAATCTCTGAACAACTTTATCAATAAATGGAAATTGTTCAAATACAACCCCTTCAATAATATACAAATACCCATCTCACTATAAACATTAAATATCTAGGAATAACGTTCGACCAATGTCTAACCTGATCCACCAATCACATGAAAAAACAATAAATTGTTTTAAACAATAGAAAACTATGTAGGTACCCTACTACACTACTCTATATGCTGGTTTTTATTTCAACAATAATTAATGTCTTATTACAATTTATGTTCATATCGGAAATAAATTGTGAAAAACGTTTTAAAAACTTGATAAATGCCATAAAATATTAAAAAAAAATGCAAATTAAAAATATCATTAAAATAATCAGCATCCGCCAAAAACATTTTTCACTTACGAAGCTGTACTTAAAGATATTAGAAAAATAACGAGATATTGCTCTAAATACCTTACTTTAGATAATATAGGTATAGGTGATCAACAGACCTGTACGAAACGTTTTGCCGCCCGTCGTACAAATGCTGCAGTGTCGTTTGTATTCATGGGGTATAGCATTCCGGTGGTTCACCTGCGCCCGGTGGCAAGATTTATGGAGGCGCTGGTTAAATCACGTGATAATAGTAGTGATCTTATATTAAATTTAATAGGTACGTTGAAACATTATTTTGGCAACAGTTAAGAGGATGGGTTGTGGGGTGGGTGCGGTGGTGGTGGCGGTATATGGGGAGGTACCGCCAAAAAGCTATAAACACACCAATGAGGATAAACTATAAACGTTAATTTTGTGTGTTATTATTGTGCTGTGGCGTTACACTAACTTATATGACGACATCTTGACCATTATTTTGGTCGGGTTATTTCATTATTTTAATTGCCAACGTCTCTTCGGCTGAATATATTAAATGAGAGAGAAATATGAAGTATTTTTTTTTTCGAATTAGGTAATTTACTGCTAGCAACGTGCGCGAGTAAGATTTAGTACCTACTAGTACCCATAGTTGTTTCGTATTTCGTAACTCACTTCCCGAATTATAAGAATTCAAATAACAATTAATAACTAAATAACTATAATAAGTAATAAGGTCGTTAAGTGTTTCTCATATACATATTACACAACAAATGTAATTATATCGGATCTGAGGTTATACTTTACAAAATAGTTCTATATACATTAACGACGGTTTGCCACTGCTTCACCGTCATCCCTTTGTCTATCTTTTCGCGATGATTACATAACAATATATAACAATACGAAACGATCAGTGGTTTATTATTGTTCACTGTGGGATATCATCAATAGCATTATCGTCTGTAATCATCACCTAACCTAATGGAAAAAAAATCTTCATATTAAAATAAGAAATTGTTACCCTTTTATAATTTAAGTTTTTATAAATTTTATATTTTTTCGGAGAATATATTTATGTATAGACATCAAAGATTAAATAAATTAAAATTAACAATCATTGTGCTAAAAATAAAAAATATATATGCACAAAGTGCTATATGTTTATAAAAATTATAACTATAATAATTTAAAATTAAAATATAACATTTTAAAACTCATCGTCATTTTTTTATTTACCTATATGACCTAATAGGAGGCTATATTAAATATTATAATATATATACTACTACTGTTCAAATTTCAAACTCATAGTTGCAGTGGTTCCGGCTAGGCGACGATGAATCAGTCAGGATATTACTATAATATAACTATTATAGGAGTACAGATTAAATAAGTTATGTCAAAATGTAATACTTTAACTGTAATTTCACTAAGAATACATTTATAGGTACCAATTATTATACATACATTATTTTATTCTATCAGTAAATGAATACCAGATTAAAGAAAATAATTATAAGTTATTAGCATGTACTAATTAAATTTGTATAGTAGGAATATCCGAATATCTCACATAGGTACCTAACCTACCTGGTCAGTGACGCCTTTAATTTTTTGTTTTTTGAGGTTGGGGTATTACTATTAAATTAATTTTATAATTTTTTTCTTAGGTAATTTTTTGGGATATCCATTGGTTTATTTAAAAATTGGGTGCCATTCCCTTGTCATCCCCTAGAGCCACCATTGTATATGAAATAATTGTTGTTCTATCCAATGTGTTTAAGTTTCTTTCATTTAATTGTTATAGTGGCAAAAACTTTTATGCAATTAAGTTGATCAAAATTATATACTTAAACGAATGTATGCGTAAAACGTATGTGTATTATATGCGCGTGTGTGATATTATCTCAATTTAACTTAATCAAAGTTATAATATTGTCGACTGTTAGTTCCATAATATTATACTTAATACAGTTGTACAAAACAATTGAGGCCGTTGTTGTCCGCTAAAATTTAGACTAAATGTTGGATATAATATTACAATACAATAGGTATACCTATATAATTTTTAAATTTGGAGTAAATAGACATGATTCTAGTCCGAAGAAATGTGTGGAAAAAAATTGAAAGTACCTTTTTTTTCTGAGGAAAATTAACCGTAAAGGAAAATGGTAAGGATCTATTTTTTGGAGAAAATGGTCACATAACCGTCCTATTTATTTTCTTATATCCTATAGGTACACTATTTATACAATGTACAATCACGAATTCAGTTAAGTATTATGTGTAAGTTTATATGAAACAGGTACCTATACTAATATATATATTATATTATACACACATTGTTTTTCTCAAAACCTACTAAGCGTTTCAATAAAATTCAAATAAAATAAAGCTTCATAAAATCAACAGGTTTTAAATTTTTAATTAAAAAAAAATTGCATCATTGCTGCAATAATATACATATTATGTATTCCAAATAAGATGCCTGCAATGTTCGTTTTATATATTGTTATATAGTATTAATTGTATTATTGCTATTAAAATGGCTGCATATATTTTGGTTCAACTTAATTTAGAAACAGCTAGAGGTGCCTTCAATAAGTTAGGGAAATTTTAAATGAAATTAATTATTTCGTTGACAAAATATGTCAAACGTCAAACCATAAAATATGTCTTATACTCGTATAAGCCACTCTGTGATACGAGCGAGTGCGTCACCAAATAATGGATTTTCGAACATTTTACCTCACGCCATCTTCCTCGTAGAGTGTTTTCCACAACATTGGACAATAATAATACCCTCCGAGACCTCCGACTTTATAGGACGTCCCCACACCTCGTATGATTAAATGTTTGATTTGTTTTCATCTACGCCATACGGAGTGGTAATTCGTAAAAAAGTCAATGGATATTTTCTATTTATACTCACTCTGTCCGGTATTCAGATGCAGGAATAAATTACCTATATCTGTGACTTTTTTTATCGTCGAGGTCTATTTAACTTTACTAAACATGTGACTAAACATCGACAGTTAAACAACTGTAAATGTTTATTTATATAAAAGACGAGGAGGGGATATCAATGTCTATAGAGGTTAAAAGGCAATATAAAAGCGGGTGAGTGAACGTTTTGGTTTTAAATTATGTGGACCTATAAAACGTATATTGCCGTACACAAGCAGGGATAAACAAAATAATTTAATTAATCAAGTTGAAATTTTTTGCTCTTCAAATGCAACACAAACTCACAATAATATAATATTATATACAATTATTGTAGGAATCTATGGGGGCGCATACAATGCTTATAAAAGGTGATGAATCCGATGAGGTGTATTCAACTTTAATAAACAGCTGTCAATGTCTGTATAAATACGGGGTGTAGTAAGTTCCCACATGAAACATAGCAGATAAGTGGGTACATAATATGTAAAAAATACACTCATACGCAAATTCCAACACGAAAAAAAATAGAAGGTTATTCAATTTTAATTTGAAGCTTAACGAACAAAATTATACCAATATGTATTTTTCCACGTGGCGATACAATAAAATTCATTACTTTCTTTCTAGACTTATTTTTATTACCCATGGACTATGATAATATGGAATAGTATGGCCAGTCTATTTTATTGAATTCAGTACTCGTTAATTATTAACATTTAAACAAATATTAAATTTACTATAGGCACATTTTTTATTATGGGTTAAATTTATAAAAATGGACGTTATTTATTACATATTAAGTGAAAAGGGAAAAATTCTTTTAGTCCACCATAATTATAAATTTTATAAGAGACACACCGCTACAGTAAATATATGTACGTGAATGTGTGTAAACAATAAGTGCCGTGCTAAAATGTTACACCAATAATGAAAAATTTTAATTATTGGGATAAAAATTTCTCTCAACTATATACAGTTTATAGATTAAAAAAAAGTATTTATATTTCATTAATGTTTTGCTTTTTACCGGATAAGACATTAAAAACATATATTGAATTATTAAAAAAAAATGAATGCACTTGGAACAAACCCAAATAAATTGTCTTAGACTTTGAAATATCAATGCACCAAGCAATAAATATTATATTTCCGACAGCACGAATATGGGGATGCCGTATCCATTTGGGTCCAAGCTTGGTACTGTACAATTCAAAGTTTATAGGGTTTGCACAAAAATTTAATTTTGCAAATAATGAATTTGGAAAGTGGTTGGCTGGTACATATATTTGGTTTACCATTTCTCAATCCAATAGAAGTTGTAGATTTTTTTATAGATATTTTCATGGCTAAAAAACCAGAAAATAATAAAATAAACTAATTTTGTGATTATTTAGTAACTAATTACATCGAAAATACCAGTACCTACATTCCTCCTAGTATTTGGGCTAGTGCTAGTTCTGATACAAGTCTTCCTACAAACGCTTGTGAAAGTTTCCACTCCGAATTCAACTTAAATTGTTATCATCATCATCCTAATGTATTATTCAAAGTAATTGAAGTTATAAAAATGTTTCAAACAAATACATATTATATAAAGATAACAACATCAGATTGCAGTAGACCTCAAAAAAGAAGTAAAAAAAAAAGAAAACTATATCAATAACAAAATATTAGATTATAACTTAAAAATAATTACACAGTATGCCTATATATGTGAAGTGTTTTGAGCTTTCGCAATAAGCCTAATAAAATTGATTTTTTCTATTACTATTATTTTATACCTATACAAATAATATGTTGATCATACCTACAACCTACACATTAAATTATTATGTTATATGGACTAGATTGAATGAAAAATTGGATTAGACTTTTTTTTACGTCACACAAAGGCAAACAAATTTTAACCACACCAACTACGTTGAAGTTGTCAGTCCTAAGTCTGAATAAAGTTGGAAAGAAGTTTGTACTTGGCTTAATTTTTTTTCGTGTTGTATCTTAAGTATACATTTCTACGGGTTTGATTTTTATCTGATATATCTCGTGTGGAAACTTACGTCATATTTACCCATAAATACTGTCCGAGTGAGTGACTATGTCCCGGTCGTCTGATATAGAAATCAATTATATTCGTGACTTTGTTTTCGTTTATCCACACACACGTGACAACTGTCAATATTTACGTAGACAGGAGAGGATATCGTTGCCCACAAGGGTTAAAAGGCCGCGAGAGTTATCGGGGTTGGTTGAACGTTCGGGATTAAAATTATGTGTACCGATGATACGTATAATGAACGGTCACATCGAGGGAATCTTATCAAGTCGACATTTTTAGGACCACTAATTGCAATACAACAATAATACGTGCTTTGTATAGGAACCTATAATACAATATCAGTATATAGGTATACCCTTCGACCATATAAACTATTTCATTAGTTTATATGGTCGAAGGGTATACCCCCGTGACCAGTGTGACCCCATGTTATAAACATATTATGGTACCTACAGCGTCATACTGCAGTGTACATATTGCGAGGTAATGATAATATTATATGCACACTGCAACGAACTTGTTTATTTTCCACGGTGAAACTTTTACACCCTGCACTACCACTACCATGGTATTGCCGCCATTATACAACGTGTTTGGATAATATATATGCCACTTCAGCTGCGAGAATATAATAATATACAACAAAATATAATATAACACTGTATATGCATGCGTATATGTATACTATTTTTTTATGCAGTTTACAGTATGAGATTTATGTATTCGGTCGTTTCGTTTCGTGTATGATATATGTACGTAATCCACGAACTCCAAAAGTCGTATATATAGCTATAATGAAGGGTCACATCGAGGTATACCTACGACCTACCTTTCTACAACATTATCGGAGAAGTTGACGCGTACCCACTACGTAATATATAATAGTTACGGGAGCGTAGTGCTATATAATAATGCGCACAATGCACGACAAAAACACGATTTTCCATTCGTATATAGAGTGTGCCGAGACAGTGTGTAATAATATATAATATAATATCCCTATCATCTGCAACACGTCGTGTTTTTTTTTCGCAGCCAACGATATCCTGCAACAGACTGTCGAGACGCAGAAAGAAACGGATTGTTTGCGGCAACCTTCATTTCTACGCGTGATTGATTTCCAGTCGCAATCAAGGTACTTTTATATTGGTTGATAATACGGGGTAGGATGTGAGACAGCCGAGATTCGGGGGACGGACTTATATCGGACCATGTCAGAAATGGCACTCGGGGGCACGCGAATAAAAATAATATATGATGTAGTAAAAGGACACCTGCTAAGTGTGTACAGCGAATCTACGCGAAAACCTATATTGTATCCAACGATATATGTACAAACGATTATACCGACGTATAAGTTATCACATAAAATGGCGGCTTTTTAAACGTACATTCTTTTTTTTAAAGCATTATTGAATTATTAAATTATTTTACTTTACTTTGATCATCAGTGATTATGCTCGGGAGTTGGAAGTCGAGCTTTGTTTTTTTTTTTTAAACGCATCGCGTAAAATAATATGCGTTCGGAAAATATTGGTATGGAATTAGTATAACCACGATACTCGGTCATTCGGGGAGGGAAGTTAAATCGTCCATAATATTATGTAGTATACTATTAGGGTGGCTTGAGAATAATGGAAAATAAAACGTGGATACCTTTTTGCCGTACGGTAGTTGATTGTGTTGCGGTGAGGGTAGAAGAGTTACGTCCTCGGTATATGTAGCAATGATATAATATATCTGGCTCCCATCAATTGCTTACCTCACATCCGCTGTGGTCTTACATGCCAACCATTCTCAATAAATATAATTTATTAATTTTTTTAATTACCTAAACCGTTAATATCAAAAATATGTGCAGATTTGCTTTTAATTAATTTCAGTTAAAACTAGAATCGTATTCATTAAAATTTTGCACTAAGTACCTACGTAATATTTATCATAATTTAATTTAATTTAAGTGCATTTAATTTTTCATACTTTGTCAAAATATTTTTAGATTTTTTCCAAACATAATTGAAATCTCGTAGAACTGTCAAATGCAATGCGTCATGGATTGTGAATCATGTTTTCAGAGTATATACATATTATACTATAGTGCAGTTTGAATAATTATCAGGACTCGTCACGATAACATGACATTTTTATCATTTATTATGAACCATTATGTACAGTTATTTTATTCAGTTATTATAATTTATGATAATTGTATGATGCGACTTGACTGTGTTGTTTATGAAAATATATGTAGGTGTGTTCCGAATTGTATCATAATTGAATGTCTAATTCATATGTCTGAGAGATGCTTTCTTTTCACATATCCAAGACGACAGAGAAATTGAATTTACTTTGTAGTGTTTATACTTATTAAGGGTGCTTAATTAATACTCTATCATAGTAAGCAGGGATTAAATTGTACATCGATGTCTAAAACTCTGAACACGACAAAAGGATTTTTAATTCCACATAACTTTATGTTATATATTTTTTTATAACTATAAAACATTTTAAACCGGGGAAGTCACTCTACTAATTTCGAGAGTATATCATTATTAAGTAAGTTACTGTAATTGATGTGTTAAATTTGAATTTAATAATACATTATTGCATACGAAAAACGATTCTGAGCGGAGACGGTTTGTTAGCCCCTATTTCTATGGATATTGTATAATTGTTTTATATGACTATTACTATCAACTACAGTAAGTTGTACTAATTTTCATTGCATCTGTTGTACAATTATTATTATACAATATAAACCATTATAATATTATTGTGATTAACTTGTAAGTTGGAAGTAAATTATACCGATGTATAATTTTACTGTGTAAATAAGTTCTTGGAAATTATAGTTAAATATCATTTTAAATTATTGTGTATCGAAAATAAGTAATAGCTACATCGAAGTTCTTACAATTAATATTTTTTTAATTACAACATAATATACACTAAAATCGATAATTTTTGTTTAGATAACCAATTCTGACATAATTCGAACTTTAAACGCTTATAAAAAAGTTGTGTATAATGTATAATTGATTTTTTTTAACGGTTACAACTATGAGGTATCATAAATCTCACATTAAGTTTTCATGTACAATTTACATATTTTTTTTTCAAATTCTAGTAAGAACACTTTAAATGAAATATCGTATCACATGTTCATAGTGTTTCACAGTTTTAAGAATTTAAATTGAAAATGTGACACATTTTTGTCTACAAAATAATTAGTAAATTTTCACAACTTTGATGACTTTTGACAAAATTATAAATTCAACCACTCATAAAAAATAAATGCAGATTTCTACTTAACATTTTTTTTTAATTTCAGTAAGAACAACGTATGAGGATCTTTAAATTAAATTTTCGAGCTTTTTGACTTAACATACAATTTTTTGTCAAAATGTAAGGAAAAAAATCAAAAAAAAAAAGTCATCGGATTTGATACTAAATTAAACTAAGTATTTTCCGTGCAGTGTTTATTGTTAATACACATAAAAAATCGAAAAGTTAAAACTGTTCATGTATTTAAGTATATGGTAGTTTATTCTTTCACACCTAACGTGTTAAACTATATTTTAGGTTGTCTGACTAATTCATCGGCTTGTACAGTTGTACGTATTTGGCCTCACTTCCTAATGTTCATCATTTTTCTAATTATCAGATTCCAATTTCAACGGTTGGATGTTTAAATTCACACACTTTAGTTATAAATTCAAATTCACTATAGTTACACCTTTATAATGAACTCACCTTTCACTCGATTTTAAAGTGTGTACTTCACTATTAAATGTATCGTGTTTGGTCTTCTGAGTTAAAATATTAGTCATTGATTATGTTTTTCTTAATTTTGTTTTCAAATCGAATTTATTTCGTTATTTTAACATCATTTGTTAGAAAGTTATTTTTGAAAAATAGCTAAAAATATTAAATTGGTTTCATATAATATCTATTTCCTGTATATTATAATATATTAAGCTTCACGATTGAACAATTTCGCCAAGTTTGATTAATGTTTTTTTCAATTTCGTTGTATTGATTCAAGCCATAATTGTAGGAAAAATTAAAGCAATATACAATACAATATATCAAAGAGTGAAACTATCATACACTGGTTTTTTTTTAACGGGATAAGTTAAATTTGCTTTAGTCGATTCATGAATATACACCTTTGTTTTGTCACATCGTAAAAGAGTCATCAAGATGACAAATGTTTTTCCTTCTAAAATATAATTAATACTGATATATATTTATAGCAAGTTTTTAGATTAGAAATTTGGAACGTTGATCAAAGTTAGGTTTATGGTTCTAGTGACCAGTGTTTAATATTGTTTTTAATAAAATCCGTTAGTAGACTAATGAAAAAACTTTGAATGACCACAACTTTGTTGAGATCTTAACAAACGAGTTGGATATAACGATTGGAAAATGGAATGAGGATATGACAATGGTAGCTAAAGAAACTCTAAACGGTCAGTTAATTTTTTTTTTAAACTCTTTAATTAACAATACTTATATAACACGTCAATATTGTCATAGGATTAAAGTAGTATTTTTACTATACAATAATCAACGATTGATTAAGAAATCGTTCATAAAAAATTACCTCACATTGGGAACATTGTACTTATATTATAACTATTTCTATGAACCAACAACCAATTATTTGTTGATAGGAAATTAAATATATTTGTATATGAATAAAAAAGTTTTTTTTTGGTAAATATAGTACAATTTATTTGTTATAAATGATATAATTAAAGGGTTTTAACTCCTATTAGTTAAATACTTTTTGCAGTATTCATCTCAACACACTACAACTCTAATTAGAAAAAGTTTTGTCAATTAAAATGTATTTTCTGACAAGCATTTTTGTTCATTCATTCATTAAAAATACACCCATAACTTAAGACTATTTTACTGAAAAATAATAAATCTGTTATTTTGAAAACTTAATTCTTCAAAATTAAATATAATTATTTAAGTGTGAAATTTATATAAATGGTTTTTTTATCATGAAGATGCTTTTGTTATGACTTATGGCAAATTTATTACATTTTGGTGAATGTCAAAAATTACTCGCATGAACAATTACTAATTAGGTATATTCGCATCACCAAACAGCGGGTAATGAGTTCATCGAACATCAGTGTTTTAGTTTATCGACCATTTGTCTTGAACATAATAATATTACATCATTATTTTTGAATTGGATAAACTTTGTTAGGGTGGAATTCAAAATTATTTATTTGCAAACGACACGGTAAGCTATGACTGACATGTTCCACTTTTTTCGTAATCTATATAGAATATTTTCAACTCTATCGTACGTATTAAAATTGCATATCTAACGCGCCGTCTTATAAAATAATATATTTTGAATTATATGTTATTCTTATTTATTTTATTACTTTATAGTTTCGTACAAATATAATTGTACCGTTCAATGATTGTCATTGAAAATTCTTATGTACATGAAATACTTCCGACTTATACCAGATCGAATCCTTTATAATGTCTATAGTTTCATATTGAATATGGTTTTAATATAAAATTGTGCACTCAGGCACGGTTCTAGGACTACATTTTCGTATGGGCAACAGTAGATTTATAATTAGGTTTGAACTGCGAATAATATTCCTCATTTCCTCCCCCTTCCCCAATAAGGGGCACCATAAATTTTGGTATGGGCAGCTGCCCACCCTGCCCATACGCTAGAATCGCCAATTGTGCACTACTTAGTAAATTTATATTTTTAAGGAATGATTATTGTTAATATAATTGTGTAAACTGTACCAAATACATGTGTGATAATGTTTTAGTTGTATTTATTGTGATTTTGTTACGCCCTAAACATGTAAAAGCATAGTTAACCATTTCGGGAAATGGGTAAATTTTTACATAATTTATGAATTGGGTTGACTATTCACGTTTGTCGCCGAACAATAGTATAATAAAATAAAGTTACGTAATACATGTTACATATAATTTGTATATTTTTGCAACAAAAAAAAATAGTAAGTATGTACGTACAATTATTATTACGGATATAAATTACTTTCTGAAATTAAAAAAAAATATTTCATATTTGAATGGACTTTAAAAGTGTTAATGTTTTTAGCAATGTACAATATATTATTATAGATTACCTATACAAAATTCGTCATTTGGTGAAAAATACTTTTGACTCATTGTATCCGTCAAATAATTTTTAATAAATATTGTAGGCATAGTTTGATGTTGTACAATACTACAATGTATGCGCAATGTTTAATGTATTTAATGAAGAATAAATATATATTTCATCATACTTTTAAGTTATGGTTTTTCATAGGTGTATTATGATGTTATTAATTTTTTTCTTATTACGTACGTTATTAGTTGTTATTTATTAAACTTAGTGGAAAAAGACTAATACAATTTTTTTTAAAAACATATTACCAATTAAAGTTATGCCTATACAAAATATATATTTGTTGTATCGATAGAGTTTTTGGATGTAAAAGCTATGTTATTAGTGAGTTTGCCGATCAAAACACTATGTTTAATTAAAAAGTATTTACCACGTTGCTTTTGTTCATAGGAACCGGAACTATAAGTTGTCTAATAGTCGTTTAATACGTTTTCACATTGGTAATAGGGGAAGTAGCGTTATTTGAGAGCTTAATGTTCTTGAAACTCGAAGACATGCCATATAGTTATTCGTTTCCTTTGGATGAAATAGCAACAGCCCTGTGTAGCAAAGAAAAGTAAGAACCTATATTATTATTTATTGTCATATAGTATTATACGATTAGGTGATGTGTTAGTTATTTGGTTGGTTAGGGCTATTATATGGTGGCCACTGTATAGGACTTTAATTTTTAACATAGTACCTACATTACAATGTAGATTATAGTCTCGTAGATTCCTCGGGAATTCGTTTCAGTTGTACATGCAATATAATTTTAGTATTTTAGTGTAGTACGTTATATTGCCCATTATTCTAGATCCCAGACCTCGTTGGTTCTGTTGTGGAAATTCAGTTGGGTTAAATTACCATTGATTTAATTTATGATTAGAGTTGATTTCAAAGCTATGATGATTTAAAACTGTTGTACTCATCAGTTGAATCCTTATAGATGCCTTCAGCTTGTGTCTGTAAACACATAGTACCTATATACATATTATACAAGCAATACGCTATTGTTTAACCGCTCTCTACGCTTGCTGTTCTAGTTATCATACTCGAGATCATATTGACCTGCGCGTCCGTATAACTATATTCTTTTTATTTTTAATTCCTGAATGGCATACATTATTAAAGCTCTCAATGTGCATGTGTATTAGTGAAGAGTATAATATTATTCATTAGAGTCTACTGCGGCCTGCGGGCTATAAAAACTGGGTACAGGGCGTATCTCGTGTCTTTGACAAGACAAGTGGATGGATCCACAAATTTAAAACCACCAGTCGATCCATTATTTTCTGATCAATTCCGCTTGCATTGTCGTTATAAACCTAATTTATCAATATTATTAAATATAAAATATAAATCCATGAGTGGTTTATTGGATTGTAATTTCACATAAATATATTATCCTGATAATATATTATACATACGTATTAGCCATCAATAGACAATAGTAAGTATAAGAATTACATATAATTATAGTGTATTTTCGTCAGGCAATACCTACATCAGAACGAGTATTCTCAACAAAATTAAATCTTTCATTTATTATTAAAAAAAAAAACATTTAAATACTCATTTACGAAGAATAGCGTTCTATAAAACTATCCACTTAAGTATATTATTATTCCCCGGTTCATTTACATAGAAAAAGCTCTACTCTATGCTCAATAAATCGTATTTGTCATTTAAGCTATGATTATAGTATGATATGTGTATGCATTACTTTCGTGAGGGGACCAAATCGTTAATGGAATTCTCCTTGTTGGAAAATTGTAGAAAAATATCCAACATGAAAAAATGAGGTTGTAGGGTAAGTATAAAAGAAAAAAGTAATAAAACTATTCTGAGTCGACGAGTTTTCTTCGGCATCTTGGTTATTCGTTTTGTCATTTGAAAATTATACTTTTTTTCGCTTAAGTGTCATTCTGGATTTTTATGGTTACTATAAAAATGTAAATAAACGTGTTTTAAAACTAAATTGCCATGCAGGCTACTTTTTTTCGTGGTCGTTTAAAATATTCACGCTTAAATACTACGTGTTAAAATCGTTAGGTAGGTAACTAAAAAAATGACTTCTAGAAAACTAAAATAAATATAGCTGTATATTAATATATACCTTTTTATCTAGGTACCTAAATCATTCGAATAGGCATCTGAATACGGGTAAGTGAATTATAACAGAAAAAAGACATATTCAAATAATTTGTTGGGTATCGAAAATAGACTATATAATTAAAGTTGAATTTTACTAATATTACCAAATAAAAATAAAAATGTAACATTATAGTTTATACCATATACATAATATAATTACCTAGGTACCTAATACGTTTAAAAACAGGGTTGCTCGGCTGTATAGTCGATTTCGAGTGTTCCTCGTTATTGAGTATGTCACCGTAATGGATGTATCAAATTTAAATTCAATGATTATCATAGTAGGTATACAAAAAACGATTTTTAGCAAAGACACATTTATTTTTAATGATGTTTTTCATTCAGTTATATTAATACTACTAATAGTAATAGGGCTGAAATTTTGATGCACTTTGGACATTGTGAAAATTAAAAGAGAACAATTCTTTTTTTCAGATTAAAAGTCCATGCAGAAGATTTGAATTCAGCAACCCTACAAAAGTTTTTTTTAATTAAATGATAAATACTTTATTGTTCAAAACTTGTTTAATACAAAAAAAAATGAAGGGCATTTTATAAGTGCATTATTTTGAATTAGGGCAAAAATAGGACATAAATGTATTTTTTAGGGCATTACATTCCTAGCTCTAAGTATAGGTAAGTATTATATATTTATTAGTATAGGTTTAGGTACCCTTATATACATATTAGGTTATAGAAGATTAAACTAACTTTTTCAAAAATATCGTATATATATTATAATATTCCATCATATATGTATAAATGATACGTCAATATTCTTATGTACCATATTAATAGTACCTAAAATTGGTTCGTAGTATAAAATAGTAATCTAAATATTTTGAAATTTGCATTATACTTAGATAATGACAATCTTAGTAATATTGGAATGTTTCATGCTTGTACGAATAATATTTTTTAAGTGCTAAAAAATATCAAACATTTTTTGTAGAGAAAACGAAATTAGGTTATACATATTATAGAATTTAAATATAAACTGAATTTATATTATTAAAATGTACATTAAACGATCATTAAACTATCTTAAATATAAATCCATGAATATGTCAAAGTGTTTTATTAAAAACTTATAATAACTAGGCTACTTATTATTTTGAACTATAATGTTAATTGTTTAGGAACTGAAATGAGTTCGAAATATTTTTATATTTTTTTCACTCTCCAATAATCATACGAGTATCTGCATTTGTCAGTTACCATAATATATTCGTATTCGTGTAGTTATTCTAACATTGGACATAATATTAATATATTATTATTCTCTGCGTTGAACGGGTATCACAGAATTATTATACACAATCAAAATTATGCTAACCCACTGCATTATAGTTTCTGCGTAATTAAATTATGTCCCGATACGTTGCCCATACCCAAGTCTATCCGATACTGAAACACGTCAAGTAAAAACGATAATAAACATGAGATCCATACTTGCCGTGCACAATAACGCCAATAACGAATGTAACCATAGCACGTCCAGAATGACTATACGCGCACGCTTAATGTCACGTTCAGAGAACCATAGTAAAGCTGTTTGCATTTTACACTGATTGTATCACATTACCGTGTAAGTACCTACTTGAATGAGGTTTGACACCTTTCGTGGCATCACATTATGCCATGCAATATGTATGACACAATAGCAGTACTGTAGGTACTATTGATACACTTTAAATAATATAATATATTAATATCCTAGTGTAACGAGGTTTGTATGTATCTTGATGCTCTTTGAAAACATAAGTTTACAAGTCAAGGGAGGAGGTGTGTATATCCAGAATTGTTTGTACTTTAGAGGGGGGAAGTTAAGAACTTTTAACATCGAAGATAAAATAAAATATCCATCAGTCTGGTCACCTAGTTTTCTATAATTTCGTTTAATTTGCCTCGACGCAGGTGTATTAGTATTTTTGATTTTCACGATTTCATAAAAAATGACCTGAAAATTCGAAAAATTAATTATTTTTTTTTAATAAGCGATTTATAAAGATTTTCTAAGACAACTTTAGAGTTAGATTGAATACTGACTCGAAATGATTATAATTAAAATCAGTTAATAACCAATGGCCAAATGGCTAACTTTAGACCATTGGAGAGTGCATTATACAATATATCTGCATCAAAAGAATCTGAAATTATGGTATTGTAAGATAAATACTATTTATACTTTCTGAAAACAATGCTAACTTATAAACAATTTTTGTCATATTTTATGTTTTTTAGGGCTTAGACACACATTGGGTTTGGTTAACAATAATACCACTTATATGCTAATGGCTCACTTCCGTAGTTCCGTGTTATTTTGTTTTATTTTCAGTTTTAATTTTAATGAGCTTTTGCCAATAAGCTAGCTGAATTATTCGTTTTGGTAAACTACCAAATATATGTATTGAAACAATAATATTAAATCGTTATATTTTGTTCTGTGAACTGTCACTTAAATACAATAGTGTATTTTAAATTTACATTAGGTATATAAACAATCGTTTAAATACTTTTAACGTAGTACCTATGATTATAAATACCTATTGAATGCAAGATTGCAATAAATAATATATTTATTCTTACTCTTAAATCTTAGGATATGCGAGTGTAATATGAATAGTTTCAAATTATCAAAACATGTTAATAGAACATTTTTAAATTCTCTATTAAAACAAAAATTAAATTAATTTTTGAAACTCATGTTAAATCAGTGAAAATATATTTTATATTGTAATTAATATCAATGAAAATTAAATTTTTTCATAAAAAAGAAAAATAATGAAGTAGTAGTGTCCTAAAAAATGGCGAACTAATTACAGACAAAAACACATAATTTTAAAATCAATAAACAAAAACGAATTTAAATATTCAAACATTGAACCGATTAAAAATTAGAAAGTGGTTTTATGGTAGTGTACTTTTGTTGTTGTTAAAAGTTCATTTAAATTTGTATTATTGATTAGAGAATCTCTACCTTAAATCTTTTATTTTGAGTATTATAATCTTATGAGTATTTATTTAATAATTAAATTTAAAATTTAAATCAAAATTAAAATTTCAACTGAAAAGCTTGCATTTGTATGGGAGTTTTATACCAATAAAATTATCATAATCTGAAAAATTATTTGGTTTTTTTTTTAATTTTTAAGTCTATTACTTCGATAGACACTTTTATGTTAATATTATAGATTCATAGATCGGTCATATATGTTTATCAACGACCTTTCTTTTATAAAAAATATGAAGTATAATGATTTACATTTTGAATTAATTATATTTTGTATGTTACTTATTAAACTATTATTTTTAATTAGGTTACTTATTTGATATTTATCAAGAAGTAATGCATTTTAATATTAAAGTTTAAAACTTTAGATAAATTTATAATAAAATCGGAAATATTATTAATTATACTTTTATCATCACGTCTTAAATAATTAATAAAAATAATATCTAATAATTTATATTAAGATATAGTTGTATGTTCACTTGGAATTCAAATTTGTTAAACCAATGGTATAGAAAATATTAATGTTCAAATATTATGATGTAGGTATATTATGTTTTTATATGTATTGTAAAGCCACAACTATGAGTTCTTTTAAATTAGTGATGAAGATATTTATTATAAGTATTTTTTTTTTTATTTTTTTTTTTTATCGATCTATTTTTTTTACAACCCGGCATCATAGGCCATTAGTTCTATTATAAGTATATTAGATTCAAAGTGCTGTGATGAATGTATTTAGATGTTTATTGTTATACATTTTACATGTGTTAATAGTACTTAAATACGTTGCAAACATATTAGGTATATGTGAATAACTATGTTATGAAATGAAGCGCACAAATCATAGATTTTGTTTTTACTAATACGCATCTACCTATCTATATTTTTATATAACAGTATGTATTGCTTAAAGGCAATAAGTTTTATATCCTAAGCGAGTTGAATGATTTTTTAAATAAAAGGTGTTTAACCCTTTTGACAGATTCCTTTTTTCCACGTGTATATTATACAAATTACAAGTATCTGTTCTATTGTTATCTTTATTACTTTTGAATTCATTTTATGTAAAATATTCACACAGGTAAATATAATTTTAGGAAACTTAAAAGAAAATAATGTTAGAAATTTAATTTTCTTGGAAACTTTTTATGCCTGAATTCTATTATTTATATACAAGTATAATACATTATATTTTAGTATAACTATTTATATTATATAAATGATTTAATGTTAAACAATATAAAATTAAAATTGACGATGTGATCTTGTTTTAAAGTTTAACTGTGGAAATAATTTTTTCATTTTCTATAAAACTATAATATTAATTATTAATATTACATATAATAATTAATCATGATGCAATATTAAAACGGATGTGTGTATTGGGTATTAGCTGAATAATGAGTATGTTAATAATACAGGAAGTTTTATAGTTTTATATTGATGGAAAAAATAATACAAGCTACTTAATGGTTAATACAATAGTTGCAGAATTTTGAAGATAAGTAAACACGATAGTCTGTTTGCATCATTCTGTGTATAATTTAATAGTCAAACGGTAATCCAAACGGCAATCGAACCTCTTTGAATTTAAGAATTTCTAATAGAACTGTCGAATAACCTAAATGGATTTCAGTTGATGTGTGTTTATTTATTGGGTTTAACCTACATCAATTTACTATCGTTATTGTGAACGATGAAAATATTATATACAGAGTGATTCACATCTATTTACCCCCATTTTTTCCTTTAATAATGGATTTATTCAAATTTTGATATTTGATATTTTTAAGTATAGATACTTTCTTAATAAGGATCATCTTTTTAAATCCTTGGAATTTTAATGCAATTGAAGGAGAGATAAAACTTTATTTTTAAAATTAGAACCCCCTTTTATTGCCAATTGTAAGTAGTTTCTAAGTTATTAGATTTTATGTACCAATGTTTATAGACTATAGTCAAGTACAATATTATGTATGGAAGATATGGGGCTATTATGATTTGAAAATAAATTATAGTAATTATCATTCCCTTATTACAATTTGGGAATTAGTAAAAATGATGGGAGTATAATAACAACTAGATTAAATATTACATCTATTTATTATTTTATGTGAAACCATTATTATCTTTAGTACATACATAAAATCTTAATAGATATTTGGTATACTAAATAATTTCAAAAATAGGAATTGGAGTAAAGTCATTGTTAAAGGACAACAGCGAGGTGACTAGGTGAGCATACTGGGTGAATCATTCTGTGTTTTTTTTTCGATCATCACTACTGTTATTTAAAAAAAAACATTTAAAAAACATTTATAATATATTAAATTTAAATTTAATATTATAAACGATGTACTTACTCAGCCGTTGTTAAGAGTTTGTATAGTTGTGTTAATCTTTTAAAATATAATCTAATGATATACCATAATAGTTTGGTAGGTAATTATTTTTTTGGTATTCGATACTTATTGGTATACGTCTCATTCTGGTTTCTGATATTATACGTATGTATTTTTTCTTTTTAAAATTGAAATTCCGTTTTTAGAATCGTTTCCATGTTTTTATCCCAAGGTTTTATACCAAGGCGCTTTATTTACTATTAAATGTTACGGTTCAAATTGTTTAATATGTTGTTACTCGTTGTATACATAAGAGAAAGTTTATTTTGTGTTTAACATATTTGCTGAAATAATATTTGTTGTATTGAATATTGTTTTTATATACACAGATAAATCAGTCCATAAATCAAGTAGTGTGTTTTGTTTAATCTGTCTATCTATATAAATTATTCATAAGTAAATGTTGATGTAAAGTATACATATCTAAGAGTTGTTTTATATAGTAAAAATCAAAATATAAATACTATCGTTCTACATTTTGCATACAGAGTTCTTATACCTTAAGCATTTGAACGTTTTAATGTAGTTTTTAGTTATCAAATTGATCTTATACCCTAGTACTTATTTTGCTATGCTGAAAGATGATTGAAATTACTAATTTACTAGTATCTGTGGCAGGTATATTGGACTAAGGTACTGTTATGAACCGACCATCATGATAATAGTACCTTGAGTTGAACACCGCGAGAAAAAAGTATATATAATCATTATTTATTGACCAAATTTTAATATTTTAAGTTATTTATACAAAGTAGTAAGTCGGTTTATAACCAGCGAGACCAGAAAATGTCGGTGATGCTCCGCTCACATATTTTATTCACCCTCCCCCACGGAATGTCTAACCAGAATTGTTTTTTGTATGCAAAGATTTATTAAGAGGACGTTACACCGACATTTGTAGCCTCCGTCTTACAAGTGCGTAACATAGCAAATTGTGCGCTCAACAGATCACGTGTACTTCCGTTAGTTTATAAACATTAAAGGTAATATTATCATCTAGGAAATCTACCTAACTAATGAGTATTTTAAAATTGTAAATTGTTTTACATATATTTTTAAAGTCCTCATAACTGGCTTTAAAATTAAAATATAATAAAAAACCCATAAAGATTACTTAGATAACAATCTTACCTTTAAATTTGATAAGAGGTCAATTTATTCTAATTTTTAAACTAACGGAGCTAAACGTGTTATGCTGACCGTACAATTAGCTATGTTACGCACTTGTAAGATGGAGACGTATGTCGGTGTAATGTCCTCTTAATTTCAAATTAACTCAATGGTGAGTTACATTCAAAACCTACAATAAAGTAGAGTGACTTGGCCGGGTTATTTTATTTTGATAATTTATTAGCACATAACTTTTAGATTAATCTTGTCAAATAATTTATTTGCATGTACCAATAAAAGACTACGTTGCATGTACTTTATTATTTTTGTTAAAGCCATTTTAATCCTAAGTGTACAAAATGAGCTAAATAAGATTTCATTTATGGGTCTTAACCTATCTAGTGATATACACACCTTACGATATTACTATAGGCGTTGATAAATAGTTGCTAACATTAAACTTTACGGTTATTGCATTTGTCTGGGGGTAGATATTTAATTATAAAAGATAGATTTTTGAGTGAGTGTGATGCTTTCATTAGATATACATTCTATTTCCGAACGTCAAAGCCCTTTGAAACGTTGTACAAAGTAAATAAAGAAGGTATATTGCTATGAATAAGTATAAGTGTAACACTAGATAAAATTAACTTAATATTAACAGCTGAGGTTTAACAAAAAGGGTGTTAATTATTTCAATTGATTTTAGTTAATAATATTTTGTACACATTAGTTTATATACAAGTATCGATTATTGGTTATGTTTATTAACATAAAAAGTTCAGATTTCATTTAAGATTTCGATATTTGATTCAATCATTTTAGATTATGATCATTAATTGAATTATTTACTAAATTTTAGTTTTAATTTAATTTTTAATTTTTGTGTTTATTATCATCCTTTGAGCAATAGAACTACTTCAATTTTAAAATCTGAGGATAGTTTCTTATAGAAAATTGGACCTTTAGTTGGTTGTTGTTATGGGGGCAATTTTTCACAAAATCAAAATGTTTGTATACAGCTATGAATAATTATTATAAAATGTATTTGCTTTTAAAAGCCATGTCTTCGGTCAATGTTCATACATGTATTTATAATTTACTACTGGGTTTGTTTTTTCATGCTTTTGGTGCTTGAGCCGCGAATTAATTTTCTTTAAAATTCAAATGAATAGTGTAAGAACATTCAATAATAAACGTGTATCGTGCACGATACTATACCATTCTATGTGCGTTCCACGGATTCTGTTATTGGTGAACAAAATTGTAAAATACACTTAAAAGACCGAAAAAAAAACCATTGATGTATTGACAAGGGTACATATTAAAAAAAAAGGTTGGTACACGTAATTTTATTGGAATAACATCTTTACTTATCTTTACAATGGTTAATTTTGTGAAACGGCATTTTTGAATAACTAGATGGTAAATATTATTATGTGGGTTTTATATTACCTCTTTAAATGGCCTAAGCCTTCGAGCATAAACCTCTATCAATACGTCGTAATTAATAAATGATATTAAAAAAAATATAACGTATAATACATAATATTATTTGAAAATAACCGATTACATTATCTATATTACAGTATTTGTTTTTTTATGCTATTTTAATTTTAAAAACATAAGCTACTACTTTTATCGCAGTTTATGGTTTCAAAGAAAAAATGTATACTTGAAATTACAACTATTTTCTTGGGAATAAAATACAAATTACAAACCATGTTTTTAATATGCTGGTGTTTACTGATGTAAAAGAAAACTTTAAACATAATAATAAATTACTAAATACTTTTATTGATCGATACATTTGATAGTTTCAAATGTTCATATGAATAATTTAAATTAATTTACTTATACAATTTATTTATGACTTAGTGACGTACAATACGTCGTTGTACTATGTACGGATATACGGTAAACACAACGGTAAGGACAATTCTTTATTTGAGTTATATTTTTAGTGCTTTTAAAATGGTTCTAAAAGTTTATTCACTTTTTACATATTTGTATTGCACTACTTGAAACATGTAAAGAATTGAAAAAACCATGTTAATCAACAAATAAAAATTAATTGCTTGAACAAATATGGCTTTTTGATCAAAGTAATATAGATTATTTTGTATTAGGTAGTCACCTAATATGTCGGTCAAGGTTTTATCGTGACAATATCCACTAGTTTTGTTTACTGTATAAGACCTTATTGTACATTGTATTATATATTATAGTATGGTAATAAATGGACATATAGTATGTGTGTACTGATCAAATCACAAACGTTACGTAGTTTTAAATGTTAAGTACCTAACCTAACCTAGTGGATATAATCAATTAATTATGTTTATAATTTACAGTGATAGGATTTTATTGAATTTTGTTATTATTTTAAGGTACAATATAAATTAAATTATGTTTCTTCAGTAGTTAGTTTACAACTTACTTTATTTTTTTGTTTTATCGAGTCAATAGTAACTTAAATCATTTTAGGTATATTGATATTATAAACCCATGGAAAAGCTAAATAAATATTATTCTAAGCTTTCGGGCTATGGTTACTCAAATGTAATAGATACGATAATGACACTTGTTATTATTATTTTATTTATTTATTACAGCTCAATGGTTACAATGGTAGTTGACAGCAATTATATTGCTATATAACACATTCTAATAAATTGTATTTAAATTAGTTGATAATTTTATAATGAATACCATATGTGTTTAAATTGGAATACAAAAATAATTATTCGTACCGATATTTTAAAAATTAATTTCTTGTATTTAATAGTCTGAAAAAAAAGAAAAATATTTTTTATGGATACAATTTTAAACGGTTTAAAGTAGGTATTGTTTCAATCATGTTAAATTTTAGTCAATAACAAATTTTTACTATATTGTAAAAAATAATTGTTCAAGCATAATTTAATATATAAATTATTGATGATATTGTATATCTAACGTTTATTGGAATATTATGGTAGGTACAATTTAGTAGGTAGATTTATTACATAGATATTCGATTTCAATGTATTATTAAAAAATAAATATACTTTTATATAAATATTCTAGTGTACAATGCATATTGATAATTATTGCTATTATAATGGTGTAGTATAGGTAATTTTAGCTTTAAAATTATGGTATCCAAACTACCACAGATTTGTCTTTTATGATTAATTAAAAATGTTGTAGCTAAAAATAAGATTAATACGTCTGATCACAAAATTAAAGTTGTTATTGAATACAGTGTTTAATATCGTGTTTTATTGTGAATAGGAAGGGAAAGAAAACCGAACCACTTTAGTTGACAGACTCCAACCTAACTCCCTAACGAATTACTCTTTCGATACCTGTAATACTGACATGACTTATTCCACCACCAATTGATTGGATTCGACAACGAAACTGTCATACAACTATGAAAAATATGCATTGACTCAAAAGGTTTGGGAATTAAAATGATTTCCAAGCTATCAACTAAATCCATCCATCGTGTCTTCATTATCGGTTATTTAAATAATGTATCATTGTCCTATGTATATTCAACTGAAACTCTATAATCTTTTATTTTAATTGTATTTTGTAATTAAATATTCGAATAAACTATTTTACATAAATGGTCAGAAATGTATAAAGTAAATAATAATTATGTGTAGAATGCTACATTAATGTAGTATTGTAGTTACCTATGTACTATAGTTAATGTTCAATAATTGTGATTTATAATATACATTTTATATTTTAGTTTTTAATCAAATAAGCTGTGTTAAAAAATAAAAGTTCAACCTAATAATAATTGACTACCACAATAATGTCTATAATATGTTGTTCGTAAATAACTAATTAACTATTATTATTCTTTAACATTCGGTTAGGATAAGATTGTAGTTCAAATGTAACAAGAATATGGTTCAAAATATCTCCGATATTTTCATTTTACTTTCAGATGAAACCAAAAAACTTTCCTAATATAGACAATATATAATTATACAATTTATACAAACACACTTTTAAGGCTGCATAGATATAACGTATGGGTCATTGGTCAACATTATAATCAGTATCAATGATCAAGATATTTTCATGTTATAATGTGCAATTTGTAATTGCATAAGGTGGTGAAGAATTCAATTCAACAAAATTAACGGTGGAAGTAGTTAGTGGTTGATTTATATTACTATTGTACAGATGGTAGGAAAATGTGGAAACTATTGCACCTGTGTGTTGTTATGACTGGTATAAAGAATATTGATGATTTAAGAAAAAATAAAAATTAGTATAACTAAAATGAGATAATTAATTTAACTTAATAATATCATTCTGATACAATTTTTGATTTAATATATTCAAAAATTCGATCGTTAAAAATTAAAATACTGAGAAAACAATAGAAAATATATATATGACGTCTATAACCAGAGTCTATTGATATGGATGACATTTGAAATTGTACTTCGCTAAAAAATGTAATATTTGATAACTTATCATAATTAACGATAAGTTTTATATATAATGATATGATATTATATAATGATAAAATTAATACTTATTTCAAGATTAATTACTTTTAAAATATAATTTATATTTTAATGATTGTTTATTCTTTTAAAGTACTTACCAACATTTAAATCACGTTAGATTAGATTGTTTTATGAATTATTTTTTATATTGAAGTTTATTTTTAGAGAACGGAAATGGAAAGTACATTGGTTGTTCAAATTCATTGTTTGAAAATTGAATATACTTGTGCAAATATTTTAATAGCTTTTTTAATAATTCACCTAGCCTAGAAATTGTTTTCTAAACATGATTTAAATGCATTTAATATAAACCTAATAATTAACACTTATGTCGCAGTTCGTTGTATCGAATAAAATTACTATACCATCCACTGTTATATTATTATGAATTATTTCTTCTATTATTATGTCAGGAGTAGTAGAGCTGATCTGCTATTTTTCCTGCTATTTGACATGATTCAAATATTTTTCCAGCGGTTAGTGTGTTGTCTAAGCTCTGGCAATAGATCTTTATTAAATATGTTATTTGAAATCTATCTATGTCAAATTTTATTTTAATCAAATATTGTTAAAATATTTTACATATTTTACTCAGATAAACTATTTTTTTTTGTATAGTTGAAATTACATATTTTCAAACATAATTTTTTAAAAATAAATTAAATATTTAAATATTTATATAATATTATCAGAATTTAAAAATAATATTTGAAAATAAATTATTTAATTTATGATACAGATCCAAGCAAATACACTAATTTCATATTTTTTTTAAATTTTTTTAGAAAGTAAATTTAACTAGTTCTACAATGATAAAACAAAATTAATGATTTAATATTGTTAATATGCCATGTGCAAACGAGTATGATATTGTATTGATTTAATTTACTAATTTTATTAAAAGGTAGTTTTTTTACCTTTCAATGTGGAAATGAAGTTTATTTTAAAGAAAATTAAACACAGCAACCTTAAAGTTTAGATTTTAATGGTTTAAAAATCATGAATACAATTTTAAATACAGTATTAAAAACATTTATTAGATAGTAAATTGTCTTTGGAATTGTATAATAATGTTTGGGTCCATTAGGATATTAGGTACATTAACAGAATTATAGTACAAACAAATAATCCTTTTATCAACAATAATTTTGTAGCTTCTTGATGTAAACTGATTTAAATCAATATTTACTTATACTATTTGTTCTTTAGAAAAAAAACAAATATGTTATTTTAAATACCTACACTTCTACATCTTTAATACTTGTTTCTTATTTAATAGTTATGAACACTTTTATTTATTACAATTTATTCCTATACAGTATCTATATCGAATAAATCTTGTTTATTCAAATTGTTATCTAAAATGCATGTTCAAATAATATCATAGCTACAAATTTAATAAAGGGTATACTATAATACGAAACATTGTTGAATGGTAAATGATAATCATATAAATATAATTTTTTCCATTTAATGAACGATTTTGTATTAAACGTTTACGTACTATATATTTAGCTCAAAAGTTTTTGATTTGGATTTACATTGTAATTTACGACGGTTTGCGGTCATGCTAATGGAGTTTTATTACAAAAACGACTGGTTTATGTGTTAAATTCCAAATGGTACGAATTGGAAAGGGAACATTCTTAAAAATACCACTTCCTCCGTAAAAAGCCGGATGTTGTATGACTTGAGTTACTAACATAATGGTAGGTAAGAATATGGTCATATAGTATATTTATGTTATTGCTTCATTGATACAGATTCATAAACAACAAAATATAAGATTTAAAATACAGATACAATGAAATATTTTCTAGATTTCTAATTGTATTATTGTTTGAACTGTATTATACGCAATATTAGTAGCTATTTGCAAAATAAATGTATGTTTGGTATTTTCGATAAAGCATAATTATCTGATTTAAAGTCATAGGATAGTTTTCCAACATAATATTATCAGTTTGTATGTTAGGTCCTCATGAGTTATTAATAATGACTTTACTTTTTCGAATTCGAGATAAATATTCTTTGAAATTGAGAATACACTTTTTTTTAAATTAAGTTCTTAATTATAATGATAATAATTACAATAATATTTCCTATCCAAAAAAAAAAAAAAAAAAACATTTGTTTGGAAATGGAAATGTTAATATGAATCTCATGAAACGTAAAGCTTATGGCGACGATTAAGGGAGGGCCGGGAGGGGACATGTACGCATTACATATTATATTATAACTGTTCAAAATCCCAATTGGCGGTCACCCATTTGGGATTTGGCAGCATCTGGTTAGAATTAATTTAAACGTAAAGCATCTAATAATCCGTTTGACTACATCATGTCAGCCTAGACATTAATAATACATTTGTACTTAAAAAAAAAATACGCAGGTAATCTAAAATCGATTTGAATTGAATAAATTTATTTAATAGATCAGCAAACATATAGTTTGATTGTTTTAATTTATAAAAAATAAACAAAAATATGTTATATTAGTACACTTAATATTTTTTTTTAATTCAAAATAGTTTTGTTTTGTAATATTTACTACATGGGATACCACTATCGTGTTATGATACAACTCTGTAAATTTATTATTTGTACAGAGTGACTTTTTAAGCATGCTCACCCAATTTTTATGTTTAAATTATGCATACATTCAAATTCTGATTTTTGGAATTTGTAAGTGTAATTATAGAATATAGACGATATTTTAGAATACTTAAATTTTTTACAGCATTTAAGGAATATTCTGCGGCAATACCAACCTTGATGTTTCAAAAGCCTACATGTTTTATTGCAATTTGTAAATTATATGTTTTCTGAAAAGTTGTCGTATTGTAATTGAAAATTTAACTAAAAGTTTCTGAGTTATTCCACTTTAAATACTAAGGATAATAGTTTAATAAATATTTTTTAAAGGAATATGTATTTATATTCTATGTAGGGATACTCGGATAATTTTTAATATTCCAAAATGATTTTGGTTTAATATCGTACCGAATAATTTTCAAAACAAAAGTAAATAATATCTTTTTAATAGACTTTTATTCCTAGTATTTAAAGTAGAATATTAACTTTTCGTTCAAATTTTGATTTTAATATGTCAATAGTATTCTAAAATATCATCTTTAACTGCGCGTAAAAACTCCAGAACCAGAATTTTTAATACATTATGCATAATTTTAACCTAAAAATGGTGTGGTTATGTTTGAAAATCACTCCGTATATATTTATATGGTGATTTAGACGTATTTCTATGAGTTGAGTTGTAATTGTATTTTGTGCATGATATAAAATTTTGATTTTTATGTGAATGTCTCCTTAAATCATTTCAGGTGTGTAGCCGTTTCTTCTCCAAGATACCTACAGGCGAAGGGACCCACCGTTCTACCCATATACATGCAATATTGTGGATTAATGCGTATATTTCTGTTAATGCTTTTTTGTATTAGATAAGCAGTTAATACGCTTAAGTATTCTGGTTTAATATTGATTTTCTGGTTCATTTGTTTGGACATCTGCTTGATTGTTTTCTGTATTGATGTGGCTTTTGCGGTGAAAAATGCTAGTGGATGCATTGAAGCGGAGAGAAATGGATATTTCATAAGACTGGCACAACTTTAATTGGTAATTACTTTTAAAAGAACTTTGGTAAAAACTTATTCTTGATAATTTTTTTCGTTGGTCTAGAGTATGTTTATTTACTTCCAAATATATTTTTGTTGTATTTGTCCGAGGTGCTAAAATATGTAATTAGAGTTTCAAAATAATTTTATATCCATATTGTAACTTTAAATTTCGTTGATAGTTTTTACATATTTTAAATGAAAAAAGTTTATTCGTCAATTATTATAAGAATTGCAATCATTTTTTAGAATATTTTACGAATCGAAAAAAAAAATTTGTATAAATAATAAATATAGCCATTGTATAATGTTATGTATAAATAACATAAAATAAATTATATTCAAAAGTAAAATTGGAAATCTCTAGACCCTAGGCTGTGTGCGTCCCGTCGTCATATGTCCTCATATTAAAATATGTGCATGAGTATTATATGGCAAAATATCAAACATGCCTTGTACATAGTGTTGTCACTATAATTTTATTTCAAAGTTATTACATCCTTAGAAATGTTTGAGAAGAAAGGAATTCTTCTCTAACACTTCATATAATTATGCTCTCGTTTTAATGTATGCTATTTTTAACTACCAACTTTGACATTTTAGCTTATCTGTACCTTTTAATTATACCATTTTAGTTTATTATAGGAAGTCAGTTGTTGGTTTTACAATAAAGAGCTTTACACATTTTTTTTTGTAAAAACACAGTAGGTAGTTTGGAGTATTGTTTCAATTAACAATTAATTTTATTTCAATTACGTAATTGGGATTTACATTGAAAAACTTATAGTAAAACAATAAATGAATATATAATATCCAATTTTTACATAAATTTGTTTTTTAATAATTATTGAGGGGTAATCAAAATTTACTGTAGACATTTTTGAAAATATGAAACAATAAATTTGTAAATTAAGATAATCTTCTTACGAATTTATTGTTATATTCAAACAAATATTTAATACAAATTACAATTAATTAGTTTTATAATTCGAGTTACGTAATGTATAATATATGTATATTAAATTATTTTAATATTAAGACGAGATCAATTAATATATGAAAGAAGAACTATTCAAAATAATAATATATGTTTATTGTATTACAAAAGTATAAAACTATATCAAAATATTACATTTAAAATGAGAAAGTTAGTATAATAACCGTTATATAATGTCGTATTTCTATGGAATATTATAATTATAATTTATATCGAGAACAAATTATTTTAAATCGAAATCGTATCTATTATCTTTAATCTCTTTGCGACAATTTAACTAACAATAAAATCACACCTAAATAATGTTGGCTACTAAAATAGGTAGTATTTTCTACAGCTATTATGTTTGGTTGACCAAATTTGAATAGGTGTGTGTTTTGCTGAAAAACTTTAAACATGACTGTATAATAATGCAACAATTTATGCGTTCTGTATAAAAAATACCTATCCCAACGTATCACACATAATATTGTTGTTTATATTTCTAAATTTTATTTTTCTAATATTATTACAATATCTGCATATCGATGGCACCATATATTAATTTAGCTTATATTTTTTTTTGTTATTGTATTTTGTTTGATTACAAAAACCAATTAAAAATGTTAATTAATGAACAATATCTGTTTTACGAATATAAATTTCAGTATTCTATATTATTATGTTTGGACCTTAAATATAACGAAACGCTTTACATGTTATGTTGGAAGCATAGTCATATGTTTTAAACGGAAGATGTCCGTGTTAACTTTTTAAAATGCTGGGTAACATGAGTACTTCACCAATCATTGAATGTGCTGTATGTGATTGTTTTGCTCGTTGTTACGAATACTTTAATGTGACTGAGACTTAAATATCATATGTTTTTCCATTCAGATAAAATTATTGTTATAAATTATAATTTACTTACAGTCGATATTTTTTAATACTATAGAGTTGTTAATTATATTCATTGGCCGGCGTGGTGTATAGGCAATTTTAGTACATTGAACGGTATGTCATGCTGTTTTGTTGTTATGACAATATTATAGTAATAACACGTTTGACACACATGACTTCAACTTATTGTTTAATATCTAAAAAAAAATTCATGGAGGGAATGTTTTAGTCATACAACAAGTTTTATTTTTTCATAACGAATCTATTATCTCGCATATAGTCAGTTGTTAAATTATTATAAACGCTTTTTCGACGTTAATCAGATTCTAATAAAAATCAATGACATTTAGTCCAATTTGTTGGTTTCACCGACAGATAAAACCGAAATTAATTATTTCATTTACAGTGAATGATTATTATTTTGTAGGTGGTAAATATGTCACCTTACAATGAAAAACAAAACTTCAAGAACACAGCCACTGACACGTCATATTAATACAATAACCATTAACAAGCCAAGACTTATTGCCGTAAATGTGTTGGAAACATTTATAATTCACTCATAAGTCATTAATCATAAATTGGAATTGGGACAGTCATTTTCACCCACTTAAAACATTAATTTTATTTATATACAAATAAAGGCTACCTCATAAGTTTCTTACAATAGTCAGAATGCATTATCAGATATTTCAAATCAATGGATTAATACATTGATACGCACAACGTAGTCAAACTGCCATCCATTCGACTATTAGAGTATTATAATTTAATGAAACATATCATGAAAATTCTGGTTAAGTTTATTTTATTTAAATTATCAAGTTCTTCCGATTTCAAAGTAGCATTGTTTATCTTTGAACAATTGTGTAACTCTTGTTCTAGTTGGTCTATATTATTTATTATAGTTGAAATGGTTGAAATGTAGCTTGACGTCTTTTATTGGTGCATTGAACTCTGTCATATTCAATATTTGTTTGGGATTTTAATGCTTATAAGGCCCATAAATTAAAATTTACCTAAATTAACATAAAAGGTATTTTTCAATTATTTTGATCGCTTTTAGGCGTATTTGTAATGCACGTAAGCAAATTAAATTTTTCAATTAAAGTCAACATACTGTATTCGAGTCTCCGACCTTCAGTTACGCTTAACCTTTACAATCCACTTTAAGTTGCTGAGCTGTAACCTAATTTGGACTCGAGGCTGATTCGTGCACAATATGCCACCTACTTTAAATTGCATTTTCTAAATTAAATACACCTTTTCCAGCGTAGTCGGCACAAGGAGCTCTTTCCTCATGGCTTCAACTGTATATATATATATAATTATACTGGCCGGTAAACAATGGGTTTTTTTATCGGCAAAAACTTGGTAAACCCGGATTATGCAGTTGGACCAGAGTGGATCTGGAACTCTTCAATAGAAGAAAGAACACAAACATCGATAATTTCAGTGAGTGTCTTTTTTTCGGGGATATTTTTCTTTTATAATTATTTTTTATTATTTTAATAGTTGAATCGCATAACAGTTAAATTAAATTCTGTTGCCTAATTCAAGTAATTTAATTGCCTGGTAAAACACAAAAACTTTTTTCGACGATTTTACATCACCTTTGTATGATTTCTATGACTAAATATGATATTTAAATATCAAATATTGTATGCATATTATATGCATGTCATTTTAATCAAACTTTAATATATTGGTATATAACTATATAAGTATAATATAGTTAACTATTAACATAAGAAATAGTGTTAAAACTTGTAGATATTATGTTACAGTCTACAGGTAAATTGGCTATTTACAATTATTAACTATGTATATTTCTATGATTGATAATGATGTTCAAACAATAAAATATGTAAAGTGTTTACATTTGAATACCAAAGAAGATAAATTATCTAAAACACTAATTTATTCTATGATAAATTTGTTACGGACAGAACAATGGACGCACGATTAAATATAATTTCGTTATTTGTTTTAAAAAATAAATGAACCAAGTCCCATCAACAATATTTGCTAGGGATCCCCATATTATTTAAAATTAACATATAATGGGAATTATAAAGTTTTGAATCCAACTTCCCTAAAAAATTAGTCACAAGAAGTAGGCATAATTTTGACACATTAATATTGGGTTTTTGTATTAGTTTCGTACTAATGCAAATAAAATATTACTACACAAGTTAATCACAAATGACTTCATAAGCAATTAATATTTTGTCTCATTTATATTTGGTACCTATTTATAACATTTAAAATTAATAATAACTTTTATTTGTTATAATAAAACACAACTAAACTAATTTTTTGATGTTTCTTTCATTGTTTATAAGTTCCTACCTAAATAAATCAATAAAATTATGTTAAAATAAACCCCAATAAAACCAAGTTTACCTATTATAATATTGTATTGTAATAATTTCACACATTATTATGTTGATATTTGTTATTATTATCCAGATCCCC
Source organism: Nasonovia ribisnigri (assembly GCA_027563435.1). NCBI lineage: Eukaryota > Metazoa > Arthropoda > Insecta > Hemiptera > Aphididae > Nasonovia > Nasonovia ribisnigri. The sequence continues at coordinate 45,416 of JANEHU010004717.1, forward strand.
AGACCCCTGGACCCCCAGTTATATAGCCTTGCCTATATTATATTTATCATATATTCTTAATACACGATAAACTTGAACTATTAGTAGCTACAATAGGTACATATTGTTGATACCTATACAATAACATAATTATATTTAAATACCTAGTATAATATTATGTCATTCTCATTTATCGAATTATATAATATTAATAATATTATAATGTAGAACTTTTTTACAGCTAAAGCATAGTAATATTAGAACAATATCTTTTTATTATATAGACATTCATTCATCGTGAAAGCAAAAATGTCATGCTGAAAGACAGTTTAAAACTGGTTTTTTATGTAGTGAACATGAATGAAAAGCTTATGTGGTCTTAAAGTTATTCACCTTGAGTATAAGTTCGTCCCAAATTTCAAGAAGTTTTCTTTAGGTTATAAAGCTTATCATTATGTCTATTATTAACTGTAAGGGTCTTGATGAATTGTGCTAGAATCTAATAATGGACTAACTATTATATAATCAGTCAAGTTGTTTTGGACTATAATCTTAAAACTTTAAAATTACTAATTTACTGTTTATGATAAGATTTATAACAGAGAATATATTATTTTAAAACAGACATACGAATATTTAATAAATAACTATAAAATCATATAATTATTCAAAATGTATGGCACTATGTATTTTACCATTTGTCTAGAATATTATAGTTTTACTCTATTTTTGTATACCTATTTTTAAATGGCAAACACTATTTAAAACAATATTTAACCATAAAATGTCAGTAATTTAGCAGATATTTGTAGGTTACAATTAATCTAGATTTGAATAGATAAGTTGAACTGTGATATTAATTGAAATGACTTGTTTCGAATGCAGCTCTCGATGAAAATTACTTGTTGTGAATTATACGGCTTAAAATTATCCATGGTTTCAGTTTGGACAACTTAAAGGAGATTATACAGCTACGAGTATACATATTGAATGGATATGACCTATTTAAAAGAACAACATCAAAGCGATATTCGACGCAAGTTAATTTATAGGCTGTAAGACCGTTTCTGGATTTACCATATACTGTCGGCCAATAAGACTATTGCACAGCGGTAATCTCAGACAAACCTACCCATCGATTCAGTTTAACTATTTAATCATAAAATCCCTACAGTTCCTTGCCAGAAATGCACACAAAGACAAGCTCTTTAGATTAATTCATTTCAGTCAAGCGCAATCCAAAGATTTACATTTCCCACAATTTTCACGATTGTTGAAAATGATAAAGGTATTCCACATTTCATCTCACGAACACCTCCATCTCGAGGTCAAGAATATAAAAATAATAATAAATTCTCTAAATGGAAGTTTTTCAATAATATGTAAAAAGATTAATAATGTTATATTTTTGTACGTACCTAATGATATTTTAACTGTAGCGAAATCAAAAATCTAAATTGTATCTACCTATACTTACCGTTAGTTATAGTAATTATGTTTTATTTTTATTCAACTTTTTGGTAAGAAAATCTAGGTTTTGGTTAGTAGTTTAACTATTTACGAAACTACGACGGTTCTAAAAGCATATTAAATTAGTTAATAATTTTCATTAAAATAATTTCTATTAATTATTTTGATCAGTGTCATTTTGCAATGCGTGTATTACCTAACTGATAATGGCTTTAAAATATTATAATCGTGCTGATATTTTTGAACATAACATCTCATTGGTGAAAAGTAGGTATACTTTTATTGTTAACCAAACAAACCCATTCAGCCATAATAATTTATTGTCTAGATTTAAAAAAAATAACTCTGAAAATCATAAACGATAGAAAAAATACAGACAAATTGTGGAGATCCATTAAATTACACACAAAGTTAGTTATAATTTGGTGTTTTTGATCTCTAAGAAAAAACTGGCAGATTTTAGTATTTTACACTACCTACCGACTTAATTTGTTTCAGCAATATATTATTTTTTTTAAATTAAAATTTATTAAAAACAAAATATTAAACAATTTTAATTTTGAATAAACTATAATATTATTATATTAATGAATAACAATCCTTATTTAAGGGTTAAACTGTGACTTGTAAATTAAAAAAATAATAAAATTAAATACTTCGTGCAGTAGAAAATCTAGTAAGTACAGTAAAATAGAGTTAATAAAATTGAAAACTTTGGGTTTACTTAATGTATATTATTATTACGCCAAATAATCATAGTACTAAATACATTTATTATGGAAGAATATATTCGCTGAGGAATACAATTTTAAATACTTAAGCTATTAAATTGTATTATATACATTTTATCGTTAATACAATATATATGTTTAGTGAAATAAATATACATATATTAAATATTATATTACATTGTAAAGACATTGGAGATTTTTATAAGATGGCACCACTCTATTAACAAAAAAATATGATTTTACGATGAGAAAAAATAGTCTTGAAATTGATTTAATTTAAATATTTCAGATTGAAAAAAAATTTCAAAATACCACGGTATTTCGAAGTTTAATAATATTATTATATTTATTAATAAGGTTATTGACTTTTATAATTATCTTTTATAGTAATAAAAAATAAAAACAAATTCTTTTTTTTCAAATCATCCAAGGGTAAGGTTTCTGTCATGATTCATTTTGACGTGACATAAATAAACTTTTTGTTTTTTTTTTTCAATTGACCGTAATTATTCGATGAGGAAATTGAAAAAATAATTATTTATTATGTTAAATATTTATTAGCATATAAATAAAAGTTTTAGTCCAAATTTAAGAGGAAAATGTTGGGTAAAATATGATTCAGGCTGATTATAGGTAGTCATCACTCGTCAATGATCGTCGAGTAAATTTTGAAAATAGCAATGTACCTATTTAAAATGTTTTTCCACGAATAGTTACAACTTAAAACAAACATTAATCAACCAATGTAACACTCATTTATCCTACAGAGTTTTGTGGTATAAAGTTTTAAGTGTCGGCTGATTTGCGATGTTTTTACCATGGATGAATGCATTTTAATGGACTATATTTTCAACTTATAGCGTTAAAACTTTTCTCAATATTTTTACTTTTAAAATTTCAAAAAGGAATATGTGGGCTTGGTTTGCATAATTTAGTACTCGTTTGGTGTCTATTAAGTATCAAAATAACTATAATTATTATTTTCTTTATTGTTAAAAATTAATGATTTGTTGTGAATGAAATTATTATTTATGTTTATAAAGTACGCTTAAAAACAAGGATCTCAGAAAACAATAATAGAAATATATTTAAACACTTTAATTACCTAAGTAATTAAGATTATTTTAATTCAGTCGGTTTTGTAAAATATTAAATACTTATTGAGCGGATGCATAGCACATAGCACATTTTTGTTCATCATATCCAATTTTGTGAGGTTAGCTTTACTACGAGAATAGACATTATACCTATTAATCAACTTAATGCATTATAATGGTAAGAATACTATAATTGTTTATAGGTACGTTGGTTTTATTACGGTATTCAAATTGTTATGCGAGTTACTATTATCACTATTTATATAAATTACTAAACCAAAATATAGTAAAATACAATATTGATTACAGATTTATAAAATAATAAATAAATACACGGTAGGTTGTAGTTATATTAGTAATAAATTACAGAAATAAGTACCTATAACTAGGTTAGAGGGAACATAAATTCAAAAACAAAATAATCTAGCTTTAAAAATATAGTTGTGGGTGCTCATTGCCCAGGTGCATAATTCTGTTTATAGGATGATTCTTATACAAGTTACGAGGAGCACGTAAAATATTATAATTTAAAAGTTCTCATAACTCGCTTAAAAACTAAAATATAAAAATAACAACAAAATAACTATTATGTTAATATGTTACCTTTCTATTACGTTTAAGTTAATATCAATACTATAGGCCAAGACTTCAAGCCATTAAGTGATTGTTAAGAGTCTACTACAGACCTCTACAACAGATATCCGCCATAGTCAACTTTTTATTTCCTTGTGGCACCGCGGCATGAAGACTGAAATGTTTAAACAATGTTTAACCGTGTAGCATAAAGCTATAGTCAACTAGTACAATTTTATTACACTTACGTATATCGAATGCAATCGATTTAATTATATATTAGTTATTACGCTATTTGTAGATGTCATAATAAAACAATGACATCCTATAATACTATATTTATTGATATCATAAAATAATATAATGATCAGAGTACGATAATATTGTTCTTAATAATCGGTTGTTGATTCTTCACAGTTCACATTTCTGTAGAATTTAAAATTTAAAATTTTAAGATGGTGACTGTTCTTCTTCACCTTCTCGTGAAATACTTTACTTATTAGAAGACGCGTCGATGAGCAATAATAATATAGCCTATAGGCCTATAAATAAACGTTATCATATTATTATCACTTATCGTCTCCTACACGTTTAAGTACCATGACCAGTAGTAAAATAGAAATTCTCTTCGTACGTCGATTCCGTAATCTATCGCGACGAGCGGTCGAACGGGCACGATTGCAGCGTATTACAGACTTGTTATCTTAACACCGATATTTTTCGAACGAATAGCACACGCGTCTCCTGGGCACACCAAAAATAGCTTGTAAGTTATCTTAGGATTTCACTTTCCGAAAAGTCGGAACAACGACCACCGGGGGTTGGTTGACTCGAGCAATGTGATCATTGTTAATAACACGCGTCATCGCGTGTACGAAAAATCGTGTAGGATCATTATTATGTACCTACTATTAATTTTTTTTTATCAAAGAACGTTCATTATTTTAAAAACTATCAGATTCTGAAAATATTTATTTTAAATTTTTGTGAGTTATTACTTATTAGTATAATAACTATAAGTAATTTATTACAAAATACATGAACAAAAAAAAAATGTACTTACAATATTTTATCTTTATCGTGCTTAAGTTTTCTGAATGCTAAGTCTTCTGAATATAGGTACCTACATACATTTTTATTTTTTATTCCACAGCAGAATAATTTTCGGAACACTTTGATGTATGAAAATCGAATTTTAGACCAGTAGTTTATGAGTTATAAGTATTTATATTTAAGTTTAGTTGAGCGAAGTTGAGTGACACAAATACTAACCGCCAAAATTTGGTTCCATTACATCGCTCACTAAGCTTTAAATTATTATAACTAATTAACTATTACTCGTCCAAAAATTGTATTGTATAAAAATACTCAAGAACATATTCTGCTTATGAATATGAAACTAAAAATGTATGTAGCCATTGAAAAAAGTATAAACTTAAATACGATTGCAATTAAAAGTTGTAAAAATAAATGTTTAGTAACGACTTAAAAATATGTAAAAAAAACAATGTTTTCGAAAACTGATAAAAGAACAATGTAGGTATAGGCTTAAGTATGGGTAAATAAAATGCGCGCAAACATAATATTATATATTATCACACTCGAAGGCGATCGGTGAATTGGGAAAAATTGACGGGCCAGCTCTACGGCGAAAGGATTATACATAATATTATTATCATTCACACTTTGGGGGCTGAACGCGCAACAAGTAGGTACCTATACCTAAGCTCTCGTATATCTAAATAATTTTTATTATCATTATTGCTCTCCGTCTTTCGGTCGGGGGCGTCTCAGCGAGGACGCGGTGTGCCGTGTGTAGGGGGGTGGGGGGGGGGGGGGTTTAAGCGACTACCTACTATGTAATAATAATATTGTGTATATAATGTATACGACGTACTCTAAACATGCGGGACAGCTGTGGAAACACACACACACACACACACACACACACACACACACACACACACACACATACACACACACTCGCGCATGCGTCGCGAAGTGTAAGTTTCTCGTGTAATATGATTTATTCGCGTCTCGGAGAGTGTAACAAACGATGTCGCGTGTTCGTTTCTCGGCGTAATATTCGTTTTGTAAAATCGTAACACGCGCGCGCAGCCCCCCCCCCCCCCCAGCCGCCCCGGGCCCCGCAGGAAACGGCTGTCGGATGTAACACGCGAGCTATATGTGTTGTTCGGCCGTTGTTCCGTTCTCGCTCGCCGCCGCCGCGTACGTTATAATAATAATATATTATATTATAATAATAATATTATTGTGATGTATAAACACGCCTGGTCGTTTGTGTGGCGCGCGTACGAAGGTGAAAAATGCACTGCGAGTTTCGTATCGTTCGGTTTTTTTTTCTTTCACTTACGCCACTATACGCACTTTCGGCAAGGAAAATAAATAAAAATCAACTAGGAATTTTTTTCCTCCGGACCGCCCACCGCACTCACTCGTACTTTATGTAGTTTTGAAACGCACGTGTGAGGTACACACGAATACACGGTAAATACAGTATATCATTATTCTCTACAGTTGATTTATCGAGTTATTCGTGCCGTGAAATGAAAAAAAAAAATGGATATCAAAATCAGTAAACTTTATTTTATTTACCAGAGTTCAACAAAATTTGTCGAATTTATTCTTATATAGATGATTATTGCATTGTACCAACTGCCAGTGTCTGACACATACTCGTATTTGATATGATTTACTATTATACTATATACCTAAACATATTTCTTACAAATAGATACTGTTCGGTACCGACTCTGGCGGCGACAATATCTATTGTTGTTATAGGTGTCCGCCGATAAGGCACAGAATGTTCTAGAAGAGAACCCCACTTCCCGCCACCGTACCATGATAAACCGGCTCTCGCCGCCGGCAATAAAGGCCACCGCCTCGGGGCGCATTATTAGTGTGCATCGTATCGTACGGGACAGTTCGCGAATTTTTCCAAGTTTTTTCGTCGTACGACGCGAATTGCGTCGGCCATATAATCTTGTCGTTCGTTGTTGTCGCGGTATATGTCTTTACGTAATATATTTACGCGCCGCGTTGCCGTTTAACAAAAATATAATATTCGTTATGTTCGAATCGGTTGTTAGCGGCATGTGGCTTTGGGTCCGTAGTTACAACGAGCACTTCTCCGGTGCGTTGTAGTATTAACTGTTCGGTCTTTGAAGTGCACGCGGGTGCACGTAAAGCTCAACGAACGGGTCAGTGGTGATTGTGCGCGGGCACGATTCCATCGTTAACCTACCAAAGTACGTCGGACATTCGGGCAGCCATCAGCGTATGGGTCGCGGGACCTGAGCGGGGCAAGCAGACGTCGGTACGGTCTTCATGGTGTGTATGTATATATACATATACAGTATACCTACATGTATGCAGTCATATGGACATCTTATGGAGTGTGAACAGTCGAGCGGTCGGCAGTAACCAACATTCAACAACCGGTAACGCGATATCATAACTGATACGCGGTTTATTTATTGTATTATCACATTATCATTTGTATCATTATTTATATTTGTTTTGATTGATATTATATCATCATTTTGTATTATAGCCTCTGTGGCATTTATTATGTTATTATAATTTTACGGTATTAGTATTATTCATTAATTATTATTCTCGGTTGACGAGCGATTAAGGCATTATTATATTATATAGTAGGTGGGCGCCTACATCCCTATTTTCATATGTAATTATTATCATTATTATTATGTGTAAATATTATCCATGTCTGTAATGTTGTGTGATGTACTATTATAATACAGTCCACTTGATATTATTACCATTCCGAATTCGTTGATTATTATTAGTGTTAGAATCCTAATCATTTTATAACACATATTATTAAAAACAAATATTAAATTACACGACACAACATTTTGGTCCGTTCGGAACCGGATAGGATTAGGAAATCTTATATATCTAAATTCTAATATTTAATATTATTTTACGTAGGTACTTATTGTAATTAGATAACACGTAGGTTAGGTAAACAAATTATTCCCGACATCCTATACTTGGATTATGGGGCGTCCAAATCGCAAATCAGCTTCGGCAACTTCGGAACCGAACATGTTATTACGTTCACGTGCTTCTCGCGATATGACGGTACGAAAAATTCGTAATTTACATACGTTAGCTCAGGAGGCGGAAACGGAGGTTGACAAGCAACCGTTGTTTTTGTCACGCTATGTACCATTCGACAAGTACGTGGATCAATTTGAGGCACAGCAACAAGAAGTGTTGAATGTTATGTTGGATTCCGGATTACATGAGAATTTTAAGGACACAGATTTGTTAATTACGGACGAGGTCGAGGAATTAATCGGACGTATTCGAATGATTTTTGAAACAATTCGACCGACGACGAGTGTAACAAATCAGATGCCGCGTCCGGTATGTGGGGCTCCTGCGGGTACAGTTATAGCATTGCCCAAAATTGAGTTGCCCAAATTTGATGGGGACGTAGTCCAATGGTGCTCATTTCGTGATATGTTTTGTTCAATGGTGCATGACAATCAGTCAATTTCGGACATTGAGCGATTTCATTTTTTAAAATCATGCGTATCAGGTCCTGCGTTAGCAGTGATCAAGTCCATTCCGTTAACGGCCAATAATTATAATATCGCGTGGAATGCCCTTCAAAGATCGTTTGAAAATAATCGATTATTAGCGACGGCGCATATTGATAAATTATTCGCGTTCTCGCCTCTCAAGAAGGAGTCTACGGCGGCACTCGCTACGTTTGTCAATACGTTTCGCGAGAACGTCGCCGCTATCAAGGCATTAGGTATCGATGATATTTCGGGATTTCTATTATTTTACATTGGTGCGCGGGTGCTTGACGTTGAAACCAGAAGGCTATACGAAGCCAGTATACCACAGACGGAGATGCCGTCATTGGATAGCTTGTTGGATTTTGTTTCTCGACGGTGTAAAGTATTAGAAAACATCGGGACTACGGCGGATAAAGTAGAACAACATTTCAAGGTTGTGGCTAAGAAAGGCAAGGGTGGGGCACCCGGGAAATATTCACTAGCTACGACTTCGAGCGGTGTAAAGTGCATATTTTGTGAACAAGATCACCCACTTTATCGCTGTGGAGCATTTAAACAAAAATCGGTCGCTGCAAGAAGGAAGTTTGTCAGCGGTAACAGTGTCTGCTTCATATGCTTAAAGTCAGGTCACGCAGCGAAATCGTGTACGTCAGGTTTTAAGTGCCGGAGTTGTGGTGGCAAACATAGCACATTATTACATATAGACTACGCGAAGCCAACGTTGTCAGTATCGCACGGAGACGCCGAAGGTTCGACAGAGGGAGCGGAGTCGGTGGAAAAAAGGACAAATGCGACTGAAAATCAAGTCATGTTCTCGGGCACTGCGCGCACTGAAGCCACTGTTATTCTAGGTACAGCTATTGTGCGCATGCGGGACAACGTGGGAAAATTACAAACGGTACGCGTTCTTTTAGACAGTGGTTCCCAAATTTCGGCGATAACTTCACAATGTGCCACTCGTCTTGGTTTAAGGCATATGAAGAGCAGAATAGAGGTGACAGGACTCTCTCAACAACGAGTAACTAAAGTAAAAGGTGTCACTCAATGCCAATTTATTCCGCTTCACGTGGAAGGTCCGCAGTTTTGTGCTACTAGCGTCGTCATTTTGACGCATATCACCAGGCAGTTACCTAGCGATAGAATACCTTCGGCGGTGCGTGAGCGGTATCACCACCTGTTGCTGGCTGATCCGGATTTCGATGTACCCGGACCGATCGATATGTTGTTAGGAAGCGACTTGTATCCACATTTGTTACAATCAAAGGCCGATGTTATTCACAGTACGGGCCTGCCATCAGCCATGAATACTCATCTTGGATGGATTGTGGTAGGAGCATTAAATGGAACTTCAACGTCGCCCATGGTATCATTATCAGCAGTATCGACGCCAGAAATAGGAAGATTAATACAAAAATTTTGGTCTGTGGAAGAACCAGATGTGTCGAACATTTTGTCAACGGAAGATGAGCAATGTGAGGCATGGTTCCGGAAATCAACTATTAGAGACGCATCCGGACGGTTTGTAGTATCATTACCGTTTCAGTCGACGGTGCGCGCTCTAACAGAGATGTCAACGAGTCAGACGGCGGTAGTTCAAGGCGGGAGCCCGGAAGATTTAGGTTCCTCGCGCGCTTTAGCATTGATTCGTCTGTATAATCTCGAGCGACGTTTGGCAAAAGATTCGGAGCTGTATACATCATATCGTAAGTTTATGGATGACTATTTAAATTTAGGTCATATGAAACTGGCATCGGTGCCCGGAAAATATTTTATACCACACCATGCTGTGGTTAAGCATGAGGGAAAGGGACTTAAGATTCGAGTTGTCTTCGACGCCTCGGCGAAGTCTACATCGGGAAAATCATTGAACGATTGTTTATGTACGGGGCCTAAATTACAGACTGAAATTAGCGATGTTCTACTTCGTAGCAGATTCTACAAGTACGTGTTCGTAGCTGATATCGCGAAAATGTATCGGCAGATCAGAGTACGCGATGAGGATTGTGTCTATCAACATATCCTGTGGCGTAGGTCGCCGGAGGATGAGGTACAGGAGTATCAATTGCGAACCGTCACTTATGGTGTAAACTCAGCGCCATATCTTGCACTGCGATGCCTGCGTCAATTGGATTTTGAAGATGGTGCGAAATTTCCCCAGGCGAAGGGTCTGTTAACTAATAATACTTATGTTGATGACATAATCGCTGGTGCCGATACCGTAGATGACCTATTGGCCATACAGAAAGATCTTATTAATTTATTACTGCGAGGTCAGCTTGAATTGAAAAAGTGGGCAAGTAACTGCGATGCCGTGCTGAGGTGCGTACCCGTCGAGGACCAGGCTGTAGAACCAACGTTCACCCCAACTGAAGATGTGACTTTGAAGGTGCTAGGAGTACACTGGGATCCGACTACCGATACCTTTGGATATCACGGAGCTACCAGCGAGGGATCGATTACCAAGAGGGCTGTGTTATCTACGATCGCACGGTTGTACGATCCAATTGGTGCCTTAGGTCCGGTTTTGCTATGGGCTAAAAGATTTATGCAAGAGCTATGGCTCGAGAAGATTGGGTGGGATTCTCCGTTACCTACTTCGTTGGTGAACAAGTGGCGTCAGTTCCTGGACGAGTTACCGTTGTTGTCACACGTATCTTTACCTCGTCACATCAATATCCGTCAAGTAAAGGAAGTGCAGATGGTGGGTTTTGCCGATGCATCCCAATGTGGATATGCAGCCATAGTTTTCTTACGGATAGCTGACATTTTGGGTCACTTCCATGCTTATTTTATCACGTGTAAAACCAAGATAGCGCCGTTAAAATCTTCACAAACGGATACTTCGTTGACAATTCCTAGGCTCGAATTGTGCGCGGCTCTACTTCTTGCCAAACTTTTGTCACACTATTTTGAAGTTTTAAATGGCATAATACCCATTAACAAGGTCAAGGCGTGGACTGACTCCACAGTCGTGTTAGCGTGGCTTACGCGAGAACAGAAACAATTTAAAGTCTTCGTGACCAACCGTGTGGCCAAGATACAAGCACTGGTACCCAATTGTGAATGGGCTCATGTGAGGACGAATGAAAATCCGGCTGACCCGGCTTCTAGAGGCATGCTTCCGAGAGAACTTTTGTCATGTTCCAAGCACTTATCAGGACCAGATTTTCTACGTCAGGATGAAGTTCATTGGCCGGTGTTGCCGCCCGTGGAAGTTACGGCATCATTAAATTTACCGGAAATAAAAAATTCGTTCCAATGTGTTTTGCATACCCACCAGGAAGAGGTTCCCTGGATAGAACGTTTTTCTTCTATATCTCGGATGCAGCGTGTTGTTGCATACTGTCTTCGATTTATTGATCGAGCGCGAAGGCGTTCTGCGTCGGCAGGACCTATTTCATTTGCGGAACAACATCAGGCTTTGTATCGAGTAATCAAATATACCCAACAAATACATTATTCCGACTTATACAAGCAAATCAATACTCATCGAGACATTGTACCCGTAACTTTAGCTCAGTTGGCTCCTTTTGTGGACAATACGGGGTTGATTCGAGTTGGAGGACGCCTGAAGAATTCTGCACTTGACGACGGCGTGAAACACCCTATATTGTTGCCACAACGGTGCCATTTCACGGAGTTAATTATTCGGCATTATCATCAATTATTGCTACACGGTGGAGCGAGAGTGGTACTGTCAATGATTAGTCAACGATATTGGATTATGTCAGGTCGGGCTGCAGTACGTCGAGCAGTATATTCATGTGTTCCATGCTCAAAATATCGGGCCAGTACTCCTACACCTTTCATGGCGGACTTACCTGCTTTCAGAGTTACCGCAATTCGGCCATTTCATAATGTAGGTATGGACTACGGAGGTCCATTCGTTGTGAAGGAGAGCCGACGGCGTGGAGCCCGGACTCACAAAGCGTACTTGGCTTTGTTCATTTGTATGGCAGTGAAAGCAGTACACTTAGAAATTGTGACTGATTTATCAACGGAATCATTTATTGCGGCAATGGACCGTTTCACTTCACGCCGTGGAATTCCAGCCAATATTTATACGGATTGCGGGACGAATTATGTTGGTGCAGCGAAGCAGATTAAGACCTTGCTTCAAACGGATAATGCACGTCAGGCCGTCTCTTCTCGGGTTCGATGTGAATGGCACTTTAACCCTCCGGCCGCGCCCCATTTTGGTGGGCTATGGGAGGCTGCAATCAAGAGCACCAAGACACATCTTAAGAAGGTCGTGGGAGCCCAAGTTTATACACTCGAGGAGATGTCTACACTGGTGATAAGAATCGAAGGCGTTTTAAATTCCCGGCCATTACAACCTCTTTCGAGTGACCCGAATGATTTAGACGCCCTCACTCCGGGACATTTTTTAATTGGGCAGCCGCTCCTGGCCCTGCCGGAAGAAAATGTCATGAATGTTGCGATCAACCGTTTAAGACGATGGCAACTGATTCGTCAGGCGCTACAATCATTTTGGCGTCGTTGGAGTCATGAATATTTGCAAACATTGCAGGGACGCAAAAAATGGTTCAAACAAACCGACAACATGGCTATAGGGGATTTAGTAGCGATCCATTCACCCAATCACCCACCGATGTCATGGCAACTCGGACGTATTGTGGAAGTTCATCCTGGTCCTGACAATGTCATTCGCGTTGTGACCATTCGAACAGCCGACGGTCTTCTCAAGCGACCAGTTGTTAAGGTCACCAAGTTGCCCATGTAAGAAGAAACCAGTGCGTTCGGACGTCCCATATCCTCTCCCATGATGATTATGATATATATATTTTGTTTTTTGGTATTATTGTTTCGTTTGTATACTTTATATTGTTAGAATTCATATAATTAGTCATTTTTTATAATTAGTACTCAATTTGCGTTATCGGAAACCATAATTATGATGACCTGCAGTACAAGAAAGTTTGAAAGCTCGTTACTTTCAAAGGCGGGAGAATGTTCGGTACCGACTCTGGCGGCGACAATATCTATTGTTGTTATAGGTGTCCGCCGATAAGGCACAGAATGTTCTAGAAGAGAACCCCACTTCCCGCCACCGTACCATGATAAACCGGCTCTCGCCGCCGGCAATAAAGGCCACCGCCTCGGGGCGCATTATTAGTGTGCATCGTATCGTACGGGACAGTTCGCGAATTTTTCCAAGTTGTTTTCGTCGTACGACGCGAATTGCGTCGGCCATATAATCTTGTCGTTCGTTGTTGTCGCGGTATATGTCTTTACGTAATATATTTACGCGCCGCGTTGCCGTTTAACAAAAATATAATATTCGTTATGTTCGAATCGGTTGTTAGCGGCATGTGGCTTTGGGTCCGTAGTTACAACGAGCACTTCTCCGGTGCGTTGTAGTATTAACTGTTCGGTCTTTGAAGTGCACGCGGGTGCACGTAAAGCTCAACGAACGGGTCAGTGGTGATTGTGCGCGGGCACGATTCCATCGTTAACCTACCAAAGTACGTCGGACATTCGGGCAGCCATCAGCGTATGGGTCGCGGGACCTGAGCGGGGCAAGCAGACGTCGGTACGGTCTTCATGGTGTGTATGTATATATACATATACAGTATACCTACATGTATGCAGTCATATGGACATCTTATGGAGTGTGAACAGTCGAGCGGTCGGCAGTAACCAACATTCAACAACCGGTAACGCGATA
>JANEHU010004718.1:0-33128 GCA_027563435.1 Nasonovia ribisnigri
CATCAACAAACTTTGGTTAACCATAAAAGAACACAGACCGGTGAGAAACCATACGTGTGCAATTATTGTGGACGATCGTTTTCGATAAAAGGAAATTTGGTTACACATAAAAGAACACACACCGGTGAGAAACCATACGTGTGCAATGTTTGTGGCCAATCGTTTTCTCAGCAAGGATCTTTAATTAGGCATAAAAGAACACACACCGGTGAGAAACCATACGTGTGCAATGTTTGTGGCCAATCGTTTTCTCAGCAAGGAACTTTGGTTGTACATTATAGAATACACACAGGTGAAAGACCATTCGAGTGTGGTTATTGTGAAAAAAAGTTTTCAGCAGGCGGTGATCGTACAAGACACACACGAAGAGTTCATACCAAATGTTTTTAAATTCGTTACTACTAATGCCGTCACGACCCATAACTCAAGCAATAAACATCAAATCATATACGATAACGCCCGATCATCAAGGTAAAGGAAAAGAATCACTACACCGTAAGCGTTTGAATTCCTCTGAACAAGACGCAAACTCTTATAGTTCTCACTGTCAACAACGATCGTCCGTTGTGAATAAAAACTTGAAAACAGTTGTGGTGTACTATATATAGTTGAATTACATAACTAATTTTGATATGACAAAATTGCAAAAGCGGACAAGACGTCATACACTATATAGATATTTTTTAATTCGTTGCTAACGTTAGCTATTAATTATCTGCTTACAAAAGAGTGATTCGATTAAAATTAGAAAATAATAAAGTGTACATATTATATTTTGTTTTTGATTTCCCAAAACTTATCATATTAAATCAAAATAAAATTCAGTTTGTATAAAATAAGGTTCTATTATTGTGTAAATATATGTTATGTATACCTGCCTAAAATACAGTTTAGTTATTAAAAATAGGAAGTCTTATGTATAGTGTTTAAATCTTTACGTTTTTTATTTATTATAAATTAAACGGGATATATATATATATGTTAGCGTTAAAGTATTAAATGGCGATATTTTTTGAAATACCTAGGTATTACATACATTAACCAATTCAATCCGATAAAGCAAGTAATGTTAAATTTAACTAGGTATTTTATGAATTCCCTATGATTGCTCAGCTATTGTTTGTATCACGATGTAGAGAAGAGAAGGTGATAACACTCCGTGAAAAAAGTGGCTTATTTTTCGACGGCACTATTTTAGTTAACATGAATACCACCGGGCACCGCCACAGTATTAGAAGGCCGGTTACATTAATTATTTCCTATTAAAATGTATTGAAAATGAACTATATAATATGGTATTATTGATCAAATTTCATAATTCATACGAAGTATAATTATATCATACATGCAAGTTGAAATAAATAAAAATATTATATATAGGCACGAATTCAATAAAATAAATATATAGAGGTAGACTTCCAGTCATAACAAACAGTATTTAAAATAAAAATCCCTTCCCATAATATTGTTCCAAATTTAATAGAATTATTGTAAGAACTCTGACTGCCCATTAAAACATTAGTTACTTGCTACTGGCAGATTCAATAGGCTTTCCTATATTTTCAAAAGATTAATAGTAAATTAATTTATTAAATGCCAAATAAATGTTTTGTGCCAGGCTGTAAGACGGGATATGCTAGTGAAGGAAAGAATATCACATTATTTCGAGCAACCAACGGTATAAGACCACAATAGACTAAACAAAATTTATGAAAATTTTTAAATTTAAAGTAGATAATTACTTAATAGTTCCACAGTATAATATATTATTATATGGTACTAATAATTTTGTTTATACTATGATAAATTATTTGTACATGCAATAATTTTAAGTTATTTTCAATAGATACTGATATTAATATTTTAAATAAGTATTATAATTTAAAATAAAAATTATTAATAATATTATATTATTAATTATACTTATTATACATAATAATAACTATTATGTACATGTTAATTCAATTTTAAATTGTTATAAAAATTTATAATATTATACTAATTTTTCTTTATTATAATATTCCTATAACATATTTAAGCTAAGTTTCATATTTCCATCAACTGATTGTGATATAATTATAATTTTAATTAAATAACATATTTGTTTATGTTGATAATAAATCTAGTTTATTATTGAAATTTGTATAATTTAAAAAAAAATTAAAAATACTACCCAAATCAGGATATAATATATAGGTAGTCACAAGACTCATAACTATATGGAAAATAAACATTTACTTAAAAATGTTTCATACACATGAGCATTGTACACAATTGAGACAAATCAAACATATAAAATTTAACAATTAAAAACAAATATATTATATTATATTATGCATAGGCACACACAGGTATTTTTCATCTTAAATAAAATATTAATTTATTTATAAATTACGATAATAATGCATAATTACATAGTGGTTATAATGCTATTATTGAATAACAACCGGCCTTCGAAGCTTGTGGTGCTCACGGTGGATTTTATTTAAACTACAAAAGTTTTTGGTTACAGTATGATTTATTTATGAGAATTTTTGTTTTAAATTTTCAACACTTAGTTATAAAAACTGAACATTTTATAATTTTTTAATTACAATGATTTATAATTTTCGAGATTTTGACAAATTTTGTCAAAATTCGAACTTTAAATGCTTATAAAAAAAAATCGTGCCTATGTATTTTTAAAATTTTTCAACTGATATTGTAACAATATATAAAAAAGCTTGTATTAAATTTTCAGACTTTTTGGCCCACCAAATAAAATTTTATTGACAATTATAAAAAAAAAAACTAAAAAAATTGAAAACTAAAAATGTCTGTAAACAGCTCAAAACAAATCAAAATATTTTCAAAATTGAATGGTGTATAGAAATGAGAATATAAACATTTAGTGAAATTTTCATGCATCTACAATTATTCGTTTTTGAATTACAACCAAATAAGAAAAACGCTACATGAGAAATCGAGTGAATATCCTATGTTGTAAAATTATGAACTTAAAACACTCATAAACATTTATTTTTAATTGCTTTTAGATATTTTATTTTTGATAAAAGTAGAAAAACTTACGTTAAATCTTGTGTTAAAATTTAAAACCTTAGATTTAAAAAAAAAAATTTTTATGAATTTTTAACTCTAAATAATTTTCAAATTTTCGTCATTTTTACGTATTTTGTCAAAATTTCAACTTTGAATGCTTAGAAAAAAAAATCGTGACTACAGATTTTTAATATTTTTCATGTGCCTTTGAAACAATATATTAGGAGCATTCTATTAAATTTTCAAGAATTTTTAACGAATAAATAAAATGTTATTGATTTTTTAAAAAAAAAAAACCAAAAAGATTGGAAATTTAAAATGTCTGTAAACAGCTCAAAATAAGTCAAAATATTTTGAAAACGGTATGGTATATAGAAACTGCTTATATAAACATTCAGTAAAAATTTCATGTATTTACCGTCATTTTTTTTAGACTTACACCAAAAACCAAAATCGATTTTATCGAAAATCAATGTTGCGTAAAAATTCCCGTTTTTTCCTTAATATTCCATTTGTTTTTCACGGTACTTTTGAAAAGTACTGGAAAATGTTTACTTTTGACCCCCCAAAGTAACAACTAGATTCACTTTCCTATCAGAAAAGGTACTATTGAAGAAAATCTAAGCACTTTTACTGTCCCAAAACGTGATGACAGACACAAAAAAAAAAAAATAAAAAAAAAAACACACATCATTGTAAAACCAATACATTCATCGCTCCGCTCAGAATCTAAAATAATAGTGCTATTTTAACTAGTGAAAAATATTTGAATTTGGTATCTGACGTAAAAATGATGAAAATTATAAAAACTCAAACCCGTGATTATTGGCTTGCAAAACAGCCAACTTAAAATTCCTGATGTTGATAGAGGGAGGGGAGATCCCCGATCGGTAATTGCTGTGGTTCTCAAAATTACTGAAGACGGATTCTATCAACTTGTATGTAAAAGTGGTACGTATAAAATTTATTAATTTTTTTAAATTTATAAATTTAAATAATACCTTATATTTTTTGATTATAGGTATTTTATAGTACTATATGCACGTTCCCAATTCACTACGGGTTCCGAAAACCTTATATCATTAAGCGATATTCCTCAAGAAAAACAAATTTCTTTACGATCGCAGCTACAGAACAATCAATTGGAAATGGACAAATTTTTAAATGCACCACTCATTGATATATATATATATATATATATGCCATACAAATGATGTTCTGTGCAATTCAAAATGTCAAAAATGTTCAAAAATCAATAGTGTACTAATTTTGACAAATAGTGTAGATAATATAATTGTAATTGTAATATTCTATAAAAAAAATTGTAAACATGACTAAGATGGATCTTAAACCAATCTTGTATAAAATAATTTTTTTTATAATGATTATTCATTTTTATGATTTATTAAAATTTTTTCAGAATAATTTATAGTATCAATAATATTTATAACATTTGTTTATCCACTTTAAATAGTTATTAATCTAAACACTTTAACGATTCATTATCTGTAATTCTATAATATAACTAGTTATTCTATGCATTTTCAAGATAAAGTATTTATATAATTTGAATGTAATCACTTTAACTAGAACGTTACGTTAAATTATAAAATAACTGGTTTGATACTTTAACGGTAACATATATATATATAAGTGATTCAATTACTAAGATATAAATTTAAAAAAATAATAGATTTGCAATAAAAATATCGATATTAAAATTATTTACATGTTGCATGTATTTAATTCAAGAGACGTTCTTACCATATAATTATAAGTACACTGAAATGGCACATAAGAAGTATCAGTCTGCCCATAACAAAATGATAAATTTGTCAATAGTAAATATATACCCAATAAATAATTTTTTTACAAAACAAATATCATGTTTTACTCTTCTGACTTAAAGAGTATCAATGTTTAAATATGACAATAAAGGTTCATATGAAGTGTGAGACAAACGTTGAATATTACATTTATTTTAATGCTAATCAGTCCCAAGAAGCGATTTTGAATCGCCTCAATAGAATGAATTGGACCAGATGTGTAAGTAAACCAAATTATAAAATTATATAATCAAAAATTGGTCTAACAACCTTTGTGAAACTGACGACATATTTAAAACACTGGAAAAATATTGAGCAAAACAGTTTGTAATATCATTACCACCGGAATTATTGTCATAATGTCATTATTGTAATACATAGAATTTGGAAGTGAGTGAGTGGAACGTTTGCTATAAATATATTTCCAAAACAATTTAGGATTACTGGTTATAGAGTTTTTGAGTTTTTTGAATACAAATAATATAATCAGTTTTATTTTGAACCTTACAGCGCGCACGCAAATTAGAAATTTAGTTATAATTATGTGAAGTAGGCGATTGCTTATATATTTTATGAACAATTTTTTCATCAAAAATTAATTTCTTTAATAAACTGCTGAACCAGTGAGGTTGCTTTGAAAAATATAAAGTTTTAACCGAGCAATAGGTATTAATTATTTTAAAAGCGTTATTATAAAATATATTTACTGCATCATTAATATCTAGACCATTAAATATGCCATTCCAGTCTAAAGAAGCAAGATTAGATAATTAGACTAGGTAATACTATTATAATCACAGTTGGTAAAATCATACATTTGTTAATTATAGTCTGAGTACTTAAATGGCAAAATAGGTAATTCAACTACCTCCCCGAAGACTTGAACGCCAGATCTCGCTTACTGGGCCAAGCGTCGGTTAGGTTTGGCCTATGATCGACAGGATCCTCAGTCCTCACACAAAAGGAAGCGGACGAACGTGGATACCAAGCGTAACCGGCCAATCCAACGAAATTGCAGCCCACCGCACTCGCGAAACGCGCGAGAAGTCGGAGGTGCCGCCGACCACGACATTCAAACCAACCAACAATGGCACCACGGTAGGGTACGACTATCACGTCATCGAAGTCCAGAACGAGACTCGAGGCCGGCTGGCACACAAGCCGGGCCGAGAAACAAAGACGGCAACATCTCAACTGAAGATCAGAACGAGGTTCTAGGCTGTTTGGCTACAGCCGGGCCGAGAAACCAGGACAGCAACAACTGCAATCAACAATAATAGTTATCGTAAACTAACGTTAATGTAAGGAAGATTAGACGAGGGGCTGTCTCGTCTACCCTCCAATCCAAGTATTTTTTTTGATGTTTATATCATGCGTATTGTATTTATTATTATTTAAATAAACGACGGCGGCGTCGTCGGTTCAAAACTGAAAAAAAAAAAAAAGGTAATTCAACTAACAGCGCTCGGTGGTACATAGAATCAAGTTTTTCATTAATTACATTAATATTAAACATGTTTGAAAGAATAAGATTAAGCAAGTCACAGACCTCCGTGACTATGTATCGTATTATTATACAAGCGTACATTTAAAAAATTTTATTACTTATTACAACAAATTGTATTACTACATTTATTCTTTACATATAAATATATACCTATTATTTAGTTATAGTTAATATTATTTGGCAGTTATTTTCATACAATACCAGTATAATACCTACTGTTATAATATTTATTCTTTACATGCTGGTTTAGCAGTCCACTATACAGTATAGAATAGGTCTGCTTACAATCAGTAAAATAGCTTCCGTTTAAACGATTAATTTATACTCGAAGTGATGATGGTCTGGGAGTTGGGACTAAATATATTAATATAATATGTAAGAGTGCCTGCATCGTATAGATTGTGTACCTACAGTATTTAAGCCTCCCCAAACGCATACAGATCCCGGGTCATGCGTAAAGCGTTATTTAGAAATTTACACACGCATTAAAGTTTTTTTAATTTTTATATATTTATCATATATACGTATTACATCTAGCTATATACTATTAATCAAATATACTTCAGTCTTTATTGCCTACGAATGTACTATACGATGCGGGTTTATTAAATTAAATACGCTATAGTCACGTGTCGTTAAATTTTCGGGCGTCCAATTAAAAGGCAAACGAAAAGGTTTAATTTTTTTTTTCAAAATCGAGTTTAATTTATTTTATCCAAATAAATAACAATACATCACATTAATAATAGCTGATACGCAGTGACGTACCCAGGAATTGTTCAATGGGGGGTGGGCTGAATAAATAATTAATAATTAATACTATGCAAAATGTTTCATCAAAATATGTTATAGAAATAATACTCTATTAATTTACTCTAATCAATGTAAATAGTTTAATTTTAATCATATATACAAAATAGTGATATTTTTTTATATAATTTGTTTTTAAAACTGGGCCCCCACACGATTTTTCTCAGTGGGGCCCAGTATTCATATGTGTATGAAATAAAATAAAATAAATCTAGCTACATTTTAGATATTATGTTAAAACATAATAATATAATAATATAACATAATAATATTATAAGTCTTATAATATTATATCAATATAGGACATAGGTACATCGTAGTATCGTACATATTATCAATATCATCATTGATCATCATTCATCAAGATCACTAATTATTTCAATTATTATATTTTTTATTTGATTTTTGTTGATTATATCATTGGTATTATTGGATTGGCTTTCACATAAACTTTTTATTAGAATCTTTACTTATAGGTATTAAAATTGTTGAATATTGTTTTCCCAATGTAATTGGGAAAGTTTCTTGAACTTATGTTATGTACTATAATCTCCGGTTCTTCTGTCTATTATTTCTGTAGCATTGAATGTGTGGTTTTGTATGGATTTAACTAAAATTTGTCTAATGTATAATATTTATAAACAGATAATATATTTTTATAGTTTAATAATTCCTCTTACGGGTATTTTAATGGTAGGCTACTTTTACACATTTTTTTGGGTGTTACCTATGCAATGTATTAATGTATGTTCATATATTGGTGCCTCCCCAACATGTTATAATGTATAATACTGATTGAATCAAACGCTTTTTCAAAGTCCAAGAAAGAAATTATATTAATTTTTTTTTACTTTCCCTTATTCCCTTTTATAGCTTTTGTTATAAAAAAAGTTATTAATACCCATACCGTACCTAAAACAAATCCGGTAATCAGTTTTGTCCCATGGAATATCTGGTTGGGGAGGAGCTTATGCTACGCATTAAAAAAACCTAAGTAAGTACATCAACGACTAATTCACTTCTTATAGGTTGTATATAGCTTTCAAATTTCTATTTTCCATATAGAACTAATACTGATATTATTATATGATATATACACTATTCGGATGTGATTTCTCATAGCTAGGACGATCACCTCCACGCCAGACCATTCTTAAAAATTAACAATTGAACTTAGAATACTTCAACCAACAGTATTTTCGGGACTTAAAAAACATCCGAGCAATCGCATATTTTCAAACAACTAGCAACCTTTGTCGGTTCGACATAATATACTTCGTCCATCC
Organism: Nasonovia ribisnigri; assembly: GCA_027563435.1. Taxonomy (NCBI): domain Eukaryota; kingdom Metazoa; phylum Arthropoda; class Insecta; order Hemiptera; family Aphididae; genus Nasonovia; species Nasonovia ribisnigri. Next base: position 8,469 of record JANEHU010004718.1, read on the forward strand.
ACCGACCACCAGTATTCTCTCTTTCGGTATTATTGTTCATCGGCCATTACAATAAACATCAATTATTACACAATCAGCGTTGGCTCTGTTCATAAATACACCTTAACTGTGTTTTGTTTAAAATTTTTTTAGAATTATTATGAACGTAGGCACCTATTTGATTTTAGAAAGATTACATTTTCAACATCATCATCTTTTCTGGTAGGAAAGTTAATCTAGTTGGAACTATGGTGGATCATGACTCATAAGTGAAATTTATCATAATAGTTTTCTAAAAATAATTAATTGTTTGCTTATAAATTTTGAAAATCTAATACAAAGAATGTTTCTCGTAAGTTGTTAATTGGTTATCAGTGTAAATAAAAGAAAGTTGGGCAAGTGGGTAATGCTCTGCTGTTGTGTTCAAAATCGCTCTGCTCTCTTCATGTATGGATAACTGTAATAGATTTTTAGATTCTGAGATAAGAGATGAATGTAGGTATTGATTTTACAATGATGGGTGAATGTATTGATTTTATAATGATGTGGGTTTTTATATTTTTTATTTTTTTTTTTATATAAATGTCAATAAAATTTTATTTGTTCGGTAAAAAATCTTGAAAATTTAATAATAGGCTTCTAATTTATAGTTTCAAAGGCAGATGAAAAATATTAAAAATCCGTAGTCACAATTTTTTTTTATAGGTAATCAAAGTCCAAATTTTGACAAAATACGTAAAAAAGACGAAAATCTGCAATTTATTTTGAGTTAGAAATTCATAAAAATTTTAGATTTTGAGCGGAGCGATAAATGTATTGATTTTATAATGATATGTGTTTTTTTATTTTTTTTTGTATCCGTCATCACCTTTTAGGACAGTAAAAATGCTTCAATTTTCGTCAATAGTACTTTTTCTGATAGGAAAGTAAATCTTGTTGGTACTTTGGGGGGTCAAAAGTTAAAATTTGCCAGTAGTTTTCATCAGTGCCGTTAAAAACAAATGAAAAAACTTGAAAAACGTGATTTTTTACGGAAAACCTATTTTCGACAAAATCGATTTTGGTTTTTGATATAACTCTAAAAGAAATGACCGTAGTGACTTGAAATTTTGACCAAATGTTTATATAAGCATTTTCTACACACCATGGCATTTTCAAAATATTCTGATTTATTTTGAGCTGTTAACGGACATTTTCAGTTCCCAATTTTTTTAGTTTATTTTTCTATAAATGTCAATAAAATTTTATTTGTTGAGTAAAAAATCTTGAAAATTTAATAGTAGGTTTCTAATATATTGTTACAATAAAATATGAAAAATATTAAAAATCCGTAATCACAATTTTTTTTTATAAGCATTTAAAGTTTAAATTTTGACAAAATACGTAAAAATGACAAAAATGTGCAATTTATTTTGAGTAAGAAATTCATAAAAAATTTTCTTTTTATATGTAAGGTTTGAAAATGTGATATAAGATTCCTCATAAGTTTGCCTAATTTTATCAATAAAAAAATGTTTAGGTATAAGCAAGTCAACATAAATTACTTCAAAGTATAGATAAGTTCAATAAATCTAATAAGTCAGCTAAAGTCGTAATATTGTTTGTTTTATTATCATTTAATGCGTTACATATAGCATTTTAGCCACAATTACCGTCACTTGGAACATTTATAATCAAAAAATTTGTTATTTAATTGTTCAGTATTTGATTTAGTTTCCGTTTGGCTATCGTTTTTATCGTTTATATATTACTGTTGATATTAGATGTGTATTATAATTTGTTTGATAATTAAGGGCCATTGTATTCACAGATAATTAGTTCGATATTGGTATTTGAAAATGTAGAAAATAAAAGTTGTTTATAATGGTAGACCAATAAAATTACATTTATCCAGAACCGCGAATAATTTGGGTATCACTTGATTATAATGTTTTAATTTGTATAATTCTTTAATATTAAATTGCTTACTGCTGTTTATATATCATTATATTGGGGTTTCGAACATATTTGAGCCTTTAACATACATCGCGGTAATGTGGGTCAGTATCGTACCACGTTTCCACCCTCCAACCACACTTGCCGAAATCTCGCATTTTAAGGTGGGAACGGGGTGAACTCAAATCGGGCGCACACTAGTTGCCTCCCGAAGTCAAAAAGGCCCATAATTTGTATACGAATTGCCTCCCGACTATATACGAGTTGCCTCCCGACGTACCGTAAATTTTATCATAAGCGAAAAGGGTCTAGTACTAGTTGCCTCCCATTAGTCAGGTAATAAATATAAAAGTGGTTCCAAACATTTTCAAACATCATGTATCAAAATAAGTTTGTAATTTCAAAGTCGTAATTTATAAAAATTGATACCCTATATGTAGATGGAACATTTCAATACTGCACCAAATATTTCTCTCAATTATTTACCATTCATGGATTTCTCAATAATTATTAGGTACATACCTCTTGCTTTTTTTTTGTTAAAAGATAAAAGTGAACAAACATATACTAGTACATTTAATGTATTAAATACGTTGTGCTTAAAAATAGATTGTAATTTTAATCCAAACATAATTTATATTGATTTTGAAAAAGCCATACACAATTCTATAACATGTATTGATGTATATGGCCAAATATTTCTATAAGAGGTTGTCGATTTCATCTTGGGCAAGCTTGGTGGCGTAAAATTCAGTCACTTGGATTAGCTTCGCAATACTCTAATGACGATTCGATAAGACAATATTTAACGTACATATTTGGCTTATCATTTTTGAACCCAGCGGAAGTTGGAGATATGTTTTCAATGGAACTAGCAGCCTTACAGCCTTTAGATGATAAAATAACTCAATTTTCAGACTATTTAGTAGATACATATATATCAGAGGATTCAATTTTTCCACCTCATATATGGGCAGAAAAAAGTTCCAGCATTCATCGCACAACCAATGCATGCGAATCCTTCCATAGCAAATTTAATAGTTATTTTGAGTCTCCACATCCTAATATATTCAAATTTATTGACATTTTAAAATTAATTCAGACTGAGACTGTAATTTTAATGCAAAGTTCTCATAAGCCTAAACTACATGGACGATTACAAATTAGAAACAAAATAATTTTCATTGATACCCAAATAAAAAAGCTAAATGAAAAAAAAATATCAAATTTTGAGTACTTACAAATATTGGCTAAAAAATACAAGCCAAAGCAATGTTATAAATAATTTTTTACCATTATATGCATATTATATTATATTATTATTACGATACATTTATTTTATTGACTAATAATAGGTACTACTTCCTATTTTGTTTAACTTATTGATTTATCATTTGACTGATGTTTTTTAACTACACTATATATTTTTAATAAGTAGTAAAATATGTTTTATTTGTATTGATTATTTTTAAATTATTATTGTTTTTAACCAAGTCTGATATTTTTAATAACGAATAAACATTACCAAAAACTATACACATATATACTACCTTTATGTGGAACTTTTTGGTGAAGTTTATGAACCACTACTTAATTTTATATGGGAGGCAATTAGTGTGAAAATTGTTGGAAGGCAACTCGTATATAATTATGAACTACCTGATCATCGGAGGCAACTAGTGTAAATTAACCTTTTTATTTACGATAAGGACGGGAGGCAATTCGTATATTTTGGGAGGCAACTAGTATGCGCCGCTCAAATCGATGTGGTTAGGTTTTGAGTGATTTTCTCTTGACGATTATACAATCACACTTTGTACCATATCACAGTTTTTAGTACAAATTTATACACACGAGTACACGACACATCCATGTCATATGAATGTTCGTCTTACGTATATCCTTCATGTCTACATCAGTACACACGGTACGATGTCGTTTTTTTATATTCATAAAATTCCACGTATTTACCAATTTGTGTATTAAAATGCATCGTAGTGTGTGTGTGGCAATGTACTGTTAGGTACACATCGTATAGAGATTTGACAAACTTCATCGGAAATGGTGCACAATGTTGTTAAGCATTGCAATGGGTTAAAATACAAAGTTAAAGAGGATGAGATGAATAGTGAGTTGATTAAAGAATATATGAGATGATGACGTCATATTTTAAATTAATTAATTTATCTGCATAAAAATGTACAGGATTGCGGCTTTTCTCATCCATGTATGTGTGTCTTGTGGGAGACATTATTATTGTATGATAATGTATTATTTACTATGATAATTGGTGCTTCAAATACATATATTGATAATTTGTATGTAAATAGATGATGATAATGTACTATAAATATACTATTTAATTTATTTTCCTAAATGTGATCTAATAAAGTATAATGACATATCATAATGTCTCTATCGTCAGGTATAGGTATAATTACAATTTTTGGTAATAGCCATTTAATTGTTATTTTATCAAATACATCCAATACATATATTGAAAAAATACAATTATAGATAACAGTTGCGGACCAAGGATTTTGTTTTTATGTACCTATCTTTAATATTCTTGAACTGATATTAAAACATAGTAGGTACGTAGAACCTACTGCATTACATTTTAAAGTCTTTTGACACAGTAAAAAAATAATTATCAACAGTAATTTAAAAAAGGGGGTCAAGTGGATGTCGCTCTGCTGTACAGTAGGTTACAAGTAGATCACTGTATAATGGATAGTATTAAATTTGAATTCAATGATATAATATCATTGTATACGAAAAACGATTCTGAGCGGAGACGGTATGTCAGTCTAGGAAATTTGAATTATATTGATATTGTTATTTTACGGCAGGTAGCTGCTAAGTTGAATTAATATTATTCATATTATTAAAATATTAACATAAAATTATCAGTGATGCTGGAAAAATATTATAATATATATGCTTTTACACGTTAATATTGATTTTAATATGTAATTTTGTCCTAATTTAAACTTACAATGTCTATAAAAAATAACTGTGTTCAAATATTTTTTAGATTTTTTGTTTACAGTATGTACTATTTATTAGAATCTTTATTATAAATTTGCAATCCTTAGTTATAAAAACTGACCATTTTATAATATTGTTTAATTACAATGATTGATAATTTTCAAGATTTTGATGAATTTTGTCAAAATTCGAACTTTAAATGCTTATAAAAAAAATGTGGACCTAGGAATTTTCAATAATTTTCAATTGATATTGTAACAATATATCAGGAGCCTTGTATTAATTTTTAGTTTATATGGCCGAAGATAAGGACGGTCCTAGACTGGCTCTGGCTGTACCTACTTAGTGTAGGTACTTGGTATTAATTTTAATTAGCATGTGTTGACAACAAACATAAATATTAAACGTTACTTATAACAAATAAGTCATTCGTATTTTATATAGTAAATTATAATATAATATACTAGCTATATAATATATTTTGTTATTCATTTTCTTTACTACAAGAAACCAACTATATTATATTATTTAGACTATTTGTTTCCTTTTAATGTTATTAATGTTTCAATATTTTGGCTATATACCTACATTATTTTTAGCTTTCATGAATAATACTTATATTATTCTTATTACTTTGTTCTGACTTTTAATTTCTAGAAGTTTCTAAAATTATTATTTTTAAATTTTCTTAGTTTCTTTTTGATCGTGAAGGCAGGAGAATAGGCAGGAATTCTTTTTATTTCCAATATAAACTATTACAATTGTTTTAGATCCATAGCTGCACTCTGTACACATCAACGGTAGTCAATGAATACAATTATTAGCAAAAGATTTTATTGCTCAGATACAGATCTGAAATAGTTTTATGATGTACTTATCAGTTATCTCAATATTTCAGCACTGTCTTTACAGAAAAGTTTTTGAGTCCAATTGCTAAACCAAGTAAGATAAATAATAATTGTATGTATAGTATATGTAATTGAATGACTTATTATGACTACCTAGGTATTATAGGTATTAGTGGAATATTGCTAATAATTTTCGTGGGTGTACGTCTTCTTGACGCTGTTAGTCGTTAGATCTTAGGTGTTAATGATATAACCTTAATATTAAATTTAAAAAAAATCCCGCATCGATCATAAAATATTATTAAAAATATTTTGACTGTTTTTGAGCTGTTTACGGACATTTTCAACTATCAATTTTTTTACTTTTTACTTTTTTTTCTATAAATGTCAATAAAATTGTATTTGTTGGGTAAAAAAGCGTGAAACATTAATACAAGGCTCCTGATATATTGTTACAATAGTAGATGAAAAATATTAAAAATATATATGCACACATTTTTTTTAATAAGCATTTAAAGTTGAACTGTTGACAACATACATTTAATTTAAATTAAACAAATCAAATTTGTAGTTAAAAACTTATAAAATGTTCAACTTTTATAGCTATAAGGATTAAAAATTTAAAACAAGATTTCACGTGTATACATTACTTTATTCACAATAATATCGTCAAATATACTTAATACTTATAGTAATATATCATCAATATGCTGACCGACTGTCTTCCCTCAGAATCGTTTTTTGTATACAATGATTTTATATCATTGAGTTCAAATTTAACACCATCAATTTTAATGACCCACGTGTAACCCACTGTACAGCAGTAAGCAGGCGACAGTCGCTCGCTTACTTTTTTTAGTATTGATTGTAGTAGTATACAATATTATATAAGTACTATATTATAGTTTATAAGTTATAACTTTTAACTTATTTGATAGATTAATGTTTAGGGGACCACCTCTGATAGTGTCACATGACAATAATTATTATAATTATTATCAAGTGTTAAGAGGATTGCGGATACTTATTACATTATTATGTGAATTTTGCATAAAATTATATTGTACAGTGTATTTAATCGAATTCTCGAATACACGATATAGAGAGCACTCCAAATACCTGGATGAAGGTATAATAACGTGATTTTGATATTTACATCTGATATTATTCCCCAGCACTTATAAGTGTAAAGACTCATATAGATACTTAACTTTAATACCGGCTTTTAATATAACTATCGACAGGAATCGTTTTTATATTTATCTTTTTTTTACATTATTGTAAAATGCAAAGATATATACCTCTCAGCACTGTACTCGAAAATATAGTATTTTGTGTGTAAAAATGTCTATCCCCCAAGAACAAATTCCTCATTATGACACTGTTCCGAACGCGAACGAACGCATTATTATCGTGGACACATATAACTATTTCATCTCCGTGCCCAACACATCACACATTATCGCCAGCTGGCATCACACACTTCACGTGTGTGAACAATTTAGGAGCTTCCTCGATCTAAACATTTATTCTGGAGGTTCAATACTTCAAATCTATATTACATTATACTACGCTCTATATGGTATATTTTACGGATTCAATGACTATTTTTGTGTATCATTCGAATTGCGTAAGTAACTATTAAATTATGAACTATATCATCCACATTTTTATATTTTTGTAAATTCAAATTCAATATTTAATTTGACCTAAAATTATCAAGTTTTCCTCAAATAATACAAATCCCCAATATTTTCACCACATTCCAAAAATAACATTCAAAATCCGCAGAATATGAAAAAATTTCCACGTCTGGCAACACTGATTTATAAGACAACACTGTACACATAGTGTTTGCTCATTTCTCGTCATATGACTATGACGACACTGTCGAGTTTATGAATGTGTTGGCGCTCGGATAACGCCCTAGAGACACTACAGAAATATCACCTACGGATACTGTTGTAGGACCAGCCCCCATAACACCTTTATACGTTGCCAAGTCAACTACAATGTGTGAACCTGAGACCATTATTAAACCAACACCAACAAAATCGGTGCACTTTGCCTCAACATCAAAAACGGTCCACGAATCTGATACTACAGACATAAACACACCAAGTCATGCACCGAATAATACACCTATGACGCCCAAGTCAAAAACAGCACTCTCAATCATATGGATCGACGAATCATCATCATCGCCATTTGCATCGCCAATTGCCGATAGAGATGAAGAAATGATCATGGAAACCAATAAGTACACCGAAGCCGAAATGGAATTGGAACGTAAAGAGTTCCAAATGCGTCTAAAACAAATAGAACGACAACACCAGTTGAAACTCGAAGAGACTCAATACGAGTTAAGTCAACAATTGTCACAAAAAGAACACGAAGAACGAACACTACGCGAACAATTAACAAACAAGGAAATTGATGAAAGTGAGTTACGTAAACAGTTGGAAACTACAGACATGGAAGCTAAACAGCGCGAGTGTGAGTTGCGTAAGCAATTGGAATGTAACAAGGCACAAGCGAGTAAATTGCGAACACAACTCGCACGAAAAGAAGCCGAAATTGAAAAGAATAAACGTGAAAATGAACAACGATTGGAACAGATGCGCTCGCATCAGGAACGTGAAGTCGAGCGAAAGCGACGAGAAGACGCGGAATTGATCAGTAGGCTAAAATCAGCAGAGCGTGAAAAGCACTCTTATTACTTGCGCAGCGCCGAGCAAATGCGTAAAGTCGAAGACCTCACACAAAAGCTGGAAGAAATGCGCTTGACCAATGAACGACTGCGCATCACCACATTGAAACGTAACCCGGTAGACGAGAAGCAAAATTGTATACGGGAGGTGTACCAGTCGAAATCCGGCATAGATCGTTTGGAAATGCTGGTAATGACAAGTATCGCTGGTCCGGGACAACAGTTTTACGGGTTTCGACGCAAGTTGAATGGTTTGTTTTATGCAATTAACAAACGGGCTCAAGTAACAAAGGGAGAGCGGGTGATGTTGTGGTTCGTGTCCAAAAATGCCAAACAGGATTTTATTGATTGCAAATCATATTTGTGTAACGAAGCGGATAAAACGGGTGTGAAATTACAAACGCACAGCAACATTATTGGTTTTGGAGAAAACCCCAACACCGAAGAATTCGATACCGTACGCTTGTTACGTGATTTTGGTAGACTCGCAGGTATGATTGAACTCGACGCTAGATATATGCAGACTCTTTTGGAACTAGCACAAAAGCAGTATACTCCGACAAATCAACTCAACGGTAAAGATATCACCGAAGTACTTTTGGACCGAGCCGAAAAACAATCCGATAAAATGTTCAGTGATATATATAAATATGTACTAAACGATTACAAAAAATCGTTTACATAAATTGATATTACCACAACATTTTGTTTATATAAATTATTATTTATATAGTTCTATATAGGTACATTGTTCAATAAGTTACATATATACCCATCATTTATTATTATTTTAATTTAATTTAAAATTAATATATTTTCTCTTTATATTCATATATATTTATTTATTCACTGGAAAATATCTATAACCTTTACCTATCTGTACCACATAATTCCAAGTGAATATAAGACATTTTTTCTGTATTTGATACTTTGGTCTTTACGATGTGTTATATTTAATGCAAAATACAATAAGCGTGACATTTTACGCCTTAAACGTCTTTTATAATTAAATAATAATAATATTAGCTGTATTTATCGTATTACTATTAGGCAAGGTTATGCAACAGATACTACTATTAAATAGAAATACGTAAATATAATAATTGTACACACACACTCAACGTTATATTGTGTAAGACAGTCTGAACACCGAAGAAGATTTAAGAATCATCACAAGTTGATATTTGCTTTTTCATATAAGCTACCGTTCAAAACCACTATAGAAACACAAACTACGAAAAGAGTATGTTGTTGAGACATCAAAAATCAGTGTATTTTATGATATTATTATAAGTTATTACTATGTAATTAATTTATACCAATAATAAAGTAGGTAGGTTGAATTAATTTTTCCAAAAACATTTCATTTGACTACTTTAAAAGTGTCAAGTACCCACGTACTATTATACAATTCAATATGTACTTAAAACTAAAAAACTATTATCACAAAATTGTTTTTATGTATCTTTATTCTTTAATATTCTTGAATTGATATTAAAACATAGTATGTAGAACCTATTTCATTACATTTTCAAGTCTTTTGACACAGTAAAAAAATAATTATCAATAGTAATTTAAAAAAAATTAACAAAAATATATTTTGAAAATTTCATAATGTACAAAAATACAACTATAATCTTTGGTGAAAATATCCAAGTGTCTTGGCTGCCTTGGGTTTTTCATTTTTAAATTAGGTAGGTACAGTAAAATATTAAAAATTGCTAGATATTTTTAATACATCACACAAGATGACAAAATAGAAAATTAGAGCATAGATATTTTAAATTTTTGACTTTTCTCGATTTAAATACGACGAATTTCCTAATTATTAAATAAACAGCTTGCAAATTTAATAAATAGTTTCTCGTCACTTTATTGTTACCGCAACTAAAACATATACCAAAATGTTGTGTGAGCCCGGCAACGGGGTGGCAGACCGAAAGACCACTCGGTGATAAACGAGATTTAATTTAAAACCTTTGACATTTTTTGTTCGATGGCGCCTACTATTGCCCGGTTAGGCAGTTCAAACAACAATCCTGACCGACGGATAATATACAACCTCTCAAGCGACGACGACAATATTATGTCGATGACGGAAAGTGAAGTACATGGCAATCACGAAAATGAAAGTTAGTTATGGGGGGGGGAGGTCTCTGTGGTCGAATCGGTCTGGTGCAATGACAACACAGAGCTCACACGAAATAGGCTACTTAAAGTTAGCATCATTTACGAATTTAGATATATATGGCTGGCGTCTTGAGTCGATCCATCGATATGGGTGTAATCTAGAAGTCCTGGGCGGCCTCTCACACAACGTACTATATAGTTGCTGGCGGACTTACGCAGCGGTTCCCTCTGGTCAGTGACGGAAAACGACCACGTTGACACTCGACAGCCAATAGACGCTGATTTTGTTGATGGCTGATTTGTTCACACCGTCAACAACCTATAGTCGACATTTCAGCCGATATTGGCATACTTAAGAATGGTATGATAAAAATGGTAAAAACTTACGAGATGTATATGCTGGTGAATAGATTTATTTTTAATGCCGTCCCAATGAGGAAACAAAGCTCACGAAAATTACCAGGAAAGATATTTACGTGATTGACGAATCGCAGAATAAAAATTAATAGACTACGCGCTCATAGTGATTACAAAAAACAGTACTAAATACAAACGACGAATGACAATAATAAATTAACAAAGAAAACGGGTGTTCTAAAAAATACAAAATGTTAGTAAATATGAGGCAAAAGGCAGATCAATAATTTATCACACAGAAGACGAAGACAAAGAGAATATATTATACACATAACAATATTACAATAATTATATACAATTGAATGACGGAGTGGTGTATGAGCGAGAAGGAAGCTGATGTCACCGTTGCAGTAATGTCCAGCGATAGCTTATCACTGGGTGCCAACAACATTTTAATGTATTGATTTTACAATGATGACGTGTGTTTTTTATTTATTATTATATTTTTTTTGAAATGTTGTGTCTGCCATCACCGTTTGGGGCAGTGTTTAACTGCTTCTATATTCTTCAACATTATCTTGTTCGATGGGAAAGTGTATCTAGATGTTGAAATGCGGGAGGTCAAAATTTAAAATTCCCAATAGTTTTCAAAAGCGGCGGGAAAAACTCCAGAAGACTTTTGTAAGCCTAGAGTGATTATATTAAAAATTGGTAAATAATATTTACACATATATGTTATATTATGATTTCACAATACTTATAATATTCGCAATAAAAATTAAATACAGTTTGTATAGAATGAGGTTCTAGTATAATATTTAATTATAGTTGGCAACACACAAACATTTGACAATGACAACTATACTGGCTGGTGTGATTGTATCTAGTAATATTATCAAAATACATATACGAAAATATAAGATAATTAGGTACCTATATGTAAGTTTTACGTCGCCCCTCGTCTTCTAAGGGGGCGGTCAAATGAAGGGTGTTGGCTTAACCAGTGGGGGACAAGGGGGGCACTTGCCACCACAGACATTTTTGTTTAGGGACAAAGGTATCATTTCCCTCTCCCCCCCCCAGATAATCAAACAATACAAATCTTTGAATCTACTTTGGTTAAGAAAGGATGCAATATTTTTAACATAATTTTATTCTCTTATGTAGGTATATTAACTATTTAGTATTTAACAGTATGGATAATCACTATAACCAGTACCTGCTACCTACAGTTTGTTTCTAAACCATAAAATGAGTTTTAAGACTAAACCGCAGGGAGTCAGAGTTTTGATTCTGATGAATACTGAATAAATAATATTGCCCCCCACCCCAAGATTTATATCCAGTTACGCCACTGGGCTTAACCACTTAGTGTAGGCGTGTAGGTACTTGGTATTCATTCTGATTAGCTTGTGTTGACCAGTTGACTACACAGATGTATATACTAACTATAGATAATTTAGGTTACTCGCGGCATCAGTCGAAGCATCAAGGTCAGTTGGCATTGTTTATTAGTATGGTAGTTTATATGGTAAATATTAATTATGTTGTATTACATTTTATTATTTCGAGACCTGTTGTTAAAAAATAATAATAATATTTCACATAAAAAATATTGAATTTTTTATTTTATTTTAATATTAAAACGACGGTAATCTTAATACATTTGTATAATGAATTTAATGTTTTCCGACAGAAAACATGACGATTGACGCCCGTTTAGCTGGCTTCATAGTTTGCAAATTTGCAATGATGGTTACGTTATACTGTTCTGTAGTAGATACCTACTTATCCAGTATTTTATAAAAATCTGTGAATGACCACAAGCATAACATAAAACGTATACTATAATGACAAATAAGTTATTCATAATTCGTATTTTATATTTTATTAATAAATAATAAAAGGTGTGGTATACTAGCTAAATAATATGTTTGTTATTAGTTTCTTTTCTACAAGAAATCAACTAGGTATATTATACTATTTCGAATGTTTGTTTCCTATTAATGTCAATAAATTTTTCAAAATTTTGTTCAAAAAGCATTCGTTTATAATATTATTCCCTTATAAATGGTTGCTATTGGTTTTAATAATAATTAATAATTATTATTATAATTAATACGATAAGCCTGTGTATTTAAGTACACAATGTTTCGAGTTTGAACCACGGTTTTGGTGGACATATTGCTTGCATTTTTTGATACTTTAGACTTTTAGAGTTAAATCATATAGTTAGGTACGAACCACGCAAAGGGCGCGATCTACTAAAAATAGATTGCCCACGTGATAATACTGCTCGCATTATTACTATAGCGAACCTCACGGACAACGCCGGTCGGGATACCTAAAAATTAAAATATAATGTAGTTTATACTTATAAAGACATTGCTTCCACAGAGTGTTACACCCAAAAGTAGTTGTACAATCACAAAAACCTAAAACCTAGCAATAGCAAAGCCTGGCGTATCGGCTAGAATAATATATAGTTATAATAAATATAATAATAATAATATTAATATAGTAATAGTTATACGTATACGAGGGTTTGGTGGCTAAGCACCCAACCAACGAGAGGTCATGCACTATCATATTATACTTATGTTACTTTAACAGGCAAAGTCTAAATATACTCATTAACCTGTTCTCTACCAGAGGATAATTGCAAAACAACTTAATATAGGTTATTCTATTATCATAAACAGAATTTAATATCTTTAATAATAATATCTTTTAAGACAGTAAGAATGCTTCAATTTTCTTCAATAGTACTTTTTCTGATAGGAAAGTAAATCTTGTTGGTACTTTGGGGGGTCAAAAGTTAATATTTGCCAGTAGTTTTCATCAGCGCCGTTAAAAACAAATGAAAAATTAAGGAAAAAAACGTGAATTTTTACGGAAAAGCAATTTTCGACAAAATCGATTTTGGTTTTTGGTATAACTCTAAAAGAAATGACCGTAGCGACATGAAATTTTGACCAAATGTTTATATAAGCATTTTCTACACACCATGGCATTTTCAAAATATTCTGATTTATTTTGAGCTGTCGGACATTTTCAGTTCCCAATTTTATGGGAACAAATTTTTAACAGGCAAAGTTTAAATATACTCATTAACCTATTCTCTACCAGAGGATAATTGCAAAATAACTTAATATAGGTTATTCTATTATCATAAAGAGAATTTAATATCTATAATAATAATATACAATTTAGTAATAATGAGATAGTTATAAAACAGCGATATTGGTATGTACAATTATGTATAAATTAATTACTGATATATACAAAATAATAAAATATATAACTTATGGTACCTAAATATTGTTTTCCCAATTAAGCTCTAAGGAGGGATTTTTAAATTAAAACTTAGTTCTAAATAGTAGATATCTATCGATGTGTAAATAAATAATAATATTATGTTGATTAAACCAGAAATTTGTTTATCTTTTTTTTAATATCCTAATTTAATGTGTTGAGGAAATAAGACGACTCGCTGATTGTGCAAATAGTGATTTCACCATCATTATTAAGTAGTTAAGTCGTTAAAAAACTTGTATATAAAAAAATTTAAAATTAAATATAGGCGCTGCACGTGGCATTAAGTACCTATAGTGTTGCACTCGTCCATATAAATGTAAAATCGCAAACTTTGGGTACCAAGCTATAACTTCCAAAATAATGGTTCCATACATTTTTATTTGTATCAGCGTTCTCAACTCGTTGAAACACGAGTGTTCGTGAAAAAAATTGAAAAAATTTGCTGGGTAGCTATTAGGTAAAGTGAATTATTGTTCCTATATTTTTATCAAAAAAACTGCAATAATCACGGTCGTCGTCATGAACGATGATTAACAACTATACCAAAAGGTATACTTGTCACTTATTCGTGGACCGTAGTAATAATCAATATAAATCATTTGTCAATTTATTGTTATACGATTTTAACTTAAAGATGATCAATAGATGTCTGGTGTCATATAACTACAAATAATAACACACCTGTATGGTATATCGCTGTATGATTGCTTGATTAAAAAAAAATGAAGGTAAGTATACAATTGTACATGTGCATATTTTTACTATATTTGTATAGGTAATTAACTAAATACCTAGTAAATGGAAAAAAATATAATATTTTGTTAAGAAAAAATGAAATTATTTATTAAATAAGTACCTATTGAAAATAAAATAGAATAACTGAATTTTATATTTATTATTTATTTTCTATTGGTAATAACTTCTGATTTCTTTTCATAATAGAATGCCCAATAGTGTTATCAAAATGTTATTTCATAATGAATCATATTGTATTATACCTACCTACTACCTGCATTGTACCTACCTCTTGATCGAAATGTTATAAATGCTTATTATATTTTTTACATTTTTTGATACATAAAATATAGTGATTTTTCTATAGTTTCCACAGTTTTTTATTTCATAAAAAAATCAACCTTTTTTAAACATATTTTTAATTTTTTCAGATTTATTGTAATTTTTCTCCCGCCCATCAGACTTTTATCCTATAGCTTGTAGGGCACTAAGCAACTTATACTTCATGTGTGTATATTTTAATTAAAATAAATTATGGTGACAAGCGTAGTAGAAATTGATAGGCAGGTCGTCCGTTATAAATATTATCATATAGGTAATTTTAGGGATGGCTAGCCCGTAGCTAAACAAGTTGTAGGTCTATTAACATTTAACAATATGATTCTATGATCCATCCCAACGAAAACACGTCGGTCGGCTCGATGTATACATCAGAGCGATTTAGCAACAAATGTGAACAGCGATAAGTGTGGTTTTTCAACGCACATGAGTGGAGGAGTTCCAACTTCCAAACGACACAATGATGATTGATGTTGAAGCCTGATGTTTGGGCGTGTTGTGTACTCGTGTCGACCGGAATTGTGCCCCATAAAGACCGTTAATCAATAGATATAGGATTTTGATGACCTATAAATAACACACAAAAATTTCCTTAAATCTCCAAAAAATGAACTTAAAAAATGACCATGAAATCTACTTAAATAAGTGAAAAAAATTGAATTTAAATAAATAATAATGATATGTATATCACAATTATTAGGTAAAATTGAGTCCGGGTATCGAGATAAAATAAAATTATTAGTTAAAGGTAAGGTTGGGTTATTAATTAAACAATGAGTTAACATGTACAAAATTAATGTCTGTGTTTGTATGTAGGCTGTAGGATTTTACGATAATTCAGATTTTAAGTGAGTTTTTAATTTAGGTACGCTATTTTATACACGCATGTATTTAACTTGCTAAAAAACAGAAATATCGTAAAAAAACGTCATCGCTTGGGGAGGAATAAAACTTGCTATACTCTGATACTTACGTCTCACATCAGAATTGTTTTTCGTATGCAATGGTTTATTATTTAATTCATAACTACTCGCCTACTCAATGCGACTATGCAAAGTTTACCACTCGGGCAGTCGGGCCTAGTGAATAAGTGAATTCATAATAATAGTATATATTTTAAAGAGCCTATTTACGACTTTGTGTTTTGATAGGACGTAAGAATTTTGAATATTGTTTCGTCTCCGAAAAAGATACGGTATACTATGGTATCAAATTATACCTAGGTACATTCTGGGTACTTCGAAGTGATTACATGGGGGTCATCAGAAAGCTGTGATAATGTGATACGTTTTAAATTTGGCTCCAAATGTTTGCCATTGACCATCATTTAATTCTAATCATGACTGAATAAACTAAATGAACAAAAAAAAAAATTATTTAGTGACGACTGACGAATCAGTGACGATTCTAATGTTCTGTCTGTGATATTAACTTACATAATGCCGTGTACTTTTACAAAACTAATTTAACTAATATATAATTATATCGTGTAGAAATATCAAATTGTTAAAATTGTTAACTTTTGTATATCATAGTCTTTGTTATATTTGTTATTTAATGAGAAAAAATAAAATCAACGCATGGATGATAACGAGTTATTACGACCTGGGTAAACAAAAATGTATTCTATAATTGTATATATTTTGTTTATGAAGGTACCTATTTCATAAGTCATCATTCACAAGGTTCTTAATTATTTAGTTTAAACAGTAAATATCTAACATCTGCATATATGTAATTTGATTTATGATAATAATTTATAGATTGAGGAAGAATGGCTACAATAACAAATGATTTTGTTACAATATCAAATATTATAAGACATGAAATCCAGAATCGCAAGAAACAAAGAAAATCCAAAGGTAGATTTTAATTTTTTTAAACGATTGATGTTTCTATGGACAGTTGTAATTGTTGGTGTCCAATGTTATGATGAATATTATTTCAATTTCTTCTATATATTTTCTTTTTCACAATAATTATTATTCTTAGATATTAATAGATAATGATTGTGAATCAGATGATCCACAGTCAGGCAAACTTGAATCAGCAGATTCCGTTACATTAGTTTGTTGTTCAACAGTAAAAAAAATTGTGTTCGTTACATAGGTATGTGGCTATAAAATATTCAGTGTTGTTACTTGAGCAATAGAAGACACAATACAATTATCCTTGAAGTTATACAATTTACCATTTTTGTTTAGAAGAATCGCATAACCTACGTTATTAGTTTTTTATTTTTACTCAAATTAATTTATATGATGATGCTAATGATTCTACCACTATTTCAGAAAATTCAAAAGATATTGAACAGTGTAATATGTCATTGTAAGTATAAAATTGATTCTTATGTCCACACTTCTATGAGTACATTCAATTTAATATTAAATACAGTAATGACAAAATGTAATAAACTTAAGTATTTTTTTTATTATTATATAATTATAGACTAATATATGAAAAATTAACTAATCCCTTTAAATTTAAGTTTTTTAAAAATAAATAAATATGTATAAAAAAACCACCCCAGTTATACACAATTAGTTATTGTGTAGAGATTTAGTTAAGTATGTCTTTTACTTTGAGTTCCTGTTATAATTAGTGCACCTATTTATAATTAATAAAATATAATTATATGAAGGGCTTTAGCTCATCATTAAACTCTAGGTAACATTAAAACTTGTTTTATTATTAAAATCATAACTTGTGAGTAGATTTTTAAGTTCTTCTTAGTTTAAAATACGCTGTGTATATACACCCGACCATAGTCGGGATTTTAATGGTCACCCGACCATGGTCGGGCTGATAGTAGGCACACGACCATGGTCGGGCTGATAGTAATCACCCGACCATTATGTTATCAAATGCGCATGAGTGATATACTTATAAATTGTAATTAATTAATTAAATAATATGCAAATTGCAAGGTACTAATTTAGCACAATATGGAGCCGAGTAGGTGTTGTTACTTATTGACTGTTAAATAAATATCCGGTGGCATCCGGTGGTTCTCGTAATAAGGTACAATATACAAAAGGTAATTTTATTATTGAATATTTTATTTCTTTAATTTACATGTGTCACAAAACCAATATTTCCCATTTTGTTTTAATTTAACGCAGTCCATATGATGCCAAATTAAACAAGAGTCACACAATATGGAGTTTTGATCAGCTCCTATGTCATTATTACATAATGGGCATACCCAGGTAATATTCTTTTTTTTTTGTTTAAGTACAGCAATAATTTTTTTCCATGCATCATTGGAGCAGTATGACTTCACAGTGTTTATATCAACCTCATAGTTGTAACTCTTACATAGATGAAAGCAGGACAATTTTGCTTCATTGTACTACATTATATAGAATATAGTAAATATCTGAATGATGATGAAAGCAATAAAAAAAGTAAAATAATTGTATAATACTTACGAAGTGGCTCGTAGATCTTCACTTTTTTTGCTTTTCTTAAAAATACCACCATGAATACACTTAAGCTTTAAAAAATAATATTTTAAGCATTCAGGAGTAAATTCCAATTTCTTGGGGTATTTTACTCGAGCTGCATTTAATGTACGACAATCACTTGTTGAAAAATCATAATAATTTGATTTTTTATAGTTGACTAACTTGACTAAAAAGTCAGCATATGAGTCAAACGTTTCACCAATTTTCAACATTAAATAAATATACAACATAAATATAGAATAAAATTTTAAAGGAAATCACAGGTCACTTTGTTTACTATAGTTAATAGAAAACTGTAATAAAGTAACATATAAATTACAACCTTTTGGTTTACTACATACAGGTGTCTCTGGTGTTATCTTAAATATAAATGATATATCCGGTTTTGGGGACTGTACTATGGTCATTACTCTATAAAAATTATCTTAATAGCATCAATGTGAGGATGTACCAAAATATTGGGTTTTATTTCAAGGTCAGCTTAAATACAAATTATTCAAATACAAATCGCCGCGCATTTGATAACATAATGGTCGGGTGATTACTATCAGCCCGACCATGGTCGTGTGCCTACTATCAGCCCGACCATGGTCGGGTGACCATTAAAATCCCGACTATGGTCGGGCGTATATACACAGCGTTTAAAATACTTTTCTAATACTTAGAAAAACCTTAAAATATTTTCTTAATAATCATTAAACTTGTCAAAAATACTGAAAATATGATTTTTTTTTACTTCTTGTAATTTGGGCTCATATTCTTGAAGATTTCTTGAAGGGGCAAATTGTATAATTATTGACCTCATTCACTTGAGGAGATAATGAGTATGCAACCATATTTTATTGTAATGTTCATTATAGATTAAAAAAAAAAAAGAAAAAAAAGAAAGAAGCCAAAAAAAAGGTTTGTAATCTTCAAAAAACAAATAAATATTTTTCATAAACATGCTATTTTCATTAGGTACACAATTGTACAAATTTAAAAAATGATAAAACTATATTGAAGATACTAAAGCATTATACTCAGACCTGTGATGGCAATGAAAAGCATATGAATATAGACAAATGTGAAGGCTCTATTTTAAATAAGGGTACTTTTTTTTGTGGCTATGATGTAATTATTTGATAATTATTATTTAATATGTTGGTTTATATTTTTAGATGAATTCACAAAAAAAATTCATAATGCTAATGCTTCAGAAGGTGACTTGTCGTAAGTACCAGTCAATGAAAGTTTAAATTGCTTTATAAAATCATATTGTTATTTATATACATTTAATAATAAGTTACTTAATTCATTTTGTGCATAATTGACATTGACAACTGTTGTTGGTGTGTTTTCTCTGATTTTAATCCTGGATTAATCCTTGCAATTGTAGATTTAAAAAAAAGAAGAAGAAAAAGAAGAGGGACAAAAATATGGTTTGTATTTACATTAAACTAAAGTAATACTAGACTCCTATAATACTGTTTTGTTGTCTTTAGGAACAAAATAACGAAAATAAATTTACATCGAAAGAAGAGAAGTCTTATAATGAGACCTGTGATGACAATGACAAGCATTTGTATAAAGACAAAGCAACAGATTCTAATTTAAGCCAAGGTCTGTTTTTTTGTTGCAATGATGTTAATTATTTATTGTTATTTAATATGTTTTTTAATATTTTTAGATGAGTTCACAAAAAGGATTTCTATTGCTAATGCTTCAGAAGGTGACCTGTTGTAAGTACCTATCAATGAAAAAAATATATATTTATTTATTGTAGTATTATCATTAAAATACTTTTATAAATATTTATTATGTTTTACATTTTTATAATAATTTTATGTACAATGTACATTCATCATAATAATCATATATATATTGTATTGTTTTTTTTTGTTATGGCAATTTAATTATAGTAATTATGGTAGATTTAAAAAAAAGAAGAAGAAAAATAAAGGAGACAAAAATATGGTTTGTATTTACATAAAACTAAATTAATGGACACTTTTAATACTGTAATGTCGTTTGTAGGTAAAAAAAGATGAAAATATGAAAAATGATATATTTACATTGAAAGAAGAGAAGTTTTATAATGAGACCTGTGATGACAATGACAAGCATATGAATAAAGACAAAATGATTGATTCTAATTTAAACAAAGGGTGTTCTAATTTAAATAAAAGTATGTTTCTTGGGCACACGTATCATGTGTCAAAATCATATCTAAAAATATCTACGTATACGTTATAGTATGCTATATACCAAAAATAAAATAAAATTTTATTGACATTTATAGAAAAAAAAAACTAAAAAAATTGGAAACTGAAAATGTCCGTTAACAGACATAAGTCAGAATATTTGGTTTGTAGAAAATGCTTGTAAAAACATTCAGTTAAAATTTCATGTATATACTGTCATTTCTTTTGTATTTACTTCATAAACCATAATCGGATTTGTGTAAAAATTCCCGTTTTTTCCTTAATTTTTCATTTGTTTTTAACGGCGCTCATGAAAACTACTGACAAATTTTAACTTTTAACCCCCCAAAGTATCAACTAGATTCTTTTTCTTATCAGAAAAGGTATTGTTGAAGAAAAGCAACAACGTTTTTGGTTTTTTTTTCAAATCACCATTACATTGTTCTCCAATAAAATTGTATACAAGTTTTGTTATTAAAAATAATTTTTCCATATGATTCAGTACTCACCCAAAGTACTCATTTTATACAACCATAAATTTACAATTAATAAAAAACACACAACTACAACGTTTTATCTCGGCGATCAACAAACACATACTAAATTCTAAAATACTAAAATACAAAACTTAATATAATATTGATACCGTCAGTACAGATTAAGGTAGATAGCATACAACATCTAAAATATGTTGGTAGATAGCTTACAACACGTGTACCGTTTCTTGTAGCTATGATGTAATTATTTGATTATTATTATTTAATATGTTGGTTTATATTTTTAGATGCATTCACAAAAAGTATTCCTAATGCTAATGCTTCAGAAGGTGAATCGTCGTAAGTAACAATCAATGAAAGTTTAAATTGATTTATAAAATCATATTGTTATTTATGAGCATTTAATAATTAGTAACTTAATTCATTTTATGCATAATTAATATTTAAAACTGTTGTTGGTGTGTTTTCTCTGATTTTAATTCTATTGTTCCAATTGTAGATTTAAAAAAAAGAAGAAGAAAAAGAAGGAAGATACAAAAATGGTTTGTTTTGACATAAAAATAAATAAGTATTAGATACTTATAAAACTCTGTTTTGTTTTTTTAGGTACAAAATTATGAAAATTTGAATGATGATATGGTTACATTGAAATCAGAAAAGTTTTATAATGAGACCTGTGATTACAATGACATGCATTTGTATAAAGACAAAAAGATTAAATCTAATATGAACAAAGGTTTGTTTTATTAATTTATTATGTTGTAATGATGTTTATGATCTATACTTTTATTTTATTGTTATTTAATATGAATGATATTATTTTTAGATGAATTCACAAAAAGGAGTCCTATTGCTCATGCCTTAGAAGGTGACTTGTTGTAAGTACCTATCAATGAAAAAATTATATTTTTATTTATTGTATTATTATCATTAAAATACTTTTGTTGATGTGTCTTCTCTGATTTTGATCTTGTGGTTGCTCTCGTGCAAATAAATATATATTATATTTTACTTTTTTATAATAATATTAAGTACATTCATCATAATAATTATGTAATTATGCATATATTGTATTGTATTTTTTTTGTTATGCCAATTGTAGATTTAAAAAAAAGAAGAAAAAGAAAGGTGACAAAAATATGGTTTGTATTGACATTAAACTAAACTAATATTGGACACCTATAATGCTGTTTATTTTTCTTTAGGTACAAAATGATGAAAATATGAAAAACAATATATTTACATTGATAGAAGAGAAGTTTTATAATGAGACCTGTGATGACAATGATAAGCATTTGTATAAAGACAAAACAATGAATTCTAATTTAAACCATGGTTTGTTTTTTTGTTGCAATGATTTTTTTTTATCTATACTATTATTTAATATGTGTTTTTATATTTTTAGATGAATTCACAAGAAAGATCTCTTTTGCTATTGCTTCAGATGGTGACTCGTAAGTAACTATCAATGAATGTTTAAACTGCTCCATACATTCATAGTTTTATTTGTTGTACATTTAATGATAAATTACTTAATTAATTTTATCCATTATTTACATTAAAAATATTTTATTTTACTTGTTTTTAAGACTCATTTTGTTCTGAATGAATAAATAATTTAAAAAATCATTTTTTTAATATACTTGTGTGTCTTTTCTTATTATAATCTTGTGGCCTCTCTTGTTTATGGTTAAATTAATAAAAATTTATTAAACTTATAAAGCAAAAATGGGGATTTTGATGCAATACCAATTTCAATGACAATATTGATTTAATGTCTTTTGTGTACTTACCAAAATTATAATCGTAGATACGGTTATACAATGTTCACGACATTTTAGTATGATTACCAGCCATACATAATTACATTTTTGATATAATATTTTGACTATTATAGCTATGAAAAATTTTCTATTTTATTCTACTTTTTTTCTATGCTTGTTGCAAAATATATTTTTGTTTTTTTTTAAAAAACTTAAGTTGTCAATTTACCAGAAAGAAACCTTATCTTAAGCCATGAGAAATTTTAGATTTTTCTTAATTT
The DNA here is from genome assembly GCA_027563435.1 of Nasonovia ribisnigri. NCBI lineage: Eukaryota > Metazoa > Arthropoda > Insecta > Hemiptera > Aphididae > Nasonovia > Nasonovia ribisnigri. The sequence goes on from JANEHU010004718.1 coordinate 32,002, forward strand.
TTTTCATTTCTAAATTTGTTTTTTTACCTTAGTATCCTACACAGTCTGCATAGTTTCATTTTTTGTATTCAACAGTTTATTATTGAATTCAAATTTAACACATTCATTATAATGCCACACTTAACAACTATACTGTTCAGCAGAGCATTATTCACTTGTCAGCCCTTTTTTATTAATAATATTGTGTTGTATTGTTATGTTAACTATAGATTTAAAAAAAAAAAGAAGAAAAAGAATGGAGATAAAAAAATGGTTGGTTTTGACATGAGAAATAAAAAAAAATTAGATTTAAAACTTTTTTGTTGATTTTAGGTACTAATTGATGAACATTTGAAAAACAATAAAGCTACATTGAAAGTTGAACAATTTTATAATGAAACTCGTTATGACAATTCCAAGTATTTGAATGAAATCAATATAAGTGCTACTTCCAATTTAAATAAAAGTGCGTTTTTCTGCAATCAGAATGATATTATTAAACTAATATTTAATGTGTTTATTAATATATTTAGATAATTTGATAACAGGGATACAAATTGCAAATGCTTCAGGTGACAACGAATTGACATTGTGAGTATCTAAAAAAGTTAATTACTCAATAGTATTTAGTATAATTATTATTCAGCGTATGATTTATACAATATATAAACTATACAATAGTATTGATAAATGAGTTATTTAATTTTTTTTTTACTGTTTACATTAAACATTTTTTTGTTCAAATTATACATTTGGCTCTTGTTAATCTAATCTTTACCATAAACAATAAATTGTATAGTATATAATTTTCAGTGCCATATTTAAACACTGTGCTCAAAAGTATGAAAAATAATTGTCCTACCCAAGGGGAAAATGGGAGATAGAACCTCGTGAACTTTTTAGATTTTGAGGAGAGAAAGAATCTTTGTTTAATTTTTTTTAAATATATATTTTAGAACATTGTTTTGTGCATAACTAATTTATTGACATATTTATTTTTCTCATAGATAATTTAATTTATAATTTGTACTTTTGTTTGTTTCCATTCCTTATACACATTGATTATTGAATTAAATGTTTATTATTTTACTTCATTGCTTAGTGAATCACTGTCTTTTTGTCTTAGGCTAAAAAGTCCATTAAAAAAA
>JANEHU010004719.1:0-18780 GCA_027563435.1 Nasonovia ribisnigri
GATCTATACTTTTATTTTATTGTTATTTAATATGAATGATATTATTTTTAGATGAATTCACAAAAAGGAGTCCTATTGCTCATGCCTTAGAAGGTGACTTGTTGTAAGTACCTATCAATGAAAAAATTATATTTTTATTTATTGTATTATTATCATTAAAATACTTTTGTTGATGTGTCTTCTCTGATTTTGATCTTGTGGTTGCTCTCGTGCAAATAAATATATATTATATTTTGCTTTTTTATAATAATATTAAGTACATTCATCATAATAATTATGTAATTATGCATATATTGTATTGTATTTTTTTGTTATGCCAATTGTAGATTTAAAAAAAAGAAGAAAAAGAAAGGTGACAAAAATATGGTTTGTATTGACATTAAACTAAACTAATATTGGACACCTATAATGCTGTTTATTTTTCTTTAGGTACAAAATGATGAAAATATGAAAAACAATATATTTACATTGATAGAAGAGAAGTTTTATAATGAGACCTGTGATGACAATGATAAGCATTTGTATAAAGACAAAACAATGGATTCTAATTTAAACCATGGTTTGTTTTTTTGTTGCAATGATTTTTATTATCTATACTATTATTTAATATGTGTTTTTATATTTTTAGATGAATTCACAAGGCGGATCTCTTTTGCTAATGCTTCAGATGGTGACTCGTAAGTAACTATCAATGAATGTTTAAACTGCTCCATACATTCATAGTTTTATTTATTGTACATTTAATGATAAATTACTTTATTAATTTTATCCATTATTTACATTAAAAATATTTTATTTTACTTGTTTTTAAGATTCATTTGTTCTGAATGAATAAATAATTAAAAAAACAATTTTTTAATACACTTGTGTGTCTTTTCTGATTATAATCTTGTGGCCTCTCTTGTTTATGGTTAAATTAATATAAATTTATTAAACTTATTATGCAAAAATGGGGATTTTGATGCAATACCAATTTCAATGACAATATTGATTTAATGTCTTTGGTGTACTTACCAAAATTATAACCGTAGATACGGTTATACAATGTTCACGACATTTTAGTATGATTACCAGCCATACATAATTACATTTTTGATATAATATTTTGACTATTATAGCTATGAAAAATTTTCTATTTTATTCTACTTTTTTTCAATGCTTGTTGCGAAAATATATTTTTGTTTTTTTTAAAAAACTTAAGTTGTCAATTTACCAAAAAGAAACCTTATCTTAAGCCATGAGAAATTTTTGATTTTTCTTAATTTTTTTCATTTCTAAATTTGTTTTTTTACCTTAGTATCCTACACAGTCTGCATAGTTTCATTTTTTGTATTCAACAGTTTATTATTGAATTCAAATTTAACACATTCATTATAATGCCACACTTAACAACTATACTGTTCAGCAGAGCATTATTCACTTGTCAGCCCTTTTTTATTAATAATATTGTGTTGTATTGTTATGTTAACTATAGATTTAAAAAAAAAAAGAAGAAAAAGAATGGAGATAAAAAAATGGTTGGTTTTGACATGAGAAATAAAAAAAAATTAGATTTAAAACTTTTTTGTTGATTTTAGGTACTAATTGATGAACATTTGAAAAACAATAAAGCTACATTGAAAGTTGAACAATTTTATAATGAAACTCGTTATGACAATTCCAAGTATTTGAATGAAATCAATATAAGTGCTACTTCCAATTTAAATAAAAGTGCGTTTTTCTGCAATCAGAATGATATTATTAAACTAATATTTAATGTGTTTATTAATATATTTAGATAATTTGATAACAGGGATACAAATTGCAAATGCTTCAGGTGACAACGAATTGACATTGTGAGTATCTAAAAAAGTTAATTACTCATTAGTATTTAGTATAATTATTATTCAGCGTATGATTTATACAATATATAAACTATACAATAGTATTGATAAATGAGTTATTTAATTTTTTTTTATTGTTTACATTAAACATTTTTTTGTTCAAATTATACATTGTTGATCTAATCTTTACCATAAACAATAAATTGTATAGTATATAATTTTCAGTGCCATATTTAAACACTGTGCTCAAAAGTATGAAAAATAATTGTCCTACCCAAGGGGAAAATGGGAGATAGAACCTCGTGAACTTTTTAGATTTTGAGGAGAGAAAGAATCTTTGTTTAATTTTTTTTAAATATATATTTTAGAACATTGTTTTGTGCATAACTAATTTATTGACATATTTATTTTTCTCATAGATAATTTAATTTATAATTTGTACTTTTGTTTGTTTCCATTCCTTATACACATTGATTATTGAATTAAATGTTTATTATTTTACTTCATTGCTTAGTGAATCACTGTCTTTTTGTCTTAGGCTAAAAAGTCCATTAAAAAAAAAGAAGAAAAAGAAGAAAAAATCTAAGGTATTTGTTGTTTTATCTACTTATACTCTTTTGTAATTTATTTGAGTTATAAGAAATATTTGTTTAATGCTATTATATTCAGATTTTGAAAGCTATTGGTTATTTTTTTATAAGTAAAAAACATGTTAAGATTTAATTTAATTTTCTTAAATATTTAATTTTAGAATGCTTTAAAAGACGAAACTGAGTCAAAATATGAATCTATCCAAAAAAATGTTAAACATATGAAAGACCTGAACATAAATATATCTGAAGAACAGTCATATGAATTTCACAATGGTATGAGCAATATAGAAAGACTAATTTTTAACAATAATGTAATAATATACTCGTATATTCTAAAATATTTTATAATATTATAACATTATTTTAATTAAATAGATTCTGCTATGATTAACAATCTTGATAATTCAAAAATTTCAAAAGTCCAAGAACAGTTACCTGAATTGTGAGTATAAGATCATGTAAATGAGATCATAATTTTTGTTGTCTGTAGTAATTTATGTAAATATATACAAAATTCTCATTTTGTGTATGATGTACTTCTAATTCTATTATTTGAATATAATTATTCTATTCTATTGTAGATTTCAAAAGTTATTAAAAGAAAAAAAGAGAGAAAAAAATAAATCTACTAAGGTTTGTATTAGCTTTTTATTTTTTACTATTTTTTATTTTTATTTACAAGAGTTAAATAAGTACATTTTATATTTATTAATCATCATAGTCTATGGAATTAGTGAATTGCGTATTAAAGAGTGACACTGTGGAAAGTAAACATTTTTTAAATTATTATTTTTCAACAAATTTTAATAGAATTCTATAGCACTGTACAACCCTCTATTGTCTCTAGAAATCCATTGAATAGTTTATTATTTATCTCCCATATTCTAAATGTTGTAAAGATTAACTATAGTAGGTTCTTACATTATACCCATAAATATTTTATAAATGTATCTGCCATTAATATTATTAGTACCTAGAACCCATACCAAAACTGCTACATACAACTATACATTTTCATAGATTCTGAGCAAATTTTATATAGTTTTGTAACGGTGTATTTTTTATACCTGTTGTTACGTACAATGAAAACAAATGCTTTGAATCAATGAACGACTTTAACTTTATTTTAATTTTACTGGTTCATTTTAAATACTTAATTATGAAGTACATTGCATACAAAATTGTCGTTGGTCAGGGAGCTCGATATTTTCGCTTCGCCGTTCGTATTACTACTAATCAGTATGCTCATCTACATTATCGTATGCACCCAATATGGTCGCTGAGCATACCGAACATACCGGCCACCCTGAAATACTAAATTTCAATATAATACATATAAGTAATGATAATAACTGTAGTAATAATAATGATTTACAATAATTAATAAAAATTCGAGCTAAACCAAATATAAATATATGATAATAATAAATATTATAATATATATAAACAATAATAAATAATAATCGTGCACAATATAATGGAAATGACATTAAATACACATACATAGCAATAGATTACAACATGTTGCCATTAAAAGGTAACGGACATAAATTACGTACAGCGCGTTTGAATTCTCTGCGACTCGTCTTGACAGTCGCTACTCGTACGTGATCGTCCGTGCCCACATGGTTTGCAATGACTCGACCAATGGACCTCTGAATTGGTGGAAGATTGTCATCTCGAATGAGGACCACTGTTCGAAGACCACTATTTGAATATTAGTACCTTGTTATAATATGAATATGAGTTGTATCCAAAAGTTTGTGTTTTGTATGTATCGTGGTATAGATTACAGTATCAAGTTGTGCAGCCAAGCACATTTGGGGATTTCTACTTTACCGCCCGGCGCTATGGGGATTCCCACTTTACCTTCCGCTGGACGGAAAAAGCTCGCTTTCCAACTCTTCAACCGTCATCGAAAACTATACTGCAGTTGTGACAAAAAAATTCCAATTTTTTTTGAAAGTTTTGTTTTGATGACAGGCTGTAAAGTGGGTTTCCCCATAGTGCCGGGCGGTAAAGTGGAAATCCCAAAAAATGCTGAGCGCGCATATCACGCGGTGTCCCTTGCACAACCAGACAAAGGAATCTGTTTCGCGGTCCTTACGAGACACTTTTGGTTACATCTTATAATCATATTATAACCTCATTGCCATGACCCGTGAACTTTTTTATTTCATGAAATTGTTTTCGTAGAATAATCTGATTGCTGTATAGAACCTTGCATTACCTTTGATGAAATTACATTTTTTTAATATAATAATTATTATTTATACTAAACCCCCCTCCCCCAGTCTTTATAAAATAAACTTTTAGTAACATCTTACATATTCATATTATAAACTCCATGCATGAGGCTTAAAATAAATAAAACCATGAACTAAGATGGTATGAACTGGACATGGCAGGCGAGTGGATGATGTCTGATCCTATTTTGTCACGGCAATTTACTATGGTGGGGAACTATGTGAACTTTGTTGTTCTATTATTACTCACGATTCACGTTGATGTTATTATATTATGTAATAATTATGCAATAATTGCAAACCCCCCCCCCCCCATCACCCGGGGCACTAATTGCATTTGACGTTAACTTTTAAGAAATTCGTCAAAAAGATATTTTTTATATTAATTAGTTTGTAGAATTCACAACGTTTTAAAAAGTTTTCCTAACTTTACCTTGTATTGTACTGTTTATTCATGTATGTAATTTGAGGAAACCTAATAAAAAATTTTGAATTAAAATTTTATAGGTCGTGACTAGTAGAGAAGTAATTTCACTAGAAAAATCGAATAAACGTAAACAAGAGACTGATAATGAATATTCTAAAAACTATTCCCGTCAGTCAGTGGACTTGGATATGAAGACATATGATAGTAATAATTATATTGGTGACGGTCAAACATCAGCGGTTCGCACAATGGCCGAAACAAGTATGTATTTTGACGAATGTTGTAATCAAACGTTAAACAACGCCAAGTCAACATTGGTTACACATATAAGAACACAGACCGGTGAGAAACCATACGTGTGCAACGCTTGTGACCAATCATTTTCGCGTAAGTCAACATTGGTTACACATATAAGGACACACACCGGTGAGAAACCATATGCGTGCAATTATTGTGGACAATCGTTTTCTCAGCAAGGAAATTTAACTATGCATAAAAGAACGCACACCGGTGAGAAACCATATGCGTGCAATTATTGTGGACAATCGTTTCCTCAGCAAGGAACTTTAATTAGGCATAAAAGAACGCACACCGGTGAGAAACCATATGCGTGCAATTATTGTGGCCGATCGTTTTGCAAAAACATCATTTGGTTGGACATAAAAGAACGCACACCGGTGAGAAACCATACGTGTGCGATGTTTGTGTACGATCGTTTTGTCATCAAAAAACTTTGGTTAACCATAAAAGAACACACACGGGGGAGAAGCCATACGTGTGCAATGTTTGTGGCCAATCGTTTTCTCAGCAAGGAACTTTGATTGTACATTATAGAATACACACAGGTGAAAGACCATTCGAGTGTGGTTATTGTGAAAAAAAGTTTTCAGCAGGCGGTAATCGTACAAGACACATACGAAGAGTTCATACCAAATGTTTTTAAATTCGTTACTACTAATGCCGTCACGACCCATAACTCAAGCAATAAACATCAAATCATATACGATAACGCCCGATCATCAAGGTAAAGGAAAAGAATCACTACACCGTAAGCGTTTGAATTCCTCTGAACAAGACGCAAACTCTTATAGTTCTCACTGTCAACAACGATCGTCCGTTGTGAATAAAAACTTGAAAACAGTTGTGGTGTACCATATATAGTTGAATTACATAACTAATTTTGATATGACAAAATTGCAAAAGCGGACAAGACGTCGTACACTATATAGATATTTTTTAATTCGTTGCTAACGTTAGCTATTAAAACCGTCAAGACCCAAACGCTTATTTACTGCCGTTTACATTGATGGACATAACTCCACAATTTAATATCAATGGATACATTTTCTACTCCTGAAGGCTTTTGTAAGCAGAGAGTGATTCGATTAAAATTAGAAAATAATAAAGTGTACATATTATATTTTGTTTTTGATTTCCCAAAACTTATCATATTAAATCAAAATAAAATTCAGTTTGTATAAAATAAGGTTCTATTATTGTGTAAATATATGTTATGTATACCTGCCTAAAATACAGTTTAGTTATTAAAAATAGGAAGTCTTATGTATAGTGTTTAAATCTTTACGTTTTTTATTTATTATAAATTAAACGGGATATATATATATATATGTTAGCGTTAAAGTATTAAATGGCGATATTTTTTGAAATACTTAGGTATTACATACATTAACCAATTCAATCCGATAAAGCAAGTAATGTTAAATTTAACTAGGTATTTTATGAATTCCCTATGATTGCTCAGCTATTGTTTGTATATTGGATTTCGTTAAGATAAGGCGAGATTACATCAATAATAAGTGACGATAAAATCTAACCCAACGTTCGAACCAATTTATTATTTCGTTGTGGTAGAACTCCAGCTATATAATATTATGTTTGTTTCTCGTCCAGCTGTTTGCAGTACGTACACCATAGTTATACATTTAATGAATGTACATTACACGTGTTTAATTTTTTTGATTGAATGTTTTTAAAATTATATTCAATATGGATGAAACAATGATTGTTATGAAATAAACATTTTACGAATTTATTGAAAAACGTGAGTACAAAAGGGCGGGTAAGTGTAGGTAAGTGCCCACCTCGGCACCCCCATAGAAACGCTTATGGATAGGTATCACTATCACATTGAGTCAGATTTATTTTTTTTATATACTTTCCTACCTCTTATTTGAATAGATTCGTTTAAATACCCATAGTTGTCATCAAAATCCACAAAATCATCTATTTTGCTTTCAAAGTTAATTTCAAGTAAATTTAAATTAATAATAAAATATAAAATAATTAAATAAATTTAAATAAATTTAATTTTACTTTAAATGTATTAATCTTCGACATAACAATGTATTGAAATATCAATATAACTATAAATACTATCAATCAAATTAATGCAAAATTAAAATTATAAGATGGTTTAAGTAAACACCAGAGCTTGATAAACTTTTACTTATTATCACCTAAGAATTTTTTAACTTAACAGGTAAATCTAATTTATGGATTATAATTTACTATCTATTTACTAACTTTCAGAATTTTACTTACGATTCATTTAAGATTTATTTAATTTATGAATATTAAAATTATGATTTTAACTAAGTATTCACACTAATAATTTCCACTGAGTATGATGTACCTATGAATATAACTGTATATGTTTGATCGCATATAATGTAATAAAACTAAAAGCTATGCTTTTAGTTTTTGAAAGTTTTTAGTAAAATTATAAACCTACCTACCATCATAGACATTATTTTAATTAAATTAAATAGGTATAGTAACACGCATACTTAATGACGTTTATGCAATATAGTTATCAAAATAATTTGTTAAGTACCTCTATAGTCTATACGGAGGTATCTACCTATTTATAAAATAGATGGTATAAAACCTTTTATTAAATAATATATTTTTCTTTGATAGGTACCTATATTATATTGAATATTATACGCATATATATGTATATCAATTATTTTTATATTAAATATGAGATTTTTATTTCATATAATTTTATGGGCTCCAAATAATTGATACAAATCTAAAAACTCAGCGCATTTATAGAACAACTTTTTTTTGGTTTCCGACTATAGAGCGTGTAACCGATAGAACTGACTTTTGGAATAACTTTTTTTCTAATCAATTTTTTTTATTTTATTTTTTATTTATCATTTATAGACCCTAGCGCTACATGTATAATTTATTTTTTCTTTTCTTTATTTTTTAGTACTGAAAATAAAAAAATTTAAATTAAATTAAATCTTTTTATAACATATTCAAAATTGCCATTTTTTAAGAATATTATTTTTAAGGATTGCAGCGTTTAAATTTTTTATTTTCATTCGGTCGTTGATCCAATATAACCAATTAAAAACTGAATTATACGAGGCGCTTTTTGTGTATTTGTACACTTGCACTTATGAACTACTGGTCTTTACAAACAAAAAATATAGCACCTCCAAAAAATAATATAACTTTGAGGACTTATATCTCATTTATGGATTATTCAATAATAACAATTTCAACATCAAAATTTTTCTAATAATTAGTTTTACAAAATGGCTATTTTGAAAATTTTTAAAACAAATTAAATCGAATTAAATTTTTTTTTATTTTCAGTACTTAAATTAAAGATAAAAATAAAATTACTGTACATGTAGCGCTAGGGTTTACAAATGATAAATAAAAAAAAAATTAAAAAATATTTATTGGAACAAAAGTTATTCCAAAAGTCAGTTTTATCTGTTACACCCTGTATAATAGAAAATAATAGAACTGTAGCCTGTAGATACTGTTAAAGGACACATTTAGCTATACGGATAGACAGACAGTATTATTATAATTTATAATATAATATGTGTATTCCGCCGATAGATCGCCTGATTCTTTTACTATATAGTCTATAATACCTATTTTATATTATATTTCATGGTTAAAAACTACTGGGAAATTTAATTTTGACCACCCAAAGTACCAACTAGATTCACTTTCCTATCAGAAAAGGTACTGTTGAAGAAAATCGAAGCATTTTTACTGTCCTAAAAGGTGATGACAGACACACATATAAAAAAAAAGGGCGGGTAAGTGTATGTCGCTCTGCTGTACAGTAGGTTACAAGTGAGTCACTGTAATGGATTGTGTTAGATTTTAATCCAATGATATAATATCATTGAATAAGAAAAACGATTCTGAGCAAGACGGTCAGTCAGTCTATAATATCTTACTAAGTCTAAATGTATTTGATGATATTATTGTGAATAAAGTAATTAATTTTAGTATTATAGGCATTAGTATTTACTAATTTACTATAGTTGGTTAAATTCATTTTTCTCAAAAAAATTATATTTTAAAATGCCATTGCGTATATATAAAATATAACAATATATTCTAAAAGTTTCATATACCAACAAATAATATTTTTAAATTATATCAAAATAACTAAAATCATTATTCTTGGTTTAAATATGAAATTTTGTCTAAATTTGAAATTAAAATGTCTGTAAAAAATAAATGTGTTGATATATTTTTTAGATTTTTTGGTTACAGTATGATTTATTTATGAGAATTTTTGTTTTAAATTTTCAACACTTAGTTATAAAAACTGAACATTTTATAATTTTTAATTACAATGATTTATAATTTTCGAGATTTTGACAAATTTTGTCAAAATTCGAACTTTAAATGCTTATAAAAAAAAATCGTGCCTATGTATTTTTAAAATTTTTCAAATGATGTTGTAACAATATATAAGAAAGTTTGTATTAAATGTTCAGACTTTTTAGCCCACCAAATAAAATTTTATTGACAATTATAAAAAAAAAAACTAAAAAAATTGAAAACTAAAAATGTCTGTAAACAGCTCAAAACAAATCAAAATATTTTCAAAATTGAATGGTGTATAGAAAATGAGAATATAAACATTTAGTGAAATTTTCATGCATCTACAATTATTCGTTTTGAATTACAACCAAATAAGAAAAACGCTACATGAGAAATCGAGTGAATATCCTATGTTGTAAAATTATGAACTTAAAACACTCATAAAAATTTATTTTTAATTGCTTTTAGATATTTTATTTTTGATAAAAGTAGAAAAACTTACGTTAAATCTTGTGTTAAAATTTAAAACCTTAGATTTAAAAAAAAAAATTTTTATGAATTTTAACTCTAAATAATTTTCAAATTTTCGTCATTTTTACGTATTTTGTCAAAATTTCAACTTTGAATGCTTAGAAAAAAAAAATGTGACTACAGATTTTTAATATTTTTCATGTGCCTTTGAAACAATATATTAGGAGCATTCTATTAAATTTTCAAGAATTTTTAACGAATAAATAAAATGTTATTGATTTTAAAAAAAAAAAAAACCAAAAAGATTGGAAATTTAAAATGTCTGTAAACAGCTCAAAATAAGTCAAAATATTTTGAAAACAGTATGGTATATAGAAACTGCTTATATAAACATTCAGTAAAAATTTCATGTATTTACCGTCATTTTTTTTAGACTTACACCAAAAACCAAAATCGATTTTATCGAAAATCAATGTTGCGTAAAAATTCCCGTTTTTTCCTTAATTTTCCATTTGTTTTTCACGGTACTTATGAAAACTAATGGAAAAATGTTTACTTTTGACCCCCCAAAGTAACAACTAGATTCACTTTCCTATCAGAAAAGGTACTATTGAAGAAAATCTAAGCACTTTTACTGTCCCAAAACGTGATGACAGACACAAAAAAAAAAAATAAAAAAATAAAACACACATCATTGTAAAACCAATACATTCATCGCTCCGCTCAGAATCTAAAATAATAGTGCTATTTTAACTAGTGAAAAATATTTGAATTTGGTATCTGACGTCAAAATGATGAAAATTATAAAAACTCAAACCCGTGATTATTGGCTTGCAAAACAGTTCAACTTAAAATTCCTGATGTTGATAGAGGGAGGGGAGATCCCCGATCGGTAATTGCTGTGGTTCTCAAAATTACTGAAGACGGATTCTATCAACTTGTATGTAAAAGTGGTACGTATAAAATTTATTAATTTTTTTAAATTTATAAATTTAAATAATACCTTATATTTTTTGATTATAGGTATTTTATAGTACTATATATGCACGTTTCCAATTCACTACGGGTTCCGAAAACCTTATATCATTAAGCGATATTCCTCAAGAAAAACAAATTTCTCTACGATCGCAGCTACAGAACAATCAATTGGAAATGGACAAGGTTTTAAATGCACTTGTATCACTAAATGCACCACTCATTGATATATATATATGCCATACAAATGATGTTCTGTGCAATTCAAAATGTCAAAAATGTTCAAAAATCAATAGTGTACTAATTTTGACAAATAGTGTAGATAATATAATTGTAATTGTAATATTCTATAAAAAAAATTGTAAACATGACTAAGATGGATCTTAAACCAATCTTGTATAAAATAATTTTTTTTATAATGATTATTCATTTTTATGATTTATTAAAATTTTTTCAGAATAATTTATAGTATCAATAATATTTATAACATTTGTTTATCCACTTTAAATAGTTATTAATCTAAACACTTTAACGATTCATTATCTGTAATTCTATAATATAACTAGTTATTCTATGCATTTTCAAGATAAAGTATTTAGGTATATAATTTGAATGTAATCACTTTAACTAGAACGTTACGTTAAATTATAAAATAACTGGTTTGATACTTTAACGGTAACATATATATATATAAGTGATTCAATTACTAAGATATAAATTTAAAAAAATAATAGATTTACAAATAAAAATATCGATATTAAAATTATTTACATGTTGCATGTATTTAATTCAAGAGACGTTCTTACCATATAATTATAAGTACACTGAAATGGCACATAAGAAGTATCAGTCTGCCCATAACAAAATGATAAATTTGTCAATAGTAAATATATACCCAATAAATAATTTTTTTACAAAACAAATATCATGTTTTACTCTTCTGACTTAAAGAGTATCAATGTTTAAATATGACAATAAAGGTTCATATGAAGTGTGAGACAAACGTTGAATATTACATTTATTTTAATGCTAATCAGTCCCAAGAAGCGATTTTGAATCGCCTCAATAGAATGAATTGGACCAGATGTGTAAGTAAACCAAATTATAAAATTATATAATCAAAAATTGGTCTAACAACCTTTGTGAAACTGACGACATATTTAAAACACTGGAAAAATATTGAGCAAAACAGTTTGTAATATCATTACCACCGGAATTATTGTCATAATGTCATTATTGTAATACATAGAATTTGGAAGTGAGTGAGTGGAACGTTTGCTATAAATATATTTCCAAAACAATTTAGGATTACTGGTTATAGAGTTTTTGAGTTTTTTGAATACAAATAATATAATCAGTTTTATTTTGAACCTTACAGCGCGCACGCAAATTAGAAATTTAGTTATAATTATGTGAAGTAGGCGATTGCTTATATATTTTATGAACAATTTTTTCATCAAAAATTAATTTCTTTAATAAACTGCTGAACCAGTGAGGTTGCTTTGAAAAATATAAAGTTTTAACCGAGCAATAGGTATTAATTATTTTAAAAGCGTTATTATAAAATATATTTACTGCATCATTAATATCTAGACCATTAAATATGCCATTCCAGTCTAAAGAAGCAAGATTAGATAATTAGACTAGGTAATACTATTATAATCACAGTTGGTAAAATCATACATTTGTTAATTATAGTCTGAGTACTTAAATGGCAAAATAGGTAATTCAACTACCTCCCCGAAGACTTGAACGCCAGATCTCGCTTACTGGGCCAAGCGTCGGTTAGGTTTGGCCTATGATCGACAGGATCCTCAGTCCTCACACAAAAGGAAGCGGACGAACGTGGATACCAAGCGTAACCGGCCAATCCAACGAAATTGCAGCCCACCGCACTCGCGAAACGCGCGAGAAGTCGGAGGTGCCGCCGACCACGACATTCAAACCAACCAACAATGGCACCACGGTAGGGTACGACTATCACGTCATCGAAGTCCAGAACGAGACTCGAGGCCGGCTGGCACACAAGCCGGGCCGAGAAACAAAGACGGCAACATCTCAACTGAAGATCAGAACGAGGTTCTAGGCTGTTTGGCTACAGCCGGGCCGAGAAACCAGGACAGCAACAACTGCAATCAACAATAATAGTTATCGTAAACTAACGTTAATGTAAGGAAGATTAGACGAGGGACTGTCTCGTCTACCCTCCAATCCAAGTATTTTTTTTGATGTTTATATCATGCGTATTGTATTTATTATTATTTAAATAAACGACGGCGGCGTCGTCGGTTCAAAACTGAAAAAAAAAAAAAAGGTAATTCAACTAACAGCGCTCGGTGGTACATAGAATCAAGTTTTTCATTAATTACATTAATATTAAACATGTTTGAAAGAATAAGATTAAGCAAGTCACAGACCTCCGTGACTATGTATCGTATTATTATACAAGCGTACATTTAAAAAATTTTATTACTTATTACAACAAATTGTATTACTACATTTATTCTTTACATATAAATATATACCTATTATTTAGTTATAGTTAATATTATTTGGCAGTTATTTTCATACAATACCAGTATAATACCTACTGTTATAATATTTATTCTTTACATGCTGGTTTAGCAGTCCACTATACAGTATAGAATAGGTCTGCTTACAATCAGTAAAATAGCTTCCGTTTAAACGATTAATTTATACTCGAAGTGATGATGGTCTGGGAGTTGGGACTAAATATATTAATATAATATGTAAGAGTGCCTGCATCGTATAGATTGTGTACCTACAGTATTTAAGCCTCCCCAAACGCATACAGATCCCGGGTCATGCGTAAATCGTTATTTAGAAATTTACACACGCATTAAAGTTTTTTTAATTTTTATATATTTATCATATATACGTATTACATCTAGCTATATACTATTAATCAAATATACTTCAGTCTTTATTGCCTACGAATGTACTATACGATGCGGGTTTATTAAATTAAATACGCTATAGTCACGTGTCGTTAAATTTTCGGGCGTCCAATTAAAAGGCAAACGAAAAGGTTTAATTTTTTTTTTCAAAATCGAGTTTAATTTATTTTATCCAAATAAATAACAATACATCACATTAATAATAGCTGATACGCAGTGACGTACCCAGGAATTGTTCAATGGGGGGTGGGCTGAATAAATAATTAATAATTAATACTATGCAAAATGTTTCATCAAAATATGTTATAGAAATAATACTCTATTAATTTACTCTAATCAATGTAAATAGTTTAATTTTAATCATATATACAAAATAGTGATATTTTTTTATATAATTTGTTTTTAAAACTGGGCCCCCACACGATTTTTCTCAGTGGGGCCCAGTATTCATATGTGTATGAAATAAAATAAAATAAATCTAGCTACATTTTAGATATTATGTTAAAACATAATAATATAATAATATAACATAATAATATTATAAGTCTTATAATATTATATCAATATAGGACATAGGTACATCGTAGTATCGTACATATTATCAATATCATCATTGATCATCATTCATCAAGATCACTAATTATTTCAATTATTATATTAGATTCTGAGCGAAGCGATGAATGTATTGGTTTTACAATGATGTGTGTTTTTTTTATTTTTTTTATTTTTTTATTTTTATTTTTTTTTTATTTTTAGATTCTGAGCGGAGCGATGAATGTATTGATTTTACAATGATGTGTGTTTTTTTTATTTTTTTTTATTTTTTATTTTTTTTTTATTTTTGTGTCTGTCATCACGTTTTAGGACAGAAAAAATGCTTCGATTTTCTTCAATAGTAACTTTTCTGATAGGAAAGTGAATCTAGTTGGTACTTTGGGGGGTCAAAAGTCAAAATTTCCCAGTAGTTTTCATGAGCGCCTGGAAAAACAAATGAAAAATTATGGGAAAAACGGGAATTTTTACGGAAAACCAATTTTCGACAAAATCGATTTTGGTTTTTGGTATAACTCTAAAAGAAATGACCGTAGAGACATGAAATTTTGACCGAATGTTTATATAAGCATTTTCTACACACCATAGCATTTTCAAAATATTCTGACTTATTTTGAGCTGTTAACGGACATTTTCAGTTTCCAATTTTTTTAGTTTTTTTTTCTATAAATGTCAATAAAATTTTATTTGTTGGGTAAAAAATCTTGAAAATTTAATAGTAGGCTTCTAATATATAGTTTCAAAGGCAGATGAAAAATATTAAAAATCTGCAGTCACAATTTTTTTTTATAGGTAATCAAAGTTCAAATTTTGACAAAATACGTAAAAATGACGAAAATGTGCAATTTATTTTGAGTTAGAAATTCATAAAATTTTTCTTTTTACATCTAAGGTTTGAAAATGTAATACAAGATTCCTCATAAGTTTGCCTAATTTTATCAATAAAAAAAAGTTAAAAAGCAAGTCATAATAAATTTTTATGAGCATTTTAAGTTCAAATTTGTACAAGATTAGATATTCACTCGATTTCTCATGTAGCGATTTTCTTATTTTGTTGCAATTCAAAACAAATAACTGTAGATGCATGAAAATTTCACTGAATGTTTATATAAGCTATTTCTATACACCATTCAATTTTGAAAATATTTTGATTTGTTTAGAGCTGTTTACAGACATTTTTAGTTTTCAATTTTTTTAGTTTTTTTTTTTTATAATTGTCAATAAAATTTTATTTGCGGGCCAAAAGTCTGAAATTTAATACAAGCTTTTCTTATATATTGTTACAACATCAGTTGAAAAATTTTAAAAATACATAGGCACGATTTTTTTTTATAAGATGAAAGTTCGAATTTTGACAAAATTTGTCAAAATCTCGAAAATTATAAATCATTGTAATTAAAAATTATAAATGTTCAGTTTTTATAACTAAGTGTTGGAAAATTTAAACAAAAATTTCATAAATAAATCATACTGTAACTGAAAAATCTAAAAATATATCAACATATTTATTTTTTACAGACATTTTAATTTCAAATTTAGACAAAATTTTATATTTAAACCAAGAATAATGATTTTAGTTATTTTGATATAATTTAAAAATATTATTTGTTGGTATATGAAACTTTTAGAATATATTGTTATATTTTATATACACGTAATGGCATTTTAAAATATAATTTTTTTGAGAAAAATGAATTTAACCAACTATAGTAAATACTAATGCCTATAATACTAAAATTAATTAGTTTATTCACAATAATATCATCAAATACATTTAGACTTAGTAAGATATTATTGACTGACTGACCGTCTTCCCTCAGAATCGTTTTTCTTATTCAATGATATTATATCATTGGATTAAATTATTAAAATCTAACACAATCCATTACAGTGACTCACTTGTAACCTACTGTACAGCAGAGCGACATACACTTACCCGCCCTTTTTTTTTTTTTAAATTTTATAGGTAATATATTATTTTTATATTTTATTAATTATCGTATTACAGATATTCATAGAAACATTGATATTTATTAAAAAAAATTTTTTTGTAAGCATTTAGAGTTAAAATGTTTACATAATTCATTAAAATCATGAACATTTGAGAATTATTTTGTAATATTTGTATAAAAGAACAAAATTAAAAAATATTCAATTTTTATAGCTAAAAATTGAAAATGTAAATGAAGGTTTCTTAATTTTGCTCTTTAACTAAAAATTATATCAACACTTTTTTTATAGATATTTTAAGTTCGAATTTGTTCAAAATAAGATATTTAAATGCAGTATTTCGAAATTGAATCGTAATTTAACCTAACCGTTATCGAAAGCTTAGCGCAACAAGTTTTTCGTAATAAGAAATAAAAATAAAAATCATAAAAAATATAAAATAAATATATAATTACAAGTCATTATAATTGCAAATTTAAATTTTGATTTCAAGAGCTACTATACCCCTCAAAAATTTAATTTTTAAAATTAAATGATAACTAACTTGATTTTCTTGTAAAAGAATTGTAATGTATGTAATTAATGCTAAACCATTTTCATATATTCAGCAATCGTAATATAATTTTTATTATAGGTATTACTCAGCAATTTTTTTCATCGGTATTTAAAATCTATAAGTCTCGTTAATACTATTAATATTTAAGTACATTTTAGATTAGGTACTCCTCTATTCACACAGCATTCACACTAATAATTAATGTACTATTGTACAACGGCGTTGACAATTGGTCTAAATAAATTCAAGGTGAGTATTAGATATTATATTATAGGCCAAATTAATAGAAACTAACAAATGCTGAGTCCAATTAACTATATGATATACATAAAAAAATTCTGCTGTAATTGTGGAAAATTTTCTTCAGACTATTTTTACCACCTGCCTACCTGTTCGCTGAGGGCGTAATTTGCAATCGCCCCTATGTGCTTTTCAATTATATAATTATAATATTATTCAACTATACGAGTTTTGTACATAACTGCTCAAGTTATAGTCGTATCTTGTTATTACATTTTGGTATATTCATATTTTATTATTAATTTTAAATTGTATAATATGCCTATCCAACACCAGAACTAGTTTTTGAAGTATGAATTATTTCACAAAAACGTGAAACATTGAAATTCTTTTTAATACTAATATTAATGATAGTTATTTTATTATTTATCAACTATTAATTATAAAGTCCAAGATTACTATGTATAATCATTGATATTAATGTAATAATATTACTATTAATTATTATATGAATGTTGTGGTTGACATATTCCTATAGTATATAATATATTATGCATAATATTATATATTTGTTTCATTTAAATCTTTTTGTATGTTTTTCAGTCAATATAAAGATTTTGAATACCATTTTAAATGAATAATACCAAAGGTTAGGTATATTTTATTTATTTAGTTTTAGATTCTGAGCGGAGCGAAAATTTATGAAATCTGTTTCATGAAATATTTCACAATTTTAAGTGTCATGACATTTTCAAACACTAACCAGAACTTACTTTAATACTGCGCGTTTATTAGGTAAGGTTGATGACTTTATGAGTTTTATGTACCTACACACATACTGTACGCTCGCGAGTAGGAGCTTTCGTTTTTTGCTCTCCGTCGCGTCAAAACGGCCATCGAAACCCGATTTTGTAGCCACTATTTGCATATATTTTTATTGCTTCCTCAACCTATTTCAGCCCGAAGGACTATATTTTGTTAATATATTTTTCAATATACCTTATATTATTAGGTACCTATTTAAATCAGTTCTGACAGCGTTTAATGTACGATTACTGATAAATTAACATTTTTACATGTTATTTAAATATACCAAATGATTTTTTAAGCATGCTCACCCTTTTCCTATGTTTAAATTATGCATGTATTCAAATGAGCCCGTGACAATGCAAACTACTTTTTTCAAACAGGAACACCCATTTTTAATATTGTATTTATTCAGCAGATGTTTTTCAGAAGATTTTAGTGTACCTTTATCTAAATTTAAATTTGGACGAGTAGTTTTTGAGTAATATAAATTAGGGTACTAAGGATAATATGTCTATGGTAATTGAGTAAGTAGATATGTGGTCTTGGATGATTTGAAAATATTTGTAATCACTGTTGATCTATTAATATAAATAATTTGTAAAAAT
>JANEHU010004720.1:0-48130 GCA_027563435.1 Nasonovia ribisnigri
TTGCAATTTGCCAGTCTTCTTTGTCTCTTACAAATGTTATACCGTCCTTAACCATGATGTGTTTCGAGTGTTTCATTTTTAGTTTACTTATTCTTTTATCGCATTCCTGTAATTGTTTTAAATTTTTTATGTCGTTTCGCAGTTCCTGGCTGTACCTTTCCGATTTTATTTTGTTTAAGTATAACTTCTTTTCGATTCTATTATCTGTGGTTCTCGGGTATCTTGTCAATGTGTCTGCTATTACATTTTCTTTGCCTGGGATATATATGATTTCTAGCTCATACTCTTGTAACGCCAACGTCCATCTGGTTAATCTGCCACTGGTTAACCTGCATTGCTTTAAAAACGTTAGCGCGTGATGATCCGTTAGAATAAATGTTTTATTTCCTAGTATGTATTGCCTAAATTTATTACAGCAATATACCAGTGCTAAAGCTTCTATTTCTGTTGTTGAATATCGTTTTTCTGGTGGTTTGAGAGTTCTACTTGCATACCCTAGGGTTGCTCGTTCGTTGTTATCTAAAATTTGAAATAGCTCTCCCCCAATTGCTACTTCAGATGCATCCGTATTAATGTACATTGGTTGTTTTAATTTTGGAAATGATATTATGACTTTGTCTAAAAATGCTTTCTTTGATCTGTCAAATGCCTCCTGGTGTTTTTTCTCCCACGTCCATTTCTTGCTAGCTTTTGTAAGTTCTATGAGTGGTTGAATAATGTCCGCAAAATCTTTGACATATTTTCTGTAAAAGTTTAGGAACCCTAAGTAGCTTTGCACTTCTTTAATCTTCGATGGTGTTTTAAATGTCTGGATCGTTTTAATTTTCTCTGGGTCCATTTTTAATCCTTCTGTGGAAATAATATGACCTAGAAATGGTACCTCTTTCAAAAAAAATCTGCATTTGTCGATGTTAACAGTAATGTTGAACTGCTTGAACCTAGTTAACACTGTCCTGATATGTTTGTAGTGGCTGTTCTCATCTGTTGACGTGATTAGAATATCATCTACATATATCGTAACGAAGGTGTGTAATAATGGCCCCAGCACTTTGTCCATACTTTTCTGGAATTCTGATCCACTTATGTTTAAACCGAATGGCATTCGTTTAAATGAGTAATTTCTTCCATCGATTAAAAATGAGCATAGTTCTCTGCTGTTTTTTTCTAATGGCACCTGCCAATAACCTGACCTTAGGTCCAGTGTACTTATGCATTTGATCTCTTCAAATTTTGAAAATATCGTTTCAATTGTCATCGGGCATTCTCGATCAGGGACAATGATTTCATTCAACTTTCTAGCATCTAAGCATAATCTAACTTCGCCATTTTTTTAAAGACTGGTACTATAGGTAGACAATATGGTGATCTAGATTTTTCAATTATGTCAAGATCCATCATTCGTTTTATCTCTTTCTTTACCGCCTCTTTTTTTGCTATAGGTATCGGATAAGGTCTTTGGTTGATCGGTTTGCTGTCCCTTATGCGTATTGTGCACCAATAATTCTTTATTTTGCCTGGTTTTTCACTGAATACTTCCGGAAAATCCTGAATTAATTTATCTAGTCTGT
Source organism: Nasonovia ribisnigri (assembly GCA_027563435.1). Lineage (NCBI taxonomy): Eukaryota > Metazoa > Arthropoda > Insecta > Hemiptera > Aphididae > Nasonovia > Nasonovia ribisnigri. Next base: position 1,569 of record JANEHU010004720.1, read on the forward strand.
GTTGTAAATGATCTGGTAGGTGTTTTATTTTATTTTCTTTATGAGTTTCTGTGATGGTTTCTGTTGTTAGTGCCTTCAAGTGTATCGGATTTTCTTGTATTTTATCCATTAACTGTATTTCGTGTATTTTGTTATTAATTTTCAGTATCAGAATTCTTTTCCCAAAATCGATTGATGCTCCGTGGTTTTCAAGGAAATCATTTCCTAGTATTCCTTTTTCGTTTAAATTTTTTATTACCATGAACGGTGATTGCAATATATTTTCTCCGATTTTGATTGGTAAAAGTATTTGGGTCGATATCTTTGTCATTTTGTCCCCTATTGCGTTGTATATGTGTAATCCGTTCACTGGAATTGTTGGTGTTTTAGGGTTTTCGTTCATAATTAATTGTTGATAGTGTTCTGATATAGCACTTATTTCTGCCCCGGAGTCTATTAACATTTCGTATGTTGTGTCATTAATCTTGATTTTAACATATGGGCATCCTTTTGTTGTTGTCTTTTTCATTTCTGCGTCGTATTCGTCGTCTTGCAATAAGTCCGACGCTTTTAATATTGCTATTTTGTTCGTGGTTTGTATTTGATCAGGGGTGTTTATGACAGTGGCTGATCCAGGTCCATCGTCCCCCATTCCTGGTGTTTTGACTCATTATCTTTTTCGGTCTCAACATCATTTTCCTCGTAGGTCCCGTCCTCATCATTGTATATTGCCAACTGTTTTACTGCTTTCGGGATGTACTGGTTTTGTTGCGTATTTACTCCCGCTGTTTGTCGTGTCATCGATTGGTATGGTGTTTGATTAATTCTGTTTGGCTGTCGTGTTTGTTGTGTTGCATTGTTTTGCCCCTGCCGATAGTTATTGTTTCGCGGTTGTTGCTGCGTGTTGTATCGATTGGCGAATTGTTGTGTTTGGATATTTTGTTGGTCGTAATTAATTTGTTTGTTGTGGCTATTTTCTAGTTCGCCTAGCTTCTCCCATATATTTAAAAATTTTTTTTTCCGAGTGGTTTGTATGTATGCCTGGATTGCGACTGGAAAATGTTTTGTTATTAAATTTATTGCCTGTTCTTCATTAAGTTTTGGGGAGTCTAAATATTTTAGTTCTGCCATCCATAGGTGAAAATGTTCTTGGAAGTTATTTGTTATAGGTTTCTTCCCTGCTTCTGTGCATTTTATGAATATATTCCATTGTTTATCTTCTGAAAAGAAATGTTTTAGGAATAACTGCTTGAATGTTTCTTCTGTCGGGGTTGTATCTTTAATCATGCTAAACCATTTGGCTGCTTTTCCCTTCAAACAGTTTTCTATAACGATTATTCTATCTATTGTCGTTATTTTTTTGTGTGTTATATAGGTTTCGAGATTTTTTAAAAACATCTTCGGGTGTTCGTTGTCTTCCCCACTAAAGTTTGGCATCGTTATGTCGATATTATTTGATCTTTGCGTTGTTTCTTCTGTCCTATTGTTGTTCACAAGCCTCATGTCTCGTTCATGTTTTGCTGTTTCGACCGTTAATTTGGTGTCTGTATCGTTGATTAATTGTCTTAGCGCTGTAATTTGTTGTTCATTTTTTTCGTTTAGCTCCATAATATAACGTTTAAGCTCTGCCATTCCTGTGTCTTGCTGCTCTATTTTCTCTCGTAATTGTTGTACTGTATCCTCCAGATGTTGGATTCGCTCGGTGTTGTTTCTAACCATCTTGTCTGCTTTTATTTGACGTGTTTAATCTCGGTGTCGTGGACTTCTTGCCACTAGTTGGGCGCCAGTTGAAGCGGAGCGTCCGTTAAGACGTCCCGCGTCGTAAATAAATAACGATTTGTTTATGGTATCACGTTATTTCTATTTCCAAGTAATTATATTTATACATATATCAGGGTCGAGTAAAGCGTCGATTTGTGTCGACCAGACTTAATTAAGTGAGTCGACACAATCGGGGGCGCTTGGGTGTTTAGTCGGGCGGTAGCCGGACCCTACTCATACATAATAGTTTTTATTAGCCGTTTTATACAATATGGGTGTGAGAGTCGGCCGTCGTCGGTACAAACTTAATTAAGCGGTACCCCGACGACGAACCGGACTCGGGCAGGACAACTTATTTAAGTGCCTGGTCGTAGAGGTGTTGGCCCTGAAAAGGGCCGTTTTCGTAATAACGTCGAATCTCGGCAATTCTTGCCGGTCGACGTTGACTGCAGCGGTATCCGTGGGTTGCCGTTGATTCTTGCCGTGAGTCGGTGACCTCGTCGATAGTCGTGGAACAATAGCCGCTATGTGTTCCGCGTTAGTCGGCGATCAGGCACGGACTCTCACCGTATGGCGGCGGCGTTACGTGTCTTCGGCGGTCGGGTAACTCGTAGAGCCGCGTGAGGCAGTTGCGTCGTCGAGCTGCAAGTTGACACGGAGGCCCGCCGTGGGATGGTATTGTTGTGAACCGTCGATGGGCGGTTGCTGCTTATAGCCGTGGGGCGGCGCTGGTGTTGTCGGCTGCGGGTCTGCACGAAAGTCTGCCGTATAGCGACAACGTCGTTTCACGTCGTCGGCCGGGAGCTACTTGAAAGCCGTGGAGTGGCGCTGATCAGCTGTGGTCGTTGGTGGTCTTGGTCTTGGTCTTCTTGTCTTCAGAACTGGTAGTGTTGACTGTTGTTGAAGTGTTGAAGGTTGAAATAAGACTGACTAGATTGTCGAAAGTGTCCGGTATTTATACCCTTTTCGACAATCTAGTCCGTCGCTGATTGGTCCGCGCGTTTCGTGTTGACAGATGAATATCACACCGTTGTATTGTCGTTTCTCTTTACTAGGTGTGATTTTCATCTGTCAATCGTTCTTATTGTAACTAATTGTTGGTCTTGAAAAAGACCGTTTTGTGGTTGCCGGTTTATTCCGTTACAATTTTACGTATATTATAAATTATATAACCGAAAATTAATTAATTTTTTATGTTTTTTTGGCGTAAGGGTATGAAATATAGATTATAATATTAAATAATACTTAATTTTAATAGGAAAAAAAAGAATTCAACAATGAACATATTATTTTACATATATACATAACGGCGTTCTAAAAAAATCAACTTTCTACTTTATTATATTTGTGATAACTTTTTTACTGATCTAAAACATTGACATTTGATCAACTGATAAGTTTATGGATACCTATAGGCTATAATAAAAGCATAGTTGGTTTTAATATATTATTTTAAATTTAGTTGAATTAAGCTGATTATGTTATATTTTAATTATTTTATGTACAAGTATTCGACGTATATAAAATATTTAAATAAAAAATAATTTAAACACATTGTTTGTTTAAATAACAACGCATTTAACAATACTTTTATAAGTTTATGAATGCCTTAACTATTAAATTAATACGAATAATTTGTCAATATTATGTTTGGTTCAGTGCTTAAATTAAAAAAAAATATTCATCATTTTTACGTGTTTGGTATTTAAACCTATTACATTTTAATGTTCAACGTTATAGCACTTTGAATCGTTATTTAAATTTTTTCTTTTGTTTGACCATTTATTGCAGCTTTTGAAAAGGTTTTGTTTCTTCTTTAAGTTTTGAAATACTTACCTACACAATTATCCTTATTCAACCTACAATTTATATATTTAAACCAATTAATTTAAATTTAGAAATTATGATAAATCGAATTTAATATATAGTAGCATTAAAGAAATAAAACCACAATAATGAGTCTTACCGTTTTACCTATTGTTTCATGGTATCATGAAATTAACATTAACGTTTACTTTTATTTTATTTTTATTTAAATGTCTATGCAAATTTTATAATGAAGCAAACTAATTTATGTATTAGCTACTCTGTTATAAAACAGTCAGTGCCAAGTAGGCAATAATAGTTATAAAATGTTAGTATATTTTTCAAGAATAGTTTTATATAAAATTAATTAATTTTACATTATATTATTTGATTAATTCGTTTTCTGAAAAGTCAAACTTCAATAATTTATGGCATATACTTTTTCTTTACTTGAACATAAAATTAAACAATGTTTTCATATCGATTATTATGATTATCAATATTGATTAAGAACGTTTAGTTTATGAAAAAATAGGTGGAAGTAGGTAACTACTATGCTCTATAGCAGCGATTCTCAACCTGTGGTACGCGACGAAAATCTTCCTTTATAAAAAAAATTGGTACGAATTATTATTAACATTAAATATTATTTGGTTTATTTAATGTTTATTTGATGGTGTGGAGGTCGTTTGTAATCGTAGCAATTAAGATAACGATATTCTCTTTAATATAATATAAATCGATGAACTTTATCGGATAAGCTCGACAAAGCGTATTCTTATTTCATAATAATGTGTTTTTACCTTAGTTTTGTGAGTTCCTTCGGTTTATTCACGAGTGTCATACGCGTTGTTTGCATCAAGTGTATTTTATATTAAATTTTATATTTTTATATACTTTTTTCGTACTTTTTTTTTGATATAAAATTAAGTAAAATGAAAAGATTTGTAGAAAGCGGAAGCTCAAATACTAAAAAACAGAAAACAAAGGCGAATCGCATATATGACGATAGTTACTTACAATTTGGATTCGTTGTAAAATTTGGTTCTGAAAATTCTACTCCATTACCTCAATGTGTAATTTGTCAAGAAACACTTTTAAATCAAATCATGAAGCCATCGCTACTTAAGCGCCACCAATTGTCGAAGCATCCAGAAACAGAAAATAAACCTATTGAATTTTTTTAGAGAAAAGTTACTACTTTCCGAAAGGAATCGAAATGCATGTCTAGTTTTACGAACTTTAATGAAAATATCGTTAAAGCATCTTATTTAGCGAGTTTAATTATTGCTAAAGATGGAAAACCACGCACAATCGTGTTTGCATTTGCAAACACATATCATTGGAAAATCAACAAGCTTTCATCTGTCGGGTCAGAAACAAAAAACAATTATTCTACTGGCCTCGATAATATTTCTGCAACATTACTTTAGAACTGTCTTTACATGCTTATATATCACATATTTATCTTGTTTGGACGTAAGTGAATCAAAAGTAGACATTTATCTACACTTTTTAAAATAATTGTGGAATATGAACATTTATTATAATGTTAATATTATTACTTATTAAAATAATTTTTTGTTATAACCGGTTATAATGGTTTATCTTTGATTTAAAATTTAACACATCCACATCGGCTCAATGATGAGGTATATTCGACAACTATTGTATAAATCATAGCGGTTATCTGCTTGATGGCTTTTTTGTATTACTCTAATATGATGTATGATAATATACTAAAAACATTATTTTTCATTTAAATATCCAATTTCGTCAAGTTTTGAACTTTTGAGATAGGTACCCTACACTCAAATTTACCATACAAAATATCGAATTCCCAGGTTTTAAATTTTAAATTATAGGTATAATTTAAAAAAATTAAAAATGATATAAATACCTATATTGAACGGTTTTATAAAATGTTATTTTTGTAGCCTACATATTTTATATTTATTTTATTCAATAACAACGACAAATTATATTTGACTTAAATTCCTAAGTTAAAATGTAAATTTGTATTACAATCTCGTTAAGTATAATATTATTATAATCCAGTATAATATATACTTTTTGTGATGTTTATAATTATTTTATTTAAAATGTATCCTGAATTTATAATTTAAAAGAGCTGTAACTCCTATTTGATATATTAAGTGTTGTTGTATATATTTATTTTTATTTTATATTATTAATTTTAATTGGAAAACTCCACGTGAAGTACTTCAGTGATACTGACTCGGAGCCATGATGATCCAGTAGTCATCTAGTTAATTTTCCGTTGCATGGACATTTTTATATAATTACTGCAAGATAGCTTGTAATAAATTGTTAGTACAGAAAGTGTTTGTAATATTATGTATTATTTGTAAGATATTTTCAGTTTAAATTGTTTCCAATCAAAATAGTTTTAGGGTATTTTATCAGCAATGTATTGAGATAGATATATTATATTGATGTTATAGATTATTATAGTCGTACAATTATGTTTTAATTAAACAGTAAAATACACGAAAAAAAAAACATAAAAATGTTTCATCTTTATTATTTATATTTGATACTTGTAGATATACTATAGTTATAACTATTGAAATTCGTACTGTCACCGTGCTCTTTACAATGGCGCCTGCAGGTTTGCAAAGCGTGCATTGCCACCCTGATTTTTTCACACTATACATGTCTGTATGTAATTTATAGTCACGCAAATTGCATTCCATATTAATATGTCCATATAATATAATAAATTAAATAATAATACGATATTACTTAAAGATATCATTAATGGATATTAAATTATATAAATAAGTATAAACGATCATGTTTTTAACGTAAAAAAAAAAACGATTTAATGGAAATGATCTTGTTTTATATTATTTACTTTCATATTCACGAATGTTATAATTTATATTTTTCTCACGCGTTATATTTACATTAAATTATTATTAAACTATTAAAAAAAAAATTATGATTTTGTATACAAATTTACAAACCACAACATTTTCAAAATATTCTACAGTTTATGAGGTAAACTTTTATTGATCAATTTACTTCGGTTACATTGTAAAACTGATTATAAAAAGTGTTATTCAATAATATTATTATTCATTCGTTGAAACTATACGGGTGATCCATTTACGTAAGACACTCATTATTTCAGAAAACCCTATAATTTTTGAAAATATTTCTTACAGTTTTAAACCATTCCAAAATAATATTTTTTGGAAAAAATTATATTTTTATCGTAATAGTTTTTTAAGTTTCTCGTTTGAATAACAACATACACTTTTAATTTCATATTCCTGACCAGGAAACTTTTCGGAGTACTTCCAAATACTACAGTGATCAAAATTAATTTAGACAGGCCATTTAATAATTATAAGTATTCAAAGTTTGTATGAGTGGAGTGGAGGACCAACAGTTTTTGCGAGGTAACACTACGGCGCTGTACCACTCCACTCCACTGATCTCAACTTGAAATACTTATAACTTAAAATTACTCGTAAAAAAATGAAATTTGTTTAAACTGAAGGACTCCAAAAAATATTTTGCTGACATTATAATATAGCCATAGGTATAGGTACATTAATATTTAGTTACCATTGCTAAACATAATAGTTAGGTTGGCCATCAACTATAAAGTTAACTAAACGTTTTTTTTTTTTCAAAAGGTGGAGTTTGCACTTTATTAAAGTCTCTAATGGTGCTATTGTCATTATTCTTACTGATTACTTAGACTGATTCGTTTAATCCTTTTTTCTCCCTCATTTGGCTTTAGTTCTATTGTCAAAGAGCCAAAGTGGGGTGGGTACTATTCGTTCTCTACGTGTATTGACATATTTACTGCTATTCGGGGTGTTGATTGTAAAAGTGCTTTATCTTTAATTGTACCGGGAAATTGTTCACAATTTATACTGGCGTCTAGAAAATGGTTAAATGTTCCAAAATGACGGGAAAAACCCAAGTACCTGTAAAGTCGTGGACGTGTATTTATGCGTGTGAAATAATTTATTCACTAATATACCCAACGATATTAGCCACGCATGGCTCCGACATTTTATACTGAATTATCGTGTTAGTTTTAGTCATTGAGTTATAAAGGTTAATTTTCACTTCACCATACAGTTTCGTATATTGTAATATAATATTATATACCTTTGTCCTATATGGTATAGGTATATAATTTAGGAAACAAATCTTATAATTGTATTTTGTCTTAGCAGTAATTTGAGTATAATATTTTGAATAATTATTTTTTATTTAACTTCAAGAATAATATATTGTGAGGTTTGCTAAACTAAAATTAAAATTATATATGGTTCACCTTTAGATGCCTGGTGTGGTCTACGTAAAACCTTTTGTCACTGCTATAACTCCTCGTTCCTATTGTTAAAATTGTATAGTCTATTCGTCTCATCCAAGACACCTGTAAGCAAACAAATAAAAATATTGTATTATAGTTTGTGTACAATGTTTTATCATATTTCATTTTTTTTTTTTAGTTAAATAAAACTATATTTATAATATTATTGTTCATAATTATTATTACTAAACAATTATTATTATTCTTTATTCCTATAACGATGTTCGACCATTTCATATTTGGCAGTTGGTATTATGCCACCCTCGAATTGATTTAGTACTTAGTAAATAATATGATATTATACAAAGTACAAACTCATCATAACTAAAATATTTACTTATCGTAGGTAAAATATCGGACAGCTTGGTTATTTTTAATGTTTGACACACGTAAAACCATGTAACAGAATTACAGAATGAATATTTTATAAACTATATTTCGTATAGGTTAGTTATTGTATTTTATTGACATGCATTGTCCATTTTTTAGAAACATATAACAGAATCATGTCATTGAATGTATTTGATATATTACTGTTATTTTTTAGTTTGACGTATGCAATTGAAAAATCATGTTTTTAGTTTCATTTTTACCCATTATTTATATTGTTTTTATCATAATATCATTATTATTACTGCTACTACTATTAATAGTAATAGTAGGTAGTAGTAAGGATGTCTAATAAAACTGTTAACACCGAATATTAGTATAATGATATCAATGAAACTGATTCAGTATTATACAATGCAAGATTGAAAACATTTTATGTGTAGAGAGATTTATATAGGTAATGTAAACTCTCATTATGTAAAAAAAAATAAGATTTATTCGAAATTGCCCTTTTTTAAAATTAAGGTGAATAAGACGTAATAACATTACATAATCTAACATTTTATAATATTACCCTTACATTAATATTGACAGAGAAACTATTAACATTCGTTTTTATAAGATAATATATATTAAAAAATGTATAAAACTTTTGTATGAGATTTTATTTTGGCATTTGAAAGATGATTTACTATTTTCTGTAAATATGATTAAAATAGTTTATTTACGATTTATGAATTAGAGGCATGAATTTTCTACTGAAGATAATATATTATACAAGGATCATAACCATTTTATATATTATTAAATAACGTCGTTTAGAATGTAAATAGTTGCAGTCACTAGTCAAGATCATTTTCAATTGGGTTAGATTCTGAGCGTACCGATGAATGTATTGATTTTACAATGTGTGTATTTTTTTTTGAGTCCTGGCAGTAAAATTCCTTACATTTTCAACTTTGATAGTGGTTTCTGCTATCAAATTAGATCTATTAGATATTGGTTATTTTTTTAAGGTCGAGAGGGGTGTAGGTAAAAATTCCCAAGTAATATTCAAAATAATCAAGACAAAGAAAAACAAAAACTGGAATATTAATGCAAAACCGATTTTTGACAAAATTAATTATTTTTTGGTAGAACTCTAAAACGAACAACCCTAGACACTTTAAATATTTAGTTACCAAATGTTTATACTTGAATTTTCTATACATAATAATATTTTATAAATATTTTGATTTTTTTTTTAAGATATAAAACCTATACTAGCCTAGCTACCTAGATTATACTGTACTTTTTAAAGTTTTTTTTTCACTTGATCAAAAAACTTGAAAATGTAATATAAATAATTTTTATCATAAAATAATATATTTAAAAATATTAAACATTTGTTTATAGGCATTTTAACTTGAAATTCTACACAATGATATACCTATTTAAACGAATAATAAAGATGGTCAAATGATAACAAGATAACAATTTCGTTGTTATTTAACAACATTATTCGTGGAGACTTATACTTACGTATATTAATATATATTTTGCCATACACAATAACATTTTCAAAATAATTAGATTAATCTTAAGATATTATTCAATGCATCTACACATGCATTCACATTATTCTATGATAAGGTGGTATTGACTCGAAAGTTAATATAATGCTTGCAATGTTTTCGGACAAATTAATCAACCTACTGTAATTCTAATAGTGAAATAAACTACTTTAATATAGTAATATCAAAATACATATGAACTAACTAAACTATACTTATTGGTATTGACTGTCATACCGTCTCCGCTCAGAATCGTTTTTCATATCATAGAATGATACCTATATATCATTAAATTAAAATTTAACACATCCATTTTAGTGACCCACTCGACTTCTACCTATGCTAATGTGTATTGTATATACATCAGAGCGGTACCCACTTGCCCATGTTTTTTGATTACTTCCCGGATACATGTTATAGGATATTAAATAAAGGAAATATAAACTATATAATTCATAAAACAAATGTAATTTAATACATTTGTAGTGTAGGTACTAATTTCATATACGTGCGCCTGATAAAAAAAAATAATTTTAGAGTGAAAATGAGTTGTACATAATATTCACAAACAAAGTTCATAAAAACGGTAAAATAAATTTTTTAACCTATATATTTCTATACTGCCTTTACGATAATGAGGTAACTGTCAAAATAATCGGTTTGTGTTCTATTTTAAAAACAATTTTAAATTAAATAATATTTTAGGTAATTACAAAACAAATAAGGGAATAACAACCAAATAATCAGGGAACCGATAAAAATATCGGTCAATATTTTGACCAAAATGTGTTTTTGGAGGAACGAAACTATACAACGTGAATAGTTTTATACTTAAATAATATTTATAAACCTTGTCGGGCTTGTATTTATATTATTTTTATCAATATGTACAGAAATTAGTAGGTAGTAGAAGTAAATACTATATAAATACTTTTTTAAATTAAAAATTAAATTTAAATTATCGTGCGAATTTGTACGGTTATAATATACTCATTGCTAACCGCTGATGATGCATTTACCCGTAAAGACAAGTAATCTTGAATACAAAAACATTGCATATTATTCTAGTGAGAAAAGTGACGAATATTGAGATTCATCAATAAACAGAACAGGCCCAACAAATAGAGCAGTTGACTGTGGTTATGCGTACAATAATATGTATTATTAAGATACGGCAGTCAAGTTTTTGGAGTCTATTCGTATACGGTTTTTGGCAACCGTTTGCACATCATATACCGAAACGAACACGAGCTTAATTTTAGGTCAACATTTGTTTTTTCTCTCCCCTCGGCGTATGTACCGTCTATACGTGTTTTTGAACGGTATGCAAATTTAATAGCAGTTACATAACATGCCTGGGGATGGAATTTATAAATGTACACACACACACACACACACACACGAACGCACTCGCTCTAGTTCATATACAAAATATAGAGAATTACAGACAGAGAAATCGGTGTAGTAGAGATGGATAAATAGAAAGAGAGAGAGAGAGAGAGAGAGAGAGAGGAGGTAGCGGTGGTGGTGGTTGGAGCAAGTGAACTCAAACGGTGGGGAAGAATCATCCAGCGTCGGTCGGACTAACACAATTTCCCACCGTCTGACGCGCACACAAGACACAACCCTCCACCCACAAGACACTCTACAAAGGCGTACGCGAAGTCCACGCGCACCATCGGTATTCGGTTGCGTTTGTCGATGTCAACGTTGTCGTATTCGTTGTTGTTGGTGTTGTAGTTGTTGTTGTTGTTGTTGTTGTTGTTCGCATTGTTATTGTTTCACCCCCTCCCGTCACCCATTTTCAATAGTCTTGCACTAGCTAGCCGCACGTCTACACAGTCCACATCCGTCCGCTAGTCTCGAGATGCTACGTCGACACGCTCGCAAAATGGACGCCAAAAACTTAGTGGTAAGCAGTACGAAGCACGAACTTATAGAAGAGTTTCTAAACAGTAAAACAATCCAGTCATTAATATTATGCTTTACGTTAGTTCAATCTCATCGAATTCTCGTACTATTCGTGCTACGATTTACGTTCGCTAGGTCACAGCTTTCAGACCCCGGTCAGTGTATGTTTAGGTACGCCATAAATATACAGCAGATATTATTTTAATATTCATGTTATGATTTAACAAATAATTTGTCGTAATTGCTAAAAAAATTCTGATTTATACAGAAGACTATTCCACAAGTTATAAATTATAACATGATGCATGTAAAATATTGTAAAGTAAATAATCCATAAACCATTTTTAAATAATCATATTTTTAGATTCTGAGTGTATGTGAATATTTTTTATCTTTAATTTTTTTTTTGTGCACTGCCTTTTCGAACAGTAAACATATTTCAGTCTTCAACTTTAAAATGGTTTGTAAAAGCAGATTGGATCTATAGTTAGTACTTTGGGGTCCAACGAAATACATAGTAAAAATTGTTTTTTTTTTATAGACATTTAAATTTTAAATTTCGGTTTTAGTAATTTAATCGTTATTCTAAAATATATTAATCGTAGAGACTTTAAACGTTTCGACATTACGTATACCTACTATTATTTTCTATACGCGATAAAGTTTTTAAAATATTTTATTAATTTTAAACTATCAGCTATACAACGAACCTATTTATACTGTTGTACTGCACGAAAGTATTAACGTATTACTAAATAACAATAATATATAATTCACGCATCAAGATAATAACACGTTTAAAGTGTTTTGTAATATATAATATTTCTATTCTTAAATGAAAACAATATCATAATCATATATTTCATCCATTTAGAATATAAGTAAAATAATAAGTGCTCACCAATTTCAATTACATTCGGTTGGATATCGACTATATGGGAGGTGCACGGACATAGGGATCTTTAAGATCTTACTATAATAGTCACGTCCCAAATTATAGATAACAAATCTATGTAATTTGTGTTCGAATCACATCAATATCATACATATAACTCAAGAAAAAAATGTCTCTTAATATTAACGAAGTGTTAAAAATACAATTCAAACACCTAATATATATTTTTATACGACACAGTGACTTCGAGCATTGAACTCAACTCCGTATCCACGAATACGACTACATATTCAGGTAAGTGAACTATAACATCTCATAATACATTTTTATTATTTTTTTTTTATTTTTTTTATTTATTTTTTTTATTTTTTATTATTTACATTTTTATAGATGTGAAATATAATAAAGTAGTAGAATAGTTATACGTGAATCCTAACTCTTTAGACTGATGAAATAAAATCACTAATCAACGTTAAATAATGCCAGAACGCGTAAACATACATCCTCATCCAAATATATTATATATTTTATTACATTCACAAATACTAATTTACTAGACCGTTTAACACGGCATGCACTATAGTAGGAGGGCTCTTCATAGCGTCTCACTCTTAGAAGTACTATAGTCGAATGGCTCATCGACTTCCCCGTTCATACTATAGTTTTACGTACTGTTCGCCACATCTATCTTACCTATAACTTTAATAATGTTCACTTTTTATTTTTATTTTATTCTATTACAGTTTAAACAAGTGTAATTGCTTAAAATATGATCTAGTATGAGAATTATTTTGACCCAGTCGGGTTACAGGCAAAGTAATAATATTCACTAATCACTTCATTTTCCTGTAAGCCACATCGTAAAATGCACTGATAAAGCAACTAAATAGTATCTACCTATTTGGATATTTTGATTTTACTCTAATATCATATTTTTCAGCGGAGCAAAATCTCTAAAAAGTTAGGTGCTTCTCAGTCGATACAATAATATTTTTTACATAACTACCTATAATAGGAATATGGGTTTTGATAATGAACTGATTGATAAAATTGTTTGAAACAAGTCGAATTCGTTTATACATAAGTTACAAAACGTGGTAAGTAATTATGTTCTGCTTTAATGATGTAATAAAATGTTACATACTTTAATATTAGATATATTTAGAATTTAGTTCCTACACTTCTACAATAACCGAAAGTACTATTATAGGATGGAGGCAACACGTATATTTTGGGTCTTTTTAAACACCTATTTCTATACCGTCATTGATCAATGTTTCAATGTTCTTTAGCCTTTACAACTAACATCATTAAAAATAGCGCTTTTTTTGTTTATTAGGTACCTTAACTGTAATCTTTAAAATTATATACGCAGCTACAATGCTACATATTCGGAAATAACTACTTAGACAATTCCGCAGTTTCAACTGAAGTACTTTATAAAATTACAATTCCATTACATCAATATAAAAAAAACCATTATTGTTCAAAGTTCCAATTTGACTGCTTGAAAACAACAGTATAAACTGGACGTAAAATAATTACAATAACAAACAAATGTGATATAAGGTAAGCGTTCTACCTACTATATTCTACTTATATTTCTATATACCATTAGTAATAACTAATATGATTGATTGAACTGTTTTTTGTTATGAACATCGAATATATTATGTACTTAAAATAACTAAAATTATTTAAGGTAAATTCATCAATATGATTTATAAATATTCAATTCATCAAAGTTCAAATTTCAAATGTTTATATAAAAAAAACTACCTATGTTAATAAAAAATTGATATTTTCAAATCGCTGTAAGAGCAACTTATGAGTAACTTAATTTGACAAGGTTTTTGATATATTAGTATACACGTTGTATCAATATATTTTAACCTATAACGATGTTTTGTAAAAACAACTTAATATTAGGTTTAGTTTCTACAACTTATAAACAGTTTTTAATGTGAATACATTGTTCAATTTTATTAATTTATACATTATATTATCTACTTACAAAACTCTTACATATCGCTAATAATATAGTTGATTATTTTACCAATTAATTTATTTAAGTGACATGGTTTCAATATGTACAATATATTATACTGTTAGTATTTTTCAACTGAGCATTAATATAGAATTATAAATTAAAAGAAAATGCTGCAGTAGGCTGTTGAAAAATAAACTTTTTTAATACTAATTATCTAATTTTTTTTTAATTTTCACCTTGCATTCTCCAACTGTGACTTTGAAATTATATTATCGTTAAAATTATATTTTTCCTTCCTATTGGTACCTTGATAATAATGACGTTTTATAAACGCTACCTTAAACTAAACTTAGTCAAACTTATGTTACGCCACTACAGAAACAAAAAAAAAAAGAACATTTTCTGCTCTTGCATGATCCTTTGACAAACGTAGTTTATTAAAAGCTCTTACCAAATATACGTCAAGAACTCTTAGTTTTCTGCCATGAACTGAGTTTTCCATTTCTCAAGTATATTGAGTATGAGTACCTACTTTTTTATTCTATCCTTGAACAATAGAAGTAAAGATGAAGAAAATAAGAGATTTGGTAAGTTTATGGCCAGTCTGTTCTTTATTTTCTGTGCCATTCTGTTAGGTGATTATGAGGAAAATCGATAGCTACAGTTATTTTATAAAATAATTCAAAATAATAAACTTGGAAACTATTTTACGCAAAACTATAATACGGCTGGACATTCAATAGTTTTAAATTTATACCCAAAACAAAACCTAAATAATCGAATATACTTTAGGTTCATCCTACTGTCGTCGTTTGAAATATTATCTAGGTAGATAGTAACAATAGTAGATACTTACTGTGTATTGAAATACATTTTACACAATTGCTTTTATTTCTTATAAAATATTATAACCATACATATTCGTTTTTAAAACCACAATTATTCCTCTCAATTAAGTACTTTAGTTCAAATTAATAACAGAATTAGTGTATAGATCTATCTTAAATTTTCATTCAGTGAGGTTCAAACTTCAAATATTACTTTTTATTAGAAATATAACGATTAATATTACGTTATGACAAAAAATAATATGTTTTTCAAAATATAACAAAGATAATTAAAATATATGTTTCAAAATAATAATCGTTAAACATAGTGATTTATATGGTAATACAAAAGTTTTAGATAAAAATAAAAATGGATCGAAAACCCATTAAAATCTACAAGCTACAATAATAATATGTTATACTAGTAAAATCAACACATATTTTATTGAAATATTTTTGTGATGTACTGTTTAAAGAATGATTTTTTTGTTACCTTGCACTGTCCCATTATACACATAGTAGGAATTCACCTAGGCGTTGTCAGCTAGAACCAGGGTGGGTCTTTTCAATGTCCATGTTTCGAAAAAGTCAGTGCTTTTACTGAAAAAGCATCTTTGAACCTTTGTCCTTTTTCTGTTTTATATGCTTTTTAATTTAAATATATAAGTTCGAATAAAGTTTCTATTTTGAATCACATATATACAGAGAGAGAGAGAGAGTATATATTGTAGTGTATTATACTATTGTGTTTATATTTTTACTATAAAAATAACGACTCCAAAAACCTTTATATTCCTACCAAAGTATTAAAATTTCGTGTCATAAATACCTATTTGTTATATTTTACTATAAAGTTTCAATTTATACGAATTTCTCAAATATATTCTAAATTATTTTTTTTTGCATATTATTAAAAGAAAAAACGAAAGTGACGAGTGATATGGAAATGTATTGATTTGAAGGTAAAGTATACGAAAATCACTCAATGTTTCGAATTATCATTACCAAAGGCATGATTTCATTTCAACGAAGGCATACCTATTACATTTTTATTAGTATACAAGTATTTTATATATATGCTGATTTCTGTATACCTATATTATAACATATGTACGTGCAACTGTTTGATTTCCATTGAAAGGGTACATGATACCCTCGTTACGATTCTCTGAAATAGGCAGATGCGTGTATGAGGTAGTTTCGACGAGGACATTTTTATTGGTAAAATGAATAAAACAGATCAAGGGGATTTGACGTGTTATGAAAATATGAATATATATAAAAAAAAAAATCATAAAACAAATTTATGAGATGGGTGTGAATGCAATGCAGTTTAGGATTCTATACAGGAAGAACTGAAATGAAATGTTTAAAAGTTATACTAAAATCAGATACGAGAGGCGATGACGTGAAAAGCGACTAACACGATGATCCAGATTTAAAATGTTATATTCAACGTTTGAAAACGAGAAGGGGAGAGTAAAGGAAAAATATCATTTATTTATTTTTCAAGAAAACACTCTGAAGCGCTCGTTTTTTTTAAAAAAAAATCAGTACCTTTATAATATAAGACATACAGGGTCATTCGAATTGTCTGTTACAAACATGGTTGGAATTACATTCGAACCAACAATATTGTACGAGACATAAAGTTTGAACCACCATTCAGAATAGCTGGATGTTATTAGCTTGTATGAAACTTGACAAAACATGCCATATATACTATAACTTATTCATAGCGGAACGTTATTCAAGAAAATTTCCAGTGCGTCATCGATAAATCGTACGTGTTACGAGTACAATAAATAGAAATTTACGTATTTTAAATACCAAAGTTATACTACCATACAATATTATTATGGCCTACATACTCATCGCCATAAAGTCTACGGTTATGGACGATTGTGTGCTATAAAATGTAGACACGATTTAACACTGTTGTGTTGTATGAAGAAAATGTGTTATAAAAGTTGAATGCGAAACATTGTAAACGCAACGTGTTTTGTTAATAATAAATATGATTTTTGGGTACGTACCTACATACTATACGTGTTAAAAACCCTATAACAGCAACCACTAAGTAACTTTTCATATAATTGTGTGCATTAAAATGTTCGTCGAAACAGGGAGATAGTTTTTTTCAACATGAACTTTATCTGTGTGTCAGTGATAAAAAAATAAATTAACACGCCCTGACGAAGGTATGTGTGTATATTTTTAGACATTTACCAACCTATCACGTTAGCGTATTATTCGATGCCATCGTTGAGTATATGAAGTTACAATTACATGTTTAATTCGATTTTATATGTACCATTATATATTTTTAGTATTGTAATATCATGTTTTTAATTTAAAAATTCCATTAAGCCTTTATTGCCACGGTATCAGTTCAGTATTGGGATAATAATTTGGGTACAAAATAGAACTTTTTGTCAATCATATTTTATTATTGGATTAACAATTTTCAACCAGAACTTTAATAATGATATCATATTTTAAAGTAAATGTATGAAGAGTTTATTTAAAATCTATTTTGTGTTTTACGAATAATGGGTTTTAATAGTAGATGTTTATGTAGCCATGTAGTTTCTTATACTACTTACCTAATCTATGGAACTATAATCTTATTGCAATTAACTACGAGAATATTTTTTTGTTCTCCTATGATACCTATATTTATATGTATCGCATATTCGCATGGACTTAGACCATGCTTGACGCTGTTGTCTGAAATTCTCAAAAATCTAGTGACATAATAAATGCTTTGAGGGATGGCCATCTTTCTAATGTGTTTATTATTGCAATAAGTTAGAAATTAAATGAGACATCGGAAGTGTCCTTAAAAATTCCATATTTGCAAACCCACAATACACTTTCTATTATAATATTCACTGATATGAGATACTGTCAAAGTTAATATGGAACAACCTACACGTTTAGGTATAAATATATGTTCAGCACAACAACTGTTGAACTTTTTATTTGCCAAAACGAATAAATCAATATGCACATTATTTTAAACCCAATACTTCGCTTATTTAAGATAGAACCTATAATTCTGTTGATATTTATATTAGATTCTGCACGAATTGTATAGGTTTTATATCATTATATTTATTTTTCTAAGGATATTTTAACAAAAGTTACCATGTTTATTGATTAGAAATTGAATTGATTTGGTACTTTAAATAGGTTAGTTATGTCTTATAAAGTTATAAACAAATTCTGAAACCTACGCATTCTGATTAGCTGGTTTTGCAGTAATTGAAAATAAACTTGCACACTTTGCTGTGTCAATGCGTTTTAGGTGGGAGTTATTAATTATATTCGTCCATGATCTCACTACAGACGACATGGAATGGCGACGGTGGTTCCCCTGCCTACTTTTTATTCATTGGTCCGTCTCTACATTTTTTAATAGTATTGTAAGTCTGTGTCTACATAGTACAATAATATAAGTAGGACTCGGTTTTATAATATTTAAATACATTTTTTTCTGACGTCACTCAACGGCAACATTACAATTAAATAAATAATTATAAATACACACTATACTTAGCCACCTATAGGGATAAAATTACGTTTATTATAAACACAAATTGACTAAGTATAGTAAAATTAATTGAACACACTAAATTAATAATTTAACTTAAAACTGTAGCATATTATGGTGCAATTTAACTGATTAAGTAAATCAAATGTACAACTATTTATTCAAGCATAGGTGCAATGCGCAATTAGGTAGGAAAATACTTCTGTACAAACTTTTTTTATATAAAAATAAAATAGGTTAGGTGTAGTTAGATTACTTAATACGATGCATTTACTTTCTGTACTACTGCGTAGAATACAAATTTATATCAATACAATATTAGCCCTCTCAAGTCTCAATACCTTACTGGTATTCTGATAATATCCTGTGAAAGGTGATTTTCAGCTATGTGCAGACCAAAAATTGGCTGCGTAATTAAATGGTGCAAAATAGATTCACTGAACTGTCGATAATTTACAATATAATAGAAGTCGTATATTATTATATATATGAATAATAAAATAATTTGTTATGAAATATTAAAGTGTTTAAAATCAATATAAACTACAGTCTACAATATTCTAGGTTTTAACAAATATATCCGATGTCGTTTGACTTTAATCCATAATACATAATTAGACTCAGAGCGTTATTTTGTATGTTTGTCAAAAGTTACTTTTTTATTGAAAACCCGCTCAGTTCATCAACTTAAATGGAACTTTTGGTAGAAAACTAGATCTAGTTCGTACTTTGGTCGTAAAATTATGTATCATAACATATTAGGTACCTATATACTCTTGAAAGTATATTTATAATACAAATATTATTATATAATATAATATTAAGTGTTCATTTTTGGTATAATAATTAATGTGAAATGTAAAATGTAAATGCAATTCAAAAGAATAAATAATTTAGTGTAGGTAAAAGTTTATGTTTATGTAGTTAATTAAATATAATCCAAAGTAATATAAAGGTAGGCGAATCTCCCCACGAGTCAACGTAAAACAAATTATTCCAGCTATTTCATATATAGATATTGGTATATCATATGAAAATAAGTTTCAAAAGTAATTATGTACCACCTTAGGAGTACACCAAAGAGGCAATCGATTTGAATTCGGAAAAAATGCATCAATGTTGATTGATTTAAAAAATAAAAATAAAAAACCTTCATATTTTAGCGTGGCTAACACTATGTGTACCTAGTAATCATATTATAAGTTCAATTTATATTATTAATTTAACCATAGATTATACTAATATAATAATTATTTTTTTATATAAACTGTGATATAACTGCTTCAATATAAATTACAACGAAGCAGTTATTTAAGGTTAATACAATTGTTATTATACGAGCTTTAGTTAAAGTGCTGTTAATATCAACTTATTGTATTTTCCAAATACACGTCATCTAATTTGAATGTTTGAATATATTTTATACTAAATAAAATTTCCCTTATGCATTATTTACGAGTGCGCTGTAATCTAATTACTAATGTCTTACTTGTTATTACAATGTCTATATTTCTTCTATTTTAAAATCAATAATATTATCCTTGCGTTACGCGTATGTGTAACTAAATAACAGAACCATGTATATTACCTCGTAGATCATTGACTTATATGAAAATATACAAAAATTTGTCGTCAAGTTTCTGAAAAATTATCTAAATTAGTTAATATGTGGCTTTAAAACTTATATTTGTTAACCTTTGTTAGCAAATTGTTATTTCATTAGTAAACTTTAAAACAAAACCTATACATTTATTATCAGAAGACTTAATTTGACTGAATTATAATATACTTACGGAAATCGTACCTCTCTATTGAAGTCATCTAAAGAAAATTGGTTTTGTAAGCCTTTAAGGTATAAAACAACTATAGCAATATTTACGAGGCGATAATAAATAATATTATGTTAAGAATTCAATACTTGACACAGGTCTATTGATTTTCGATTATAATATTTTAAACGACGAGACCGAAAACAAAATAATATTACAAGCCGTGAAAAAATTATTATACGTTAAAAAGTAATTTTAACAATAGTATATAGATTGACGGCATGAATTAATCGTATTAAATTTGCCTGCCTATAGGTAAACCCGTGTATATACGTTTTGATCGTTCCATTTAATATAACGTTCCCGTTTACGACCGTACGAAAAGGATTCGAAAACGGTTATTAATTGGACTCGATACAAAAACTGACGGTTTATCAGCGGGCCGTCAGATCGGTCGTTAAACCGGAAAACATGCGCGTTTCTGGGGATTTATTCTCTCTCGCACGTGGAATCTGTAATTAAAACTCACGACGCGAAACGTTCCGGCGCTGACCTTCCCCGCGCTCCATGCCCGACGTGGATAAAACGCGCCCGGTGTATGTGCAGCAGCGTCGTTGCACGGTTTCCACGGCCGACAATGAATCCCGAGTGACGGTCGGTGGGTGGGTGGGTGGGTGGGTGGTAGCGAAAGGGTGGGTTTCGGTAAAAGGGTCGAAACCGACTGGAGGACGCGGCCGAAGGGTTAAGACCGAGACGGGGCCGTGGTGCCGTGTGTTTGCGTTGTACCCCGAAAATGTTTATTGCACATTCCGAACACGCGCTTTTAAAAACTTTCTTCGTTTCTTACGGCGCAGGGTAAAAAGTGAATTAACCTGGGCGAGGTGCATGGCGTGGCGTTAAAACCGGAGTTGTAACCGACTACGGTGACTGCGACTCACCACCCGCTAAACGCAGTTACGCCCTCCATCCCCGTTATTCGTATCAGCCACCCTGACTCGCGACGCCTTCGGCTGATTTGAGTTTTAACACGTATAGCCACGCACCCGCTGCATTGGTAGCGATAAGTCTGACGAGGTATACTTTTTTTTTTTTTTAATATATAGGTATAATAATGTGTAGGTATATTATTTACACTCAACAATTGTTGGAAAATAATAACAATACCAAAAATACGTTTTGACGTTCGGTTAACATTTATGTTGTGTGTTTCTTTTATAAAAACCTAAGACCTAGTGTGACATGAATAACATATTTTACAAATTCGTGGAAATCAAATTTAATAAAATATCGACCAAGTGTTTTAGGAATTAAACCTATGTTATATATTTTATTATAACTAGGTAGGTATAATATACTTTATATAATATATATATAACTTTTATAATAGAACAACATAATAAAATATTTAGAAATTATATAAAATATATATCTTGCTTGTATGAATTAAAATAATAATAATGTACTTTTAATTATAACAAAACTACGTTGCTTCAGAGATTTAAGAAAGTACCGAGTTTTCACAACCCAAGGCAATGTAACAATATAGAAAAAATACAAAGGGGATGTTTTTAATACGTAAGTATAATAATATGTGCTCAAATGCTATATTATTTTATGGTTAACTAAACTGGATTTCTATAGACACGCCGACATTTTACTATTTTCGATTTTTTTTTCTTTTTACGTGGCATGCTTGAACAATGAGCTTTGAATTCCTAAGGGACCAACAATTCATCGGATTAAGTAAACACCGTAGCTATTCATTCTCGTACCTACTCTATCACGAGTCCTGAACATTACTGACATTTGTAGTAATTCAATACAGAAATGCCACTTTCATTTTGTATAAGATCTGAATACAAATTTAAATTTAAAAAGCTAATTACAAATAAAAATATATATAAAACAACACAGTATTATAAAATATCAAAAATCAATAATGCAGCATTAAAAATCAACAAACTTAACTGATTTGTTTTATAACTGCTACTGTCTTAACTTCTTATTCTTCTAAATTTTAAAATGATTCTTTAACATGTTATCATTTTGCAAATGTGAATAATGGAAAAAAATACCTTTAAAATTCGTATTACTTTAAAAATACAACACAATTTTAAAGGCATGGTAAGCAGTCCATATAACTCATATAAGGTGTATTAGAAATTATTACAAAGGAATACCCTGATGACACGTGTTATTTTTTTTTTAAGAATTTTCTACAGGGAAATATTATGTACATTGATTAATATTTGATACACGTATTTCTATGTTAATAACAAGTATTTGTGTAACATATAAAATATATGGTGCACGAAACCATTGTTACAAAGGTGTTTGCACACTTTATTATATTGATACATATATAGGGGTCTGGGGTATAGTTTAGAAAGTCGATTTTAATAATTGTTTTATTTTAGAAAATTAATACAATAATGTTTAAGTATATAATGTGCAGTGTTACAGAATATATTATATCTAACTTATACTCAAACATATTACTTAATTTGATTGCAATACACTAGAATTCAAATAAATCACTTATATAGTTAAAACCCATAATAACAATAATATAAATAATATAATATATAAATATCTGTAAAAAATAAATAACTGTTTTGTCCTATTTAAATTTGATTAAAAACATTTTTCATAGTAATAATAATAATTTATAAATAATTTATAAATACATTTTGTTTTTAATATTTAAAATGACCAGCAATAATTTTTTTCAAAAAATTGTTTGTATCGTAATAATTGGGATTTTCAACTATTAATTTGTAAATAATATTGAATATTTTTTTTATTACTCTATTTTATATCAATGACCGATTGTTGCTTCTGTTGTATATATGTAATGTATTTATGAAAAGTGGGACATAATAACAACAATCAATGCATTTATTGTGTCTTCTGAAAATTAATTTTTATCCGTTTCCTAAGAGCACCTCCGTTAAATAACATACGTTTTCTAAGAATTTTGTATTCTTAAACATACATTTTCTAAATTCATCTTTCTAAAACTTGATACAGTAATTTGTATTTTGTAAGGATAATTAAATTCACCAAAAACTAACCATAATATTATTTGAATATTACATAAACTATTTTTGGAAATAAACCCATTCATTATTTTCATTTTGAATATTTTTTCATAGCAATTATTTAACATTTAATATTTTAACTCTGATAATTTAGCACGTCAAGACAATCCTTATAAATTATGAGGTACACTCAAAATCCACAATAAAAATAAAATATTGAGAAAAAACAGAACTTAGCAACACTTGGTAACATTTTGCAAAATGTGAGTACCTATGCTAAATTCACTGCAGGTGTGGGAGAAAATGAAGATTTAAATTGTCACAAATTGGGTACATCGTACGTCTAAATGCATTATATTCTATTTTCCATTCATAATTAACACTTCACTACAATAATATAGTATATTTAGCCACTATAGGTACCTACTTGTCATACTTAGTTGTCAATGAGCTTAGATATGCAAGGTTTATAAATAATAATATATACCTATTGCTTTAATATCTATAAATATATAAATACAAACCTCAGTAGCTGTAAATACGGCCAATAGAGTAATACTATTACTAAATAGTACTATAATATGACTATGTGACTTTGCTTCATACTATCATTAAATAACATTATACATGGGTAACGTCAATGTTATAATAATTTATCGCTCATTATTTTAATTTGGTTTTGGCTCACTAGTAGATCGTAGATGATGACAGGAGACGAGTAGATACATGTTTCCCACTTTCTCGTACCACAATGCGCCACTAGTGAGCTAAATCCATTAGCGTTGCCTATATACATGGATATATTTCAATCTATGATACTATCTACCGTCTTATCAATTATCTGCACGCACCACAAGCAAAACAAGACACGATTGCCGCGATAAATGATAAATTTCCAAAGACGATAACATCGAAACAAAGTCCAATTTCCAAATTCTGATTTTACCATCATTTTAAATATACCTATCTAACTACATAAGTCAAAAATAATTGCAAAAACTATGGTGTCCGGTTGAGTAGATTTAATATTTAGTATTTATCATATTGCTCTTACATTCCTACGACATACCTAATGTTATCATTTAGATAATACTGAATTAGTTTATTTGAATTATATGAGTAAAATAATTATTAGTCAAAGTTGATGTACACTCAAATAAGTGTCATTAGTAAAACACCTACATAATTAAAGAAAAAGTTGAATCAACTAGGCTGCAGTATTAATTTAATATTTACTAAAACTCAACACACATATCAAAGTCATAATATGCATATTATATACATGGAGTAATTAGTGTCTGGATACCTGAATACATTCAGTTCACCAATTGATACCTAAATGGTTTCCCGGTAGTCTCACATGTATTATTCAGATAATATTCTTAAAAGTAAGGCAGTCTAGAAATCACAGTCAATCCTTGACAGGTACACACTACGTGTACGTACACTAAAGAAGCTGACTGTAAGAATTATAATTGAGTAGGTAGCTATAGTTTCCAAATGCATACGTTTAATAAATTAAGTAAAAATTTTACTTCAATCTTACGAATTTCAAACCACATTATAATTTATAATTAACATAAAATTTCCATTTAACGTTATACGTTCATAGGTATACTGCAATTTAATACGTAGGCGGTGTTTGACTTACTTAAGCTTAATTATAAGTTATAACACTTGAAAGTGTTACATAAGCATAGATCAATATCATAATAACTCATTAGTGGTCAATTTGTCACCTCAGTGATGCTTGAAAAATATTATAATATATACTTTTACTCGATAAAATTGATTTTAATATGTAATTTCGTCCAAATTTGAACTTAAAATTTCTGTAAAAAATAACTGTGTTTATATATTTTTTAAATTTTTTGATTACAGTATGTACTATTTATTAGAATCTTTATTTTCAATTTTCAATCCTTAGTTATAAAAACTGACCATTTTATAATTGTTTAATTACAATGATTGATAATTTTCGAGATTTTGATGAATTTTGTCAAAATTCGAAGTTTAAATGCTTATAACAAAAAATTGTGACTATGGATTTTTAATATTTTTCATCTGCCTTTGAAACTATATATAAGAAGCCTACTATTAAATTTTCAAGATTTCTTACCCAACAGATAAAATTTTGTTGACATTTATAAAAAAAAAAACTAAAAAAAATGGAAACTGAAAATGTCTGTTAACAGCTCAAAATAAATCTGAATATTTTGAAAATACTTTGGTGTGTAGAAAATGCTTATATAAACATTCGGTCAAAATTTCTTGTCTCTACGGTCATTTCTTTTAGAGTTATACCAAAAACCAAAATCGATTTGGTCGAAAATTGGTTTTCCGTAAAAATTCCCGTTATTTTCCTTAATTTTTCATTTGTTTTTTACGGCGCTTTTGAAAACTACTGTGAAATTTTAACTTTTGACCCCCCAAAGTACCAACTAGATTCACTTTCCTATCAGAAAAGGTATTATTGAAGAAAATCGAAGCATTTTTGCTGTCCTAAAAGGTGATAACAGACACAAAAATAAAAAAAAATTTTAAAAAAAAGACACATCATTGTAAAATCAATACATTCATCGCTCCGCTCAGAATCTAAAATAATATTATTTACCTTAATATTTTATACCCAAATCATATTATATAATAATTGACATCAGCCGAATGCACACACGCCCAAGGGCCACCGGGAATTTGGGAGTTTCCACGGTGAGCAGCTTCTTTAAATAACTAAATCACGATGGAAATTGAATTTTTTTTTGCTTTTAAATGATATTGTCATTGGTTACAGATTATAGTTATTAATAATAGTAAAAATTAATATTTTTTTTTTTTATATAAATGGATGCCCTACAATTGATTACCTAAAATTAAATTGTTATTATGATTGTATATAATTTTAACCTATATTTATACAGAACCCTACAATCTGTGGGAAGAATGTAAAGACAATTTCTCTGAAATTATCATGCATCAAATGGAAAGAGAGTTGCAAGCTTATGCACTATGCAGATGTATTAATGGATGGAATTTATAACAGATGCCTCTTAAATATTTAAAATATAATGTTATCTTTAAGTGGTCAATGATTTAATATTACGGGCTCCCAGATTCAAGAAAATATTCTATTTATTGTACGGCTGAGACTTATTGAATCAAAAAATAATTGAAAAATGTTGACGATTTAAGAAAGGTTAAGATAATAGATTCAATCAGTTATTTTAGGTTGGCTTAACCACTATTCAAATCATAACTATATATTTATTTCTGATAGCAATTTGTTACCCGTAATACAAAATGTTACTTATTACTATCTATTGATTTAAAATTAAATCTTTTATTTTTTTTTAAGATTTGAATCCCATTATACTGAATATTAAATTTAACAAACTAAACAACGTTTGAATCATAAATAATTAGTTTTTTTACGGGCAACGAAATATGTAGGTATATTTTATGTTTATACTTATATATATTATATATCTCTTCATTTACGACAATTTATCGAATTCCCAAATCGAACCAGTTTAAAATTCCATTCTCTAGCTAAGAATAATAATATGCCACATTCTTTACAGCACCTACAGTACTAAGACTACAATACCTATCCCTATACCCCAGCTATTATAATTTTAAAATTGCGATTGTGTATTTTACACCACTTAATTAAACATTATGATTCAATGTGATTAAAAAATGTGTCAAGCGCAAATAAGTTCGATAAGAAATCTTGACTAACTCCCGACTCTAACAATGGTTGGCACACCACCAAATGAACATCACCAAGATAATACAGTACTTACCACTATTAAGAAAATCAATATTTTGTACATTTATGTCTTTATAATATGTTTAGGTTAATAACTACAAGTGTTTCAACATGTTTTTTCTAAGGGTCTGAACCCTTAGTTAAATAAATAAAAAAAGAATCGAGATAAAATTGTATATTTAAAAGTATAAGTAATTTTTTATCAAAAAAAATGTCTATGCGAAAAAAATGATTCACATATTTTTTATCCAAAATAATTTTGGAATACGATCGTATATTAATTCTATGAGGATGTCATGTCATTTAACAGTCAACAAATTAATGATAATGGTATTTAATGACAATTTTATTATTAATTATTAGTTAAATTTATATAAATTATTATGTTATTACGTATAATTTATATTTAATGATAAAAATAATCAATATCTTTATATTAAAACAATTTAGGAATGTGTTATGTTCATTATGTAGTTTAGAAAATGTAATATACAGTATTTTCGTGTAAAATTTAAATATAGAACATTTTTAAGGAACGAATTACTTTGAATAGCCAGGAAGGTACCTACATTATATTTAAATAAATTTAACTTTAAAAATAATATTGTTCAATAGTTAGAGAGATAACCTTTTACCACACTTTTTTGTCATAGTTTATAGTACTTGTAAGATTGCTTGCAGTTTTAATTAGTTTTAATATAATGTACATTGATCATAAAATGTAGGTTAGGTACATTTCTATACTTTGAATTATTGATAATTCGGTATTTGAAACATACCTTTACCAATTACAACAAATATCTTTAATTAAAACCGATATTTCCTCATTAAAGTCTTAACAGAGCTCAAGATATTAATCATCATAAAGTATTTAATTTACCACATTACATTAGAATGCCAACCGAGCACAGAGAGAATATTATATTAATAGAAGTACTACTACGAAAATAAACATATTCTCATTAAACGATATTCAGTGGAGTATTACTGTAGAGATTTTCTAATTTATTTTCTAAGTTATTAATGAGTAATCATCTAATGCAAATATATACAGTAGATTGTAATTAATATACTTTGTTTAAAATGTCGAAAGAAAAGAATATCAAATACTAGTCATGTTTTTTGTAGTTTTTAGCCAAATATTTAACAATAGCTAAATGTACACATTTGATATATATATTGTTTTGTTCAAGTACTCATTTTAGTGAAATGTTTGTTCATACTATACTATAATATTAATTATTAGGTTAACTAAACTAACGTAGTGGGATACGGTTTTAAACGTAGACGTTATCAAGATGAAAGTTTGTCTTTTTTTCAGAGATCAATAACAATACGCAACAGTGATCCCCAACCAATTAATATTTTGGTGGTGGTGGGAGGGGGAAGAAACGAGCAGAGCACCCAAATGGCCTTTTCGTAAACAGACACATTGGCAGTCGTGACGTGTTCTTCCGGTCAGTTGACGGCGGGTTTTAATTTTTTCGGCAAAACACAAAAAACGTCATCCTAATCCGGTTCCCGACGACTCGACTATATTATACAGAATAATGCGGCACGATAATATCCAACGCGAAATTTTCAGATTCGGGTTTACCGTTTATCTTTTACTCGTATCGCCGTCATAATTATCGTGACCGTTGTCATTGCTACTGTTGTTTTTCGCGCGGTATATTAATTATTATAGCATCACTCACCGTGGCCGTGCCGGGTTTGACGGTGGCGCATGGCAGAATTGCGGTGCCGCCGATCTGTGACGTGACAACGGTGCCGTTTTCGGTGACGAACATGTTGTCCGGATTTCCGAGCTCGTTAATCAGTGTGTTCCCCGGGGCATAGTCGACCGCCGATGAAGATCTCGACAAATGGCGTTTGTGGTGGTGCACTCTCTGCTTCCTGCCACTGTCCGCCGCCGCAGCGAAGTCAAAATCTGCCGCGGGCGAACCGCCGTCTCTGACACCATTGCTGTCGGCTTGTGCTCCACCGCTGGCGCCTGAAAAAAAAAAAAAAAACCGAAAGGATCCGTCAGTCCGATCGATAAGCAAAACACTAATTTTGGTGTTGGTAATATTATGTGCAGTAGCCGTACATGTATAGGTACATGGTTTGGCGCTGTAAACGGTATCCAGCAACTTTAGCAGACCGCAGTTGCGTTGATTGTCAACGACAATACTTTTCACGATTTAATGTTGATTTAGTACTTTTTAAATGGCATAAAAATTATGTTTTTATATAATTATTGTTATCAAGGTCTAAGGTTTGTGGCGTCCTAAATCGTTTAAATATTTTCTTATAAATGCTCATTGAATACATTTTAATATGAAATTTAAACGTAGAAATAACAACAATGGTTTCTTAAAATAAATACACTTTAAACGTATCAAAGAATAACAAAGGAAATATACATTTAAATCATCATAATTTAAAATTCTTATAAATTATGATGTTTTATTTATATTATTATTAAAATATTATTATTTTTTTTATTATAACACCCTTTTAAAGTGAAAAAGTGTGTTACTATTTGAATATAAATTGATATAAAATATCAAAATGTTTATAAACTATATTCCACAAAATATCAACCTTAGTTTAACTAAAATTAACTCAAAAATGTTTGCAAAAAGATATTTTTGATACGATATGAAACTAAGTTTTACATAATTTGAGGTCTGCTAACTATTTTATACTTTTAATAGCTTAATACAGTTTTTAATTTTTAATTTTACCCAATTTAATCGTGAATAATACAAGGAAATGTTAAAAAATCATTATAATATATACCTTAACGGTGCAAAATCCATAAAATATGCAAAACTTCCAGACTAGCAAAATTAATTTTTGAATTTGAACTGCCTGTATTTAAAAGGGATTTTAAAATTAATTTGCTGTGTTTTACTACATTATGCAATATTGATAACTACGTAATAAAATCTTAAATTAAAAAAAAAAAATAGTTGATTTAAAAAAAATTATTTTTATTTAAAAGCTTCAATAAAATATTATGTTTGGTATTATCTCTTTTATGTTTTAGTCCTTAACTTAATGGAATAATTTATTATATTTAAATGAAATACTATAATTTTAATTAAAATCGTTTGCTAGTCACTTTTCAATTTTTTAATAACATAAAAAAAAAAGAATTAGAAATTTCAAAATTGTATTCAAAAACTGCTTTATTTGTTGAAAAACGTATATCAGCCACAAATTCTGCAGTAAAATACGATATATTATTTTAAACACAAAATACTTTGAGCTTTTCATGGTACATGCTGTGTAAAATTGTGTTTTGAATGTTTAATAGGTACTTATAAATACATAATATATTTGATTTGATATATATTATATACATTTTTACACGTCACGCACACACATAAAATCGGACATGAAAATTACGCCAAATAGCGACCATGTGCGCTACTATTATACTATACTTTAATAGCTACTCCTAATGCTACCATTGAAGTCACGGGCGATAAAGTTGGTTTTACGATTGGGACGGAACTAATGATGATTGAGGCTTCCACCGATTCGCAGATTTTTTACGCCACACTGTGTACAGCGTAATACCATATACGATATACTGTACCGTAAAATATACGTTTGGAGGAGTACGTCATGCGTATATATTCAGAATCGATATGCGTGTAAGATTTTCCATCGTCTATTGTCGACTATACACTAATGTCGTTTCAATTCGTTTGCCGAAGGATAAAATAACTTTTGTACACATTGTTCGTTTTTCATCTGGATTTTAATTTTTCACAAAGTACAACTGCAATTTTATATTCAAATAAAACTGGTGGCATTTGTTAGAGAACCGTATTTTGGTACGAGAAACGTAATAATAACAATAATATATAATACGTGTGTATATACAATGCACTTCAAAGTATTATTAACAGAAAAGAAAACGGATGTAATTTGTAGACATTTGTCTGTAGACTGTAATACGAAACATTATAGAACACCCCAGAAGTATCCTTGCACCCAAAAGTACAGTAACTCTTTCTATACACAGTAAAACGATAGAGTTATAAAATTTATCACTAACATTTCAAAAATTTATGTTACCATGAGACGTGGTTCATTTATTTATTTTTTACCACCTACGACACATTATTTACTTAACATACAGCAATTTTTATTCGGGTGTGTAGGAAGTATGTAATCAACCCCATGGAGTTTAATAATAGGTAGTACCATGGATTGTCACAGGAATTATTGTAACGGAAATTATGACCTATTGAATATTTTATGATATCTTCAAAATTAAAAACATAATAAACATTGCATGAATTATGTCATATTATGTTTAAACTAGCTGTCCCTTCCAGCATTGACTGGACAAATATTTGTTTTTTTTTCTTAAAATATAAGTGAAATATCATGGATTGAATGCATTTTGTGGCGTCACATAACCGGTGATCGTTGTATGCCAAAATATTTAAAACCAAAAACCTGGTTTGAGTGTAGAAAGACAGCTATAGTCATCTCAAATCAAAATTGACGTGCAATTTAGTAATTTAAGTGGATAGGCGTGGACAATATTCAAACAGTATATCTGAAGGTGGACAATATTCAAACAGTATATCTGAAGGTAGACAATCTACCTGCGGTGAATTTCGGACACGACGATGAGCTACGATAAGAGTCATCTATGTAGGCAATATATGCCAAACTATTAAGAAGAAATACATTACCAATGTAAAAATATTTATACGTCTGTGCCCCCCCCCCCCACTCTGAAACCCTCTGGCATGGGCGTTCTCACGGGGGGGGGGGATATGGGGGATAGATCGCCCCAAGGATCTTTATTTTTTTACATTTTAGTAATTTTAGTAATACACATTGACGTTTTGTCTACTTTTGATATTATATGTTTGTGAATTGTGACTAGTTATTATTTTTTTTTTTTTTTGATATGTTTTCTTTATCGTGATCATTGATATATTATGATATTATTATAATGATAACAACACAGTGATAACAACTTACAAACATATTATGTTAACCAAAGTGAGGTTCGTTATATTATGTGATATCATTTTTCGGCTGGTTATTTACACAGACTTAATCTATATCGACTATATCTATTATCTGTGGTTTACAATTTGTTATCATAAACGTTTTCGTATTTTTTCAATTAAAGAGTGACTATTCACAATTATTGTGTTCTGGCGTTAGGTTCTATTCTATCGATTGTACGAATCTTGTTTGATTTATTAAAATGAAAAGAAATAGTAGTAGTATTTTAAATTTTTTCTCGAAAAAAAAAGCTGTTGATTCTACTTCTACTATTTTCTAGGACCGTCTTAATGGACTAACATTGTTGGCCATTCATAAAGATGTGCTTGTTGATTCAGAAAAAGTTCTTGACATTATGTCCAAAAAATCGAGAAAAATCAATATTTTAATTTAAATTAAATTAAATTAAAAGTAAAATATCCTATAAATATTCTATAAATTGACCAGTTACAAAAGTAGTTAGTTGTGTAAAACGGTAAAGAGAACGGATAGAGATCATGGACTGAGAGTTGAAAGTTGAAAGTCCCCCCCATAGAAAATTCCTGAGAACGCCACTGACGTCTGGTTACCTATATTATAAGTAATTCAAATTATTAATCTCAAATAACGTTCATATTTTAAATAATTAAACTGGAAACTAGTTTTGCCAAGTATTTAATTCAAATTATTAATATTAGAATTCACCGTTAACAGATTCAATTATATTCCACAATAATAAATTAGGTAAATGTACGAGCATAATAATATTTCTAAGGAGAAAACATTATTTAGCATATTTGCATTTTTATCCACAGATCATTCTTTTCTGAAAGTCATTTAACACATTTGTTACATTAACCAATTTTCTACGAGTAAAATATAAAATATTACATGTAACATTAAAATGCAACACGTGGATGAAAAACTTATTTTATATTAAAGTTTAAAATGTTTGGATTATAAGGCGGTGTTAATATATTTAAGTTTAATTTAGGTAAAATGTATATACTTTGTTATAAATATAGAAAAAAAAATACATTTAATATTTTGTTTATATTAGGCTGGGGAATATTATTCTTTAATTTTCATTAAGAACATTAATAATCTTTAAATTTCTGACACAATATTAAAAAGGGGGAAAATAGGTAACTGCCAGGGGCGGAGTGGGACCTAATTTCGGGTCTGGAAAAAATATTTTGCCGGCCCATTACCACATCGGCTGATTGTTTCAGGGCCTAACCTACTGGTAGGTATAGACTTGAAAAAAAAATTATAACTGATCTATCAAATAACTAAAACAAATAACAAATACACATTTTGTTTCAATATTTTCATTAAATAATTACATATACATAAAAAATTTATACATAAAAATATCATTAAGTGTATTTTAATTTTTAACATAACTATTATATAATTTATTTTGAGTTTGTTTTGATGTCCACCTTGTATCTCCAATTTGTTGTAAACGCTTGTGACGAATGTTTTCATTATTATTTTCACTTATATTTCTCCATATATTCATTCGCTTATATGACTCTTTAAAGAAAACGGCACATCCATTTATTAAAGAAAAAAAGTTGCCAACCATTACTGGATTCTTAGTAGCATCACAAATTACCAAGTTTAGTATATGACTAAAACACCAAACGTGGATTTGTTCTGGAGCTACTCTACTTAGCCATGAAGTGAAACCATTATAAGCGCCCTGCATATTGG
This sequence comes from Nasonovia ribisnigri, assembly GCA_027563435.1. Classification (NCBI taxonomy): domain Eukaryota; kingdom Metazoa; phylum Arthropoda; class Insecta; order Hemiptera; family Aphididae; genus Nasonovia; species Nasonovia ribisnigri. The sequence goes on from JANEHU010004720.1 coordinate 35,842, forward strand.
CTGCTCCATCAGTTGCGTTGCCAATGCATTTTGATGTGTCAATATTAACTTCATTCATAGCACTTTGTAATAGTTCCATCATACCTTTTCCGGTAGATTCTGTACAACATTTAACACCAATTAATTTTTCATTAATTTTTCCATTGAAAACATAGCGGACAATAATAGAACATTGGTCCATCACTGATACATCTTGTGTGGTATCAATTAAAACCGAAAACATACCAGCTGTTGAAATTTGCTCAGATATTATTTGTTTTATTACTAATGAAATTGTTGAGGTGATACTATCAATGGAATAATGACTAAGAAAAGTAACAAAATTGCCTCTTCCTTTGGATCCTTTTAAATGATTGTTTTCACTTTTACTAATAATTGTATTTAAATGTTCATTTAACACTGCATCATATTTACTCAACAACATAATCATTTCCAAAAATGTACCGTGGTCCAATGCAGGATCTCTTAGAAAATATGCTGCCTCATTTCGTTTTGCCCTTACGCTTAAACCTCGTTTTCCTATTATTTTAATAACTTCAATTATTCGTTCTAGGATTTGCCGATTTTTTTTAACTTCTTCACGATGTAGATGCATTTGATTACTGTTTAATAAACTACCAATATCTTTTTGATGACAGTGCATAAAATAGGCTTCACAACATTGTACATGACTTTTACTATTTTCATGTTCGGTGATTCGTTGGTAAATATCGAGGTAAATATGTTTCCAGTCAGTCATTCCACAAACAAAAGGGTTAGTTTCTACTGAGAAAGCTAAACAAACCGAGCAAAACATTTTCTTGTTGCTCTTGTCATAAGTACACCAGGTTCTAACTGTTTTATTTTTACGGATAAATGCTTTTCTACTATTGAATGGTAAAGTTGAATCGTCACAAGGTTGAACTGGATGTAGTTTGAAAAAGTATTTAAGACTGGTTGGTTTTGGTTTTATAAAATATGTCATGTTGTAGTTTTCAGTTTTATCTATTTAAAAATATTTTAAATAATTTAAATAATATAAAGTATATATTAATTCAGACATACAGTTCTTATTTTAAAATAACTAAAACAATAATTTACCTTCAAGTACTATTGGCAAGTCAGTATCGACAGCATCAGTTTTAGCACAATTTTCATTTGATTCAACTGTATAATTGCTTGTAGCTTGATCTATTTTAAATAAAAACAAGATTTGTATAAGCACTAGACAGTTTTTTTTAAAAATAATAAATTACTTTCAAGTACTGTATAGGAACAAGTAGGCAAGTCAGTATCAACAGCATCAGTGTTAGCACAATTTTCGTTTGATTCAACTGTATAATTGCTTGTAGCTTGATCTATTTTAAATAAAAACAAGATTTGTATAAGCACTAGACAGTTTTTTTTAAAAATAATAAATTACTTTCAAGTACTGTATATGAACAAGTAGGCAAGTCAGTATCAACAGCATCAGTTTTAGCACAATTTTCATTTGATTCAACTGTATAATTTCTTGTAGCTTGATCTATTTTAAATAAAAACAAGATTTGTATAAGCACAAGACAGTTTTTTTTAAAAATAATAAATTACTTTCAAGTACTGTATAGGAACAAGTAGGCAAGTCAGTATCAACAGCATCAGTGTTAGCACAATTTTCGTTTGATTCAACTGTATAATTGCTTGTAGCTTGATCTATTTTAAATAAAAACAAGATTTGTATAAGCACTACACAGTTTTTTTTAAAAATAATAAATTACTTTCAAGTACTGTATATGAACAAGTAGGCAAGTCAGTATCAACAGCATCAGTGTTAGCACAATTTTCGTTTGATTCAACTGTATAATTGCTTGTAGCTTGATCTATTTTAAATAAAAACAAAATTTGTATGAGCACTAGACAGGTTTTTTTTTTTTAATAATAATTTACCTTCGAGTATTAAAAATATTAAGAATTTTCCTTAAATTTAACCAATAATAAAAAATATTAACTACTTACTGGTTGTACGAAATAACGAGATAATCTTTGTGCAATTTTGAGAAGACTTGAGAAGTAATTTTTTTTTTTTATCACGTTCTTTTTCTGCTCCTCCTTTTCTTTTTTTCAACGTGAGTGAATTATTCATGATGAATTTATGAGAAAATTAAATTGTAAAAAGGTAAATAATTGTTTGTAGAGAAAAAACAAAAACAACTAACAATGAAAAAATGGGCGAAAACAGCGGTTTTAATGATTTTAGAATATTGTGATAATTCCGTTTTTATTAAATCGTTTATATTATTGCATAGAGTAACAACTGATAATGTTATAATGTACACAGCAACGACTTACAAAATATATACTATTCAATTCTATAATTAGAATTTAAAACCGATGCGATAGATAAGAACAGTTCGTGTAGTCGTGTGTACGAGGAAGTGGAAATACCCTACTAACAATAATTATTATCAACATTTAATACTGATTATACAAATATTATTATATTTTAATGTTTGAATATTTTTTTTTTCAATTGTTGTGGCAGGTCCAGCCCATCTGGTATCTTAGAGTACCGGCCCATCTGGAAAATTCCAGATTTCCAGATGGGCCACTCCGCCCTGCATACATAAATATAACTTTTTATAAAAACTACCTACATTGTGTTCACATGGTTTTTCTGTAATTTTTTTGCAATTTTCAGAAATACTACTAAGAAATTCTTTAAATGACTTCTCCAAAGTACCATTAGTGTCTAATATAAATTTATAGATAAGGTATAAACTTCAAAGCTTCAACCCTTCTTACTCTTAAAAATGATTATCGAAAAAAACACATTATTGTAAAATGTATTACTCCTGTGGGTCTAAAAAACCTTGATCCATTTGTAGTATATATATAAATGTGTAGAGCGTTTAAAAATATATTTCCAATCTTAGACTGTATTTCTTATTAGGTATTTTAGTCAATTTATGTGTAGGATTTTTCCATTAAGTATATTTACATAAAATTATAGATACGAGGAGAATCTGTAAAGCCATTTTTGCATTTTAATTCGACTTCTTCAATTTATTTATGCAAATCACATAAAGTTTATTCATTACATTTTAAGATTTTTCATTTTAGCTGATAATATGACATATTTTAAAGTTGTAGAATTTAAGTATGTTAGTAAAAAGTTATGTTAACAAATTATTACAGTAACACATATTTTTATTTGGTCAAGGATTCTATTAAAATCACAATTCTAGTTATGCGTCTTGCCAATGCATTATTAGTTAACAAATCGTACCTATGTAGTTAGAAATTGGTAACATTTTTTTATTTCTCTTGTAAAGAATCTTTGGGTTATATCCAGTGATCCAAATATAGTTAGTAATTTAAAATGTATTTTACAATAAACTACCATTACATTTTATTTTAATGTGAATATTTTATTTTGTTATACGTTGATATACGCCGTCATGTATTACAATAATATGATTATAACTTTGTTGCGTTTTAGTTTTCTCATATATTATTTATTCATGATCTTACAAAAGTTTTTTTTTATTCAATTTGTTTTGTTCTATAGTATAAATGTAAAATAATGTCGGTAAATCTTATTATCATTAGGTACCTAATATTCTTTTTTGATCTGAGTAGGTAACACAATTTGTTATTGTTTTACTTAAATCATTTTGAAGAAATAATGATTATGAGAAATATAATGAAATATCTTAAGTAATTATTTATGTATATAGATGTTTGTACGTTTATAAAAATATAATATATCATGGAACTCACGTTAGATACGCCCAACTACTATATAGTATATTTGTATTTACTTGAATTGTTATAACTGTTATGTTTATCACTATTTCTGTAATGAGTACTAATAATATTATCTTAGCCATTGTATTTTTGAATAGCCTTTCGGCGTTTATATACTTATAAATAAATGAATAAGAACCTATCAATATGATTATATGAAGTAATTAAAATTATATTTATGTTTTTTATTGAACTCGAGCCCGGCATTATGGCCATTAGCTACTGTAGGGATTACGGTTAGGTAGGGTTGGTACGGTTGGTAAGGTCAATTAGCAACATGTGGATGTTGTGTGGCAAGGTTTTTCCCACTACAAACCCGGGTGGTTACCCATCCGGGAACTAGTAGCAGTGGACGTTACTTACTCTCAATCACGTTGCGTTTCTGATTACAGCAAACACGCCCCGCAAAGCCACGACTAATATATTTTTTATGTTATGATATTCACCAAAGTTATTTACGCATTCATTTTTATATAACTTTTGATGTTTGAATATCAGTAGTTATAGTATATATATTATATTTGTCTACAATTACAAATGCAGTCAGACAGCTTCAATCATCAATTTGAGGGTGGAAGAATATCTAACAAAAATGGAGGCCTGTACTAAATGCGACGAGTTCGAAATTATTGTAATATTTGGCAGTTGCAGCATAATATACACTCGTGTGGTTGGGTGATACTTAAAATTAGCGTGTATAAGAGGAGGTATAGTGGTGTGACGGCGGCCAGATCTATGGCCGGGCGATGAGTACAGGAGGTGGCGGTGGCGCGTACTGGCTGGGCGGGGAGTAGTGGAGGACCGGTTTAACTTTGCGTGAGGTGGTGTAGTGGTGGAGAGCAGTGTGACGGCGGCATGATCCATGGCTTGGTGGTTAAGTAGGGGGGGTGGCGGTGGTGGTCCTAGGATCGGCAAATATATGTGACAACTCGAGCCATATTGCTCATGACTCGAGAGTCATGTGGTCGATTGGTCGCCAACCACGAGCCGAGACCCAAAAAGGTCGGAGCGTCGTGGATTTTTTGTTTACACTTCGTTACCAGGGATGAGGAAACGAATAATAATAATATGAAAAAACATAACACACTGTTTAAGTTAGAGAGCATTAAGTATATTGTTTGAAGGTGGGCGCCGAGAAAGCCATTGGCATAAAACTCGGACAGAAATAAGTAAATAACACCCCGTAATAATAATATAAAGAACCCACCAACATGGTAATAATAAATAATAATAGACAACTGCCAATAGGGCAATAATAAATAATAATTTAAAGTACAGGGATACCGGCCACGGTGTCTAATAGACAATATTTATAAATTTAGGTACGTTACCACTATCATGCTCCTATGATATATATGCCGGCCGATGGCACTCCGGCGATCGCGACGCTCTACTCCTCCAACATGGTGATGTTCGGGCGTATGGGAAAAAAGTGACGTCCGTCGGCCTAGTCGGCCACAAACATACGAAAAAAAACGACGGGCGACCGAGACAGTAGGAGGAGGGAGACAGAGCGAGAGCATTTGGAGACTTAACTTAGGTGACCGATATCTCTGTATACATAGTTAGGTGTGGCCCAGACCATGGAGATGTGAGAGGGGAGCGTGTGTGCGTTTGTCACACCGGCAGGTATTGTCGTCGGTCGGCGGACTTGGACCCACAGGACAAAGTCAGCTTTCGCAACGCACACGCAATACTTGTATACAGCCGTTATGTATAAAAATACGAATAGCAAATGGTCACCCCACCCTGATCGTCACAGAAACCCCCCTGTAGAAGTTAGTACACGTGGGAACAAACTTTTACACTAGAACACAGAACATGGTGTGGGTGACGTGTTTGACTATGACGATAGTGTGCGTTGGGGGACCTCGGTTACTTCAGCCGGTAGAGATGGACCTTGTCCGGGTGTAATGTACCGACGCAAGTGAATTATATTATAGGTTCCTATAACCTGGTTTGTTTCTGCTTCGGCCACCGTATACGCATTTTGTGACGAAACGCATACAATTACATAGGGTCCTTGATACAGCAAAAAGAATTTATGGATTTGCTTATCGACCGCGGAACTCAAACGATGTGTTCGTACCAACACACGATCCCCGATATCATACTTTGTTACTCGACCCTGTTTGTCATGACGTAAACGCCGTCGCTCAGCGTGGGACTGTTGCACCTCACGGGCCATGATCATTTTTTTCTGCTGAGATACAGCGACCCGGGGTGGAAATGAGACTACGGCACTAAATGGATTGTATCGGTCGAGGGTGAGGAACAATTCTTGTGGCGTATAGCCTGTCGCTTCGTGCACGGTGTTGTTCAGTACCCATTCAATGTACCCAAGGTGTCTTGGCCACTCAGCATGGTCTTGGTTACAGTATGTTCGGAACATCCTACCGAGTTCCCGCATTACTCTTTCAGCCGGGTTCGACTGAGGGTGGTATACTGAAGTCAGCGTTGGAGGAATTCCTTTTTCCCGAAGACGGTTCTGCCAGACCTTGCTGGTGAACTGGGCACCGTGATCGGACACTACACATTTTGGATTACCGTACGTGGCGACATAATCGTTGATCATCCGATTCGTAACCGTGACTGCAGTGGCCTTCTTTATGGCATACAAGCGGACATACCGAGAAAAATTATCCAATACCACGAAAACGTATCTTACGTTATTCCAACCCTGAGGAAGTGGACCGTATAAATCAACCAGGACGCGACCAAGGGGAACGTCGGCAAGAACAGACTTCAGCTCACCTTCTTGGCGTTGAGTTGACGCTTTGGTTCGTTGACATAGATCACACGCGCGTATCACCGATCGTACACGGGTTTGAAGGTGCTTGAAAAAACAAAAATCTCGAATAGCTTGAGTACATTTCTTTGGCCCTACGTGTCCAAAGTGGTGGTGTACCGAAATTATGAGTTCATCGATTCGACGGTTTGGGACACAGACCAACCACTGGTCGCTACTTGCGTGCCGACGATAGAAAAGGACACCTTCAACGATACAATAGTATTGACTTTGAGGCCAGGCCTCTGGACTGTCTCCGTTGAGGAGATCGATAATCTTATTCAATGGTGGGTCGTCTTTTTGCGAGGACAAGATAGCTTGGAAACATGGTAGTTGTCGATCGCGTTCTTTACGAATACTGGTAGGAGTGGTTAGTAGGATACTGGGACCACTTAGTAACCTGGATACTTCTTCATTCCGTCCTACTGGGTTTCGCGATAGCGCGTCCATGATATTATCAGGCCCGGGAATATAGGTGATACGTAAGTCGAATTGTTGCAAAAGTAGTGTCCAACGAGTAAGACGCGCGTTCCTCAGACGACACTGGAAAAGAAACGTTAACGCTTGGTGGTCCGTGAGCACCTGAACAGGATATCCCAGAATAAATACGCGGAACTTTTCACAAGCAAAAACCACCGACAAGAGCTCTAACTCAGTAATGGAGTAATTCCGTTCCGCGGAGTTCAGGGTGCGGCTAGCGAACAAAATCGTTCGGCGTTCTCCGTCAGATGTAAGTTGGAACAGCTCGGCTCCCAATCCGAGTTTACTGGCATCGGTCTGCAAGTAAAATACCTGATCGAACAAAGGGTGCGAGAGATACTGTTCGGTAAACGATTGCTTCACGTGGTCAAACATTTTGAGCTCCTCTTCTCCAAACTTCCATGGTACACCTTGCTTAATTAGATTGATCAAAGGAGCAATTAACGAAGCGTGATGATCGGCGAACTTCCGGTAGAAATTGCAGAAACCAATGAACGATTGCAATTCTTTTTTAGTACGTGGCTTAGGAAAGCTGCGGATAGCCATAAGCTTTTCGGGGTCCATGGACATTCCGGACGAACTAATAATATGGCCCAGAAACTTGATCTGGTGTTTAACGAATTCACACTTAGTGAGCTTTAGCGTCATGCCCGACACGGCGATTTTCCGGAAAAGAATACGGAGGCGTTGGAGGTGTTCGTTGAAACTGGTTGATGATACTAGTAGATCGTCGACGTAGATGTGTAGATCATTCATCTTGTCTTCACAGTCTGGAAGCGATACATTCAGGACGGCTTCGAGGGCGTGACCAAACGCGGTATTGGAGATGTTCAAACCGAACGGGACGACAGTGAACTGATATGTCCGACCGTCGTAGACAAATGCTGTATATTTACGGACCTCTTGGTGTAACAGTACTTGCCAGTATCCTGCAGTAAAATCGACACTGGAGAATATAGACTTTCCACCAAAACGTGCAAGTAGTTCATCGAGAGGCGGAGATGAGTCGCGCATTGGTAGAATAACTTTGTTGATGCGGCGAGCATCCAAACATAGTCGTACGGACCCATCGGCTTTTCCTACGCAGATGATCGGGTTACTGTAGGGTGATGAACATCGTTCAACAACCCCCCAATCCAGCATCCTTTGGAGTTCCTTCTCTACCGCAGGTCGTCTGGCGAAAGGTACTGGGTATGGCCGAATCTTGAATGGCACATCTTCGGACACGGTGAAACGGCACGTGTATAGCTTGTTCAGTCCTGGCCGGTCACTGAAAATGTGACTGAATTCCTGGAGAAGACATAATAGACCTTGTCGTTGTTCGACTGTAACCTCCGCACTATTGGCCATAGGTTCGTTGATCCAACTTGGTAGTGGGTCTCCGGGGCATGCGTGGTCGCTAATACAGTTAATTTCCGAATTTCGAGGTGGTGATGAAAACCTGTCCAAACTGTCCATACTACAGAGGCAATACTCCAATCCAGTGGGCATAACGTGTTCGGCGGTATAATGGACATTGAGACGGGTGATTTGCGCAGCTGGTATCGCTCCATCATCGCCTTGGAATGGACATTCGTTTCCCCATTGCGGAAATTTAATACATCGCCTAGAGTAGTCCAAAACAACTCCGTACTTTGAGAGCCAGTCATCTCCGAGGATGATGGGGGTAGCAAGATGTGGTACAACAAGGAAAACACCTGGAGCATCTTTTCCAAACAACACCAGTGGCATGAACACCTGTTTCGTGATTTTCTTGCTTCGCCCGCGCACAGCCGTTGAAATGGTAACTCCGGTTACAGGTAAGATGGACAAAAGTTTAGGTGTAAGAGACCGGTTCTTGATGGTGGCAAAAAACTCTTCGGATATAGCTGAAATAGATGCTCCAGAATCGAGCAGGGCAGAACCTGTCACACCACACACTTCGACAGGAATTTCTGGTCGGTGTGGAACATGTACCGGGAATTCATTTGAGTCGGTAATCGGGGAGTGGCAATCGGAGGACAATCCAGTCTCGTCAGGTGCCGTATTCACTGGCGAGACTGTGGTTCGTTTCCCGAAACGTTCAGCTGATTAATCGGTTCTTCGTTTGGAACCGGTGGACGGTGGTAATTCTGAGAACCTCTATTCGGACCGTTACGGTAGTTGTTTCGATTGTTCTGACGTGGCTGATATCCTCCCCGTCCGTGATAATCCCGTGGTGGCTGGTCATTGTTTCGTGCGGGTTGAGTTGGACCGTTGTCTGACTGACGGGGACTCGGACCCTCGCAGAAGGACGTTGATTCCTCGATCTCTGTCAGTACTGATAATAAGGCGTTCGTCGTTTGGGGGCCTCGACCACGAATGGCCATTCCCAAAGTCGACGGATAATGCTGTATGATTATGCCAACAAGATCAAATTGGTCGATGGGGGGAGATAAGTATTTAGCTTTAGCAATCCAAGTCATAGCATGAGTATTAATTCCCACTGGTGAACGGTATTGATAGGGTTGAAAAATTTCATTCCGTATTTTTCTCTGTGTGGCTGCAGACCAAAACTGCTGGCGGAACAACTTCTTCACCTCCTCATAGGTGGTTGGCACAGGCATGAGTGAGTCAAACCATACTCGGGAACCTCTGGTCAATCGCCGTTGAAATATTTCAATACGTTGATCATCGTGTGGACAATTATACAAAAAATATTGGTCTAACTGAGATAAGAACTTCTCTGGGTGCACATCTTGCCGGTGGCCAGTGAACTCAGACACAACGTCAGTAAAACGTTCCGATTGACTAACGGACGTAGACATATTAGACTGTCCACACAGATTTAATAATAGTCGAGAGTCATTGATATGGGCCTCCGTCGAATTGTATGTCGGCTGGAATGATTGCGCTTGAGATGTAGATTGGGTCGAAGGTACCTTTAAATCGGATTGTATCTGTTTCACAGTTTCCTTAAGGGATTCGACGTCAGCGTGGATCTTTGCTACACTCTCATCGGATCTAGTATATGCAGTTCGTTGATCGATGAAGTTGCGGTGAAGAGTGGCGATATTTTTTTCAGTCTTATCTACTCGCGACTCAACGGCATCTTGTCGTTTTGTAAAACCACTAAATTGATTTTCCAGGCGGTCAAATCGTTGTGCATGATCGTTGGCATGGCCATTCATAATAGCGATAATATCGGCAAGGGTAGGTTCAACTTTGGTAGGCTGCAGAAGGACATTCCCTGTTGCCAGCCCAGCTTGGGAAACCGTGTTTACAGGTTTAACTGGTGTATCCGATGTTGTAGTTGGTGGTGACATCGTATTGGTCGCAGGCTGGAGAAGGCGGTCAATTAGACGATCTGGAGGGCGCGTATCTCGCTTACCTGCGGCGTACATAAACGGTATGCACGGAAAATCAAACAATTGAAGTTAGAGATGACAACAACTCAATGAATTGAATCGCTCATTCACAATACAGATTCCAACAGGAAATTTGAGAAAAAACAAATAAATATTTATCTGCTAGAGCTTAGGCTCAGAAAGTGCAGATGAAAATGTTGGGTCGTAAGACAGATAATGTCAGTATATATTACGGAAAATAAATTTACTATACTATATCAATGAAAATCGTCGCCGGAACGCCGGGACGACACATAGGAACACAACAGTAGGTAGGCAAATATATTTGAAAGTCACCGTGGCGCGGTACATAGTTTTAAATATTTGAATAAAACAAGATGAAAATTAAAAAAACTGTAGAATAATTTATCATTCATAACAATTAACGATATCGAAAACATATAATCACATCAACAGATATGATAAAATATACAGCAACAGACAAATTTGTTGACGAGAATTAAATTGATTCAACGACATATTGGTCGACAGAGCCGATACTATAAACAGAAAATAATTGGAAATAATTCACCAATAACACAATAAAATAGTGTACTTAAAATTTCCAAAAACAGAACTGTCGACGTGGTTGGAACCACAAATTTTTTAAAAATAATAACCATTACGTAAAATTAAATGAATGTGGTGTTATGCACCACATCAAGTGTTAATACACTCCCACTAGGTGGGCACACTACGCTCGACGACGAGATACCTAACAAATACGTACACGGGACGTATTAACGAAAACACAGACGTGTGACAACCTATAATGCGTGTGACGTGCGTGCGCCATTGTCGCCGTGGGATACATCTTATGGGCAGCTTAAAACTAAAAATCATCAGCGTGTGTACGGGCCTAGCAGGCAAAATATGTATGGTCTTGGTCTACCAACCGAAATCTAACGATTAAAAAAAAAACTACTCGCAATTTATTTTAAAATTTAATATTGGAATAATACCTCATCGTCTTTATAATATTAAACAATTTGCGTGCGCAAGGCTTCATACGGCGTATACGGAATGACCATTGTAACGATACGTATGCCGAGCAGGCAGCAAAAACAAAAACAATTGAATAATATTTATATTTACAATTTACATATTACGTAGGACATCGGTTGCTGTTCAGCGAAAACCGGTCGAGAAAAAAAAATTAAACGATGAGCTTATTCGAACGAGATAATAATAATTATCAATTAATAATAATGTGTGCGTTGCGTAGACAACGTTAGGTAGGGAATGGGGAACGTTCGCACGGCCGTGCCGGAACGACACGCACCCAACCATTGATAACAAACGTTAGGCGGCGGTAGACCGATAACTGATACGTTAAAATTGCATACGGTGACATCATCAAACCTGATAAAGGGAACGAGACATATACACAGGCACACACACTGACGTGTACAGAAATATACCTTAAAATAAAACTTATAACTAGCCGCCGACTAAGATTTAACGCGATGACGACCAACCCCTCCGGTGATCGCGATGTTTGACAACTCCGTGACATCAGCGACGGCAAACACGGTGATGGCGGGATACGGCACACACGCAAACAGCCTCAGGTCCCTCCATAGTCACGGGCGCACAGCACACATCAATCCGCGCATATTAAGTCGGTCATAATACATGGGTTGTTATTGGGGCATTCCTGAAAATACACGCAGGCAACAGTGGTTCTTGGACAGTATACTATTAACACATATGGCCGGTAGTTCCCTAAACGTACTAGGTACAATACCACCTATACACATACAACATCATGTATTTGTCCAATCTTGTACTTTTAGAACCATGTTTAGTCATAATTAACGGATCCTGGCAAGGTCGCCATCTGTGACAACTCGAGCCATATTGCTCATGACTCGAGAGTCATGTGGTCGAT
>JANEHU010004721.1:0-82318 GCA_027563435.1 Nasonovia ribisnigri
GATCCTAAGCGATGTAAGTACAAAATAATATGTTTTTATATAATTTATATTTATTAGTTATATTTTGAAGATTATTAAATACAATATTTTATTTTTTTGTATAATACTGAATTATGCTAGTTTGATATTATATCTACAAATTAAAATAAATAGGTACAGTGTATATATTTTTACTAGATTTTCAGTTACCAAATTTTATTTAATTTCAGAACGATTCTAATTATGAGAGTATGGATAATGAGGTTAAACCAGTCAAAAAACCGAGCAAACAGAGTAAAAACAAAAAAGAAGTAAAATCGAATAAGAAAAAAACAACGATTAGAAAAGTAAATAAAATATCTATAGTATAGTAAAAATAAATTACAATTTTTTTTTGTTCTAGAATATTTCATATTTGGATAATATTGAAAGTTTGATAAAAAATGAAAAAATTGAAACTGATATCATAAATACTATTACGGTAAAACAAGGTGATAATTTGATAAATGTTAAATCTCCAACTGACGATAAAATTTCTGAGTACTGGACCATGAGCCACTATAAAGTGAAAAATATTAAGAATGTTGATAGCAAGAACAGGTAATATATTATAATTTATTATTTTTTTTCTTGGTCAGTGTAGGAAATAATTAAAAGCTCTTGTAATATATAAATATTTTGTAGATGAGACCAAATACATAAAATATAAAATAAAAAATTATCTTTTCATATTATATTCCGTTTATATTAATATATTTTATTATTTTCAAATTTTCTTCATCAAATAAAAATAAAATATTTCCACTTTTTCCAGATTGATTTTTTCTTAAATAAACATGATTTTTTTTTATTAAATATATGTGATTTAAGAACTTGGGTTTAGTGCTATATGAAACTTAACTATTTTCGGATAAACGATTTTATGGCAAATGTAAACTAGTGAATGATATAAATCATTATCCCTCCAAAGATGATACACATTGCTGACAACTTATATGTACATTATTATTATTATTATTTAATCATCAATATTCAAAAAGTTATTAACATTATTCACTTTGTCCACCTATCCGCTTTACCCTGATCTCCCTAATATAAAATAATTGTAATACATTTATTTATTTTTTTTATAATATTAAAATTTTTTATGTAATTTTTATAGATGGAAAGAAGCTGAATGTAGTCTTAAAGTAACGATAACCGATGAAGAAAAAGATCAAGAGCTTAAGAATAATTTATCAGAGGTCGTACAAACAATATTTACACGCTTTATGTCTGATCCTAAGAGGAAGATAATAAGATCTAAATTATCAAAGAATTAATTAATATATTTATTAATGACTGTAGAAAAAATATGAATATATAATAGGTACTATTCAAAATAAAAAATGTTTAGTTTTAATATACTTGTGTTATGAAACATATGTATACATCACTCACATTATATATGAATTAATTATCTGTTATTATTATATTGTAAATCAATTATATACTTATACATGGCATTTTATTTATTTATGTGAAAAAAAAAATTAATCATACATTTATTTTAAAAAGTTGTGTACATGCATTATTTAGTATCATGAAACGTAAAAAATAATATAAATTATGGGTTAACAAATAATTAAAAAAAATTAGACTGCTAAGTCTTGTAATATCATGTCTGATAGTGAGTTATAATGAAACTGTAATAATTCATGCATAAAAGAAATATCGTTAGACTCCATATTACTATAACTTAAGTCATAATTCTGAATATATTGATTTGTAAATTCATTCCGTCGACAAGAAGAGGGTAACCCGTTAACATCTGCTGAAATTAATGAATATGCTGTGTCATAGGTCTTCTGATAAGATTGCAATTTTTTCTGTTTTTCAATAATATATAATTCAATACACTGTTGAATTTGTTTCAACCTTTGCAGGTCTACAAGGGCGAATGTTATATCATTTTGATTAGAATGCAATATAATTGAAGACTGTTTCACATTAACAGAATAACTTAAGTTATCAGTTATTCTTACTCGTTTACATCGTTTTTGTAGATTATTAATAATTGATGTATAATTATTTTCACACATTAATGAAAGCCATTGGTCTAGATCAAGGTTTAAACTCTTTTTAGTTATTTTACATTCTAGAATTATAATAATTGAAATCTGCTTATTAATTAATAATCCAACTGTAATACTTTTCTTGTTGTAAGCACGGATGTCAAAAGTAGACTTGCAGACAATTATCGGTGAACTCATAGTGGAATTATTTTGATAACTTTATTTTAATAGTTAAAATATTTATTTTGATTTTTTCACGTCTAACACAAATATAAAGTTAGATATAACTGATGGAGTCATACATTGAACTGAGAGTTTTTCCTTTGTAAACATATTATATACTACACTCTTAGATAAAAAAAAAATGCAAAAAAAATGTGAACGTACAGCTTAGTGGATTAGTGCATACTAGGAGGGGAGAATTACACATTATACTTACTAACCTGAAAAACATTTAAATTATACGCACTAAACCACTAAGCCATACGTCCACGAGATATTAAATTCAAAACTAGCATATATAAGTTGATTTTTTAAAATTCAATATTTATTATTATTTATTACATCATATTATATTGTAAAACAGTACATAAAAACATGATTTAACAAATGGTATCGTATGAATCGGTTACACAATTACAAATAACTTCGATTTTACAATATTTACTTAACACTTTTTGCACATACTGATTTCCCTTCGTTAATAATACAAATATACATTTTGGTGAGAACCGTGTATGTTCAAGAAATATGTCGTCTCCGAATTCAAAGGCATGCAAAATTATTGAACACCAATGACATTCAACTGCGTCATCGACACTTATATACTTAAACCCAGACTCGGCCAATTTATATTTGTTCTGTGTACTATTTGATGGAAATGTTTTGAACGTTTTTAATCTCGAGGAAAACGTGGAGAATTCTGGGTATGCTGGTGTTGAATTGAATCGTATTTGGTTGACCAATGACTGGACATCGTTTGTACATTTTTGAAAATTCATTTTTGAAAAAATTTATAATAACTTGAAAACAATTTAATGAAATTATGAGAAAATTGAAGAGAATGAAATACAACTTCGTCAAACAGCTAATCACTAGTAACTGAACATAATAATAAAAAAAATAATCGACTATTAAAATGAAAACATTTTATAAAATATAGTGTAACCAACTTTGTGTTATTTTTTTTAAATAATTAATTTTAGTAGAACTGAATAAAAAAGTTCAGTGTAACCACTAGTATATTTTTTTTTTTTTTCCCCTGTAAAAATGGACGCAGAACATACATTAGGGTTTTTGAGATTTTGGCTACGCGGTGGTCAAAAGTACTGTAAGTGAGACTTTCCTCCTTGAACTTTTTTTTTTCCCCTGTAAAAATGGACGCAGAACATACATTAGGGTTTTTGAGATTTTGGCTACGCGGTGGTCAAAAGTACTGTAAGGGAGACTTTCCCCCTTGAACTTTTTTTTTTCCCCTGTAAAAATGGACGCAGAACATACATTAGGGTTTTTGAGATTTTGGCTACGCGGTGGTCAAAAGTACTGTAAGGGAGACTTTCCCCCTTGAACTTTTTTTTTTCCCCTGTAAAAATGGACGCAGAACATACAAATATATATTACTTATTTTTTATTATATACCTATTAAATTTTAATAAATTATTATTATTATTTATTATATACCTATTAAAATTATTATTATTATTTATTATATAACTATTAAAATTAATCGTCTGTCTTGGTCTGCGGCCGTCCGGTTAAAGTTGGGCTGTAGACATTTTTTATACTTAAACCCGGCAACGACGGGTAATTCAGCTAGTAATATTTATATTTGATTGTTAATTTCATAATTTTGTTTCTCTTTTATTTGTATTTAATTTGTTATTGTTTTCATACCAAACAAGTGATATTTACTTATATGTAACATATGAATATATTATAATAAAACTATATTTATTGAAATTATTAATTATTAAAAAGTTGGAATATTGGAATACTTGACATATTTAGTAATACCATTGATTATAAATATTAGTATTTATAATCAATGGTGATACATTGTGTGGTAAATTGTAACTCGTAAGTTCATTTAGGATACGAATTTGTTACTAAATGTTTGTTTGGAAGGAGTCCTTAATAATCTGTTATTTTATGTTATGAAAGATGATAATCCATGAATTACATTTTAATTTTGAATAGTACTTCGTGCTTTCGAGCGAAGCGAGAAAAAAAAATTTAGGAGGGGGAAATTTTGATGGTAGGCGGGAAATATTATATCATTGAAAGGGAATTTGACTTGTTTTGATCTGGCAACACTGTACTTATCTATGGTTTTCTAATAAAACATACATAAGATGTAACGAGACAGAATTAATACAATTTTGGTATCGATGGCGCGCTCTAGAGGAATAAACATGCGCAACCGGACTGTGTACCTGTACCGGCACCGCCGACGGTAACGACCGTTTCCTATGACTTACAACACCTTTACCAGCTATAATAGGTTCGCGCTCGTTACAACAAACAAATACAGTACTTACACAGACAAATAATAACACCTATCATTTACACTACCTTAATCCGACGTGAAAACCATGTGCAATATGCACGTTGGAAACGGCGTCCCTAGAGTGCGTGCCGGAGCTCGTACTCTACGGTCGCCGCACAAAGGGCAAGTTTTATAGCAAAAGTTAAACTTAATTCATTATATTTACTTAATCAGTCACGGTAATGAGTATTCAGCTTTCGAACGCGGGCAGCCGCCCATAACCTAGCGATGATGCAAGTAAAGCAAATATCTGTTTTGTACGTTAACACGGAACACCATTCTACATCTGTTATCATTAAAACAACATGCATATATACAGGCCAGTAATGCCACAGAAGGCAAGTTTTTGCTCATCAACATCGTGCAATACCGCTCCTACGAACCGTCTTTCTATTGTAAAGTATTAACTTAAATCGTTGCTCCGTCCGTTCTACCCTCCTCTTACCCAGGGTGCATAGTAATACGTTTAGGCGTATTGACAAGCTGTGCACATCTGGGTAACAGGAGTGGTCCGCTATCGTCCGCCGTAAGAGAGTTGTGGTGCCTAGTAATACGTCTCGGCGTATTGACAAGCTAGGTACTACACTTCTCGGGATTGGCGATCCCCGCTGCACGGACATCGCAGTACCGTTGCCGCCACCCGTTGACCGCCGCCGCGACGCCGAACCGCTGCTACCCGTCGCCGCCGCACGAAGTCCGCGCTGCCGTCGTCTACGCAAAACTGTTATCATCCGTCGCCATCGTACGTATTTCGCGCTACTGTTGCCGACGCACGGTGTACTACGCCACGACCGATCAACACCGTAAACTCTCGCGCCGATTTTACCGCCGCAACCAACCGACGGCATTAATAGTTTAAACGGTTGCCGGAAAAAAAGTCCCCGGAAAAAAAGTCCCCGGAAAAAAAGTCCCCGGTAAAAAAGTCCCCGGAAAAAAAGTCCCCGTTAATAAAATCATACGAAAAACATGATTATACGTAATTATTAATTTCATTTGTAAAATAAACGCACTATATTTGACAACAATGTATTTCATGGTATAGGTATTATGAGTAAGTTTCAAAAACGAGTAGTTGATATATATTATATATATTTATATAATATATTAGTATATTAGTATACTGGGTAATTTACGAAATAAACGTAATATTAAATAATATTTTCACTTATCTAATAGGTATAGTGTACCTACACCTTACTTATCTATCTATTTTACGAGCCTGTACGAACGTTTGTTGATCGATAAAATTGAAAATATTGATGTGCTCACTATTTGTACGTTATTAGTCTGTATTTGACCGATTACTCGTGTTGTTATTCGTTTTGTGCTTCGCGATGGAAATATTAAAGTCTAATAAAAACAGTTTTAAAATTTCATTAAACGGTTATATGTATACCAAACATAAAGATTGTAAACAATTTATTCGGTGGAAATGCGTAAAAAGTAGTTCTTTTAAATGTCCAGCTGTATTAAAAACAACAATAAACAAAAACAAAGTCCTAAGTATTCATCACGAGCATAACCATGCGGCCGACCAAGATAATATCGAAGCCGTAAAATCTAAAGCTGAAATAAAAGAAATTGCCAAGGTTTCTGGTTCTACGCCTGGTCAAATTTTCAACGAAGTTATTAACAAAATACCAAAACAAGTCTTAATGAAAATGCCTACAGAAGAGTCAATAAAACGAACTATCCGTATGCAAAGAAGTGGAAATAACCCTGTCGAGCCAACAGATATTAACGATTTAATTATTGAAGGTATAATTAGTTTAATATTTATAAAAATAAAATTCCATAATAATTTATTTACATTTTTATATATACATTTTAGGAGAATGGTCTTTATGGAATAGTCAACGTTTTCTTTTATATGATAATAAATCTGAAAACACTAATGAGAGGATTATAATGTTTGGTACTGACAACATGATACATTTATTGAGTCAATCTAAAGAGTGGTATATGGATGGAACTTTTGGACTAGCGCCTAAAAATTTTTTACAGTTGTATATTATTCGTATAAAAACAATTGTGAGTATTTAACTGCAATTTATTCATTATTACAAAGAAAAACACAATCGACGTATGAACATATGTTCACAATACTTTTGAACGAATGTAATAAACGTAAATATTACCCCGACCCAGTTAAAGTGCATTTAGATTTCGAAAAAGCTGTTATTAATGCTCTTAAAAATATTATTGGTAGTCACATAACAATAATGGGTTGTTTTTATCATTTATGCCAAAGCACTCATAGGCATATACAAAAATTAGGTTTAGAGACTAAATATCGTACAGACGAAAATTTCAACCATTTTTGTGCTATGTTAGATAGCTTAGCTTTTCTCCCACTAAGTCACGTCAAAGAAGGAATGGATTATCTTAAAACTGTTGTACCTCCAGACGCGGAAGACTTAGTTGATTATTTTGATTCGGTTTATGTAAGTGGTCCTTTGCGTAGAATAGGAACTGATGACGATTTAAGTATTCGGTTTCGTCGACTTCCTCCTCAATACCCTCCTCCGACGTGGAATGTGCACCAAAGTACCTTACTGGATAGTAGTAGAACCAACAACGTGTGTGAAGGTTGGAATAATAGGTTTAATCATTTGGTTGGGCATAAAAATCCATCGATTTGGAAATTATTGAAAAATATGAAAAACGAAGTGGGGGCTGATAACGCCAAATTAACATTGAGTGAAATAGGGCAATTAACTTACAAGCGACCGCATAAAGGGCATATAATGCAAACTCGATTAAAAAATTTATGCGAACAATTTAATAGGGGAGAATTGAGCGTTGATATCTTCTTGACAAATATAGGGCATAATATAAGAATGAAATGTGATTAAATTTGTAATAAGTGTATTTTTTTTCTTTAACTTTTAAAAATATGACTATACATATACCTGTAACACATAATTTTTAAATTTTGTAATAAATGTAATAATTACGTACAATCATGTTTTTTCGTATGATTTTATTAACGGGGATTTTTTTTCCGGGGACTTTTTTTCCGTTTACCGTTTAAACGCCCCGTGTATCGTAATATTGCCGTTCAACTGCCGAAGGAGCCATAACCCATAGTGGGTTACTGATTGAGGAAAAGGACCATTTCAATCCGCCGAGGACGAGCCAAAGCTGCCGCCCGACGTGATAACCTGAGGATCTAATCTTGTGCCCAATCAGTCCAACTATAAAGTGGTCATCGTCACGTGAGTCAGAAGATTCCGATAATTAATCAATTGTAGCTCGAAGAGCATTTAATAATTCAAAAAGAAAAGCTTGTAACACTTTCACTGAATAAACATTTAAATAAAAGTATCTGTAGCTCGAAGAGCACTTGTCAATATAAAAGAAAATATTGTAAACTTATTAAAATTCATGTTACGTGAGAATAAAAGCACATAATTATTTATTCATCAAAATCAAAGTGTATTGTATTCTTACAAAGACGAGTGATTATTAATTAATTCAAGTTTTAAATTGTGCTTATTTTATATACAAGTCACAACTTATAAATATTGTAGATCTTAAGATATAAATATGGTGAAGTGTTGTGTTGTCTTTTGTACATCGGGGTACAAAAACAACAAAGAAAATGTGTCGAAATTTGCAGCTCCTCGCGATCCGGAATTACGCAAAAAATGGGCCAAAGCAATTCCCAGACAAAATTTTGTTTTAACTGATTCCTCATATGTATGTGAAAAACATTTTAACGAATCAGATATAATACGGTATTGGCAGTCTGGTAGTGATCCTACAACAATTGTTAAGGTAAACAAATAAATAAATATATATAAATAATAACAATATTAGGTACATTTAGTTTTAGGTATACCTACTAGAGAAGTCTAGGACTTTTATACAACTACCTACATAAACATTAAACAATAAGTAGAACTTAGATATTGGGTATTTACTTTGATAATAATCTAGTATGTACCTACAAGGTGTATTTTAATGAAATTAATTCATTATAATTAATGACATTGTTAGTTGACACTTAATAAATATTTTTAAATAGGTACTAAGTACACAAATAAGTTCAATCCATAGGTATTTTGAATTATGAACCCTATTTTTTTTTTAAATAATGTCCTATGACAAAATGGAGCTTTTATAATCAAACCATATCACAAAACAACTACCAATCAGGCGCATTAAAGATTTTGTTTTTAATTTAATAGGAACATTATACCATACCTATAATCCGGCCGGCGAGAGAACGCTTCTGGGCGGCGACCAAAATTCGTCCGATCTCGCGCATTCCCACCACCTAACCTTCCCGAACGCTGGCCGCCGTCAACTCTGGCCGCCGCCACCGTCGCCCCCGCCGTCGCCGCCGCCGCCCTTGAAACTGTGACAGTGTTTGTATACAGCGTGTGCTATAATAGTGTTACTATAATATTACGCGTTTACGTATACATACATAAAATTTTCGTTTTTGCGCACACACAGTTTTTCGTTTTTAATTGCGTAATTGTTTTTTTATACAAATAACATGGACAACATGGAAGACGTCGCAAATATTTCTCCATCCAAAAAAAATCCAAGAGGAAAAGTAAGTGTTTCTTTACTATTTTCCACGAATGGGCATTAACGAGTTAAAAAGTTAAAAAGTTAAATTTATTATAACTTTTTAACTTAACTAGTTACCTTTGGCTTTTCATTAACTTAACTATTAACTTACTTTCTTAACGTGAAATTAACGAATTAATTTTTCATTTTAAAAAGTAAGTTAAGTTAATTTATTTTGTTTTAAATTTTATTATATTTGCAAACTTTTAATTTTTAAATATATATATATTTTTTTAGTTCGTTGGCACTGCTCAAAAGAACATTATTATTAATGTGTACAAGGATAAAATCAAACAACAGCTCGATAATCCAGAGATGCCCAAATTGTCGTTCAGGGACCTTATCGTCAGCATTTCAAGAACCACTGGTATTGGGCAACGTACAATTCAAACTACATTGGGAGAATATAAAAAAGAAGGTACAGTGTCATCGCCCAATAAAAAAAAGTGAGACCTACGATACTTCAAAAAGTGGACGAATTCGACAAAAATGCCATAAGGCAAAAAATTCACAATTTTTGGAGAAACCGTGAGGTGCCAACAATATCAAAAATGTTGATTGCCATCAATGAAGACGACTCATTACCGAATCTGAAACGTACGTCTTTCCAATTATTATTAAAAGATTTACAATTTGAGTTCGTCAATAAAAATCGCAACAGTGCTCTTCTCGAAAGAGAAGATTTAATAGATTGGCGCCGAAGTTATATATTGAAAATAAGGCATTACCGTGAACAGAACAGGCCAATATATTACTTAGATGAGACGTGGGTCAATGCAGGCGAGACGCATAGCAGAACGTGGGTAGATACAACAGTCGCATCAACACGAGATGCACACCTGAAAGGTCTCACCACAGGACAAAAGGCACCCTCCGGCAAAGGTAAGCGTCTCATCGTATTACACATCGGGTCGTCAGACGGTTTTGTTCCGGGGGGCCTTTTGTGTTTCGAATCCAAGACCAATTCTGCGGATTACCATGACGAGATGAATGGCGATACGTTCTACGAATGGTTTGTTAAGATCCTGCCATTACTTAAACCGAACGCCATCATCGTCATGGATAATGCTTCATACCATTCCGTAAAAAAAACGAAAATACCAGTGAGGTCTTGGAAAAAACAAGCTATAATTGATTGGCTTGAGAGTAAAGGTGTGATCGTTACTCATCCCATCGTTAAAAATGATTTAATGAAAAAAGTGTACAAAATAAAAAAACATCACGACACATACGTAATCGATGAGTACGCAAAAGATAACGGCAAACTCGTATTGCGATTACATCCATACCACTGCGAGCTAAATCCTATTGAGCTCGCGTGGTCGTCCGTGAAAAGTTATGTCCGGACGCATAACAACACCTTCAAATTAAAGGACGTAATGGAATTGTTAAAAAAAGGCGTGGAACACGTAAGTCCGGATATGTGGAAAAATTTTATTGAACATGTTAAAAAGGTGGAAGACAATTTTTGGGATTTGGAACATATTACCGACGAATTAATGGACGAGCTACCCGAAGACGATGAACGTCATGTTCTCACGATAGGAACAGGATATACAAGTTCTTCTAATTGTGACTCTGATTGATTTTTTTTTGTATTTAAACTATTTTGATTTTTTTGTATTTTAACCATTTTAATTTTTTTGTATATCAACTATTTTGATTTTTTTTTATATTTTGATTATTTTGTACTTGAATTATTTTGATTTTTTTGTATTTTAACCATTTTGTTTTTTTTGTATTTTAACCATTTAATTTTTTTGTATATCAACTATTTTGTTTTTTTTGTATTTTAACCATTATAATTTTTTTGTATATCAACTATTTTGTTTTTTTTGTATTTTAACCATTTTAATTTTTTTGTATATCAACTATTTTGTTTTTTTTTGTATTTTAACCATTTTAATTTTTTTGTATATCAACTATTTTGATTTTTTTTGTATTTGAATATTTTTTAATAAGTTAATATTATAAAGTGTATTATGTTATATAACAATGTATTATGTTGTTGGTATACATAAATAAAATATGATATTACATACATATTATTTGCATTGTTATTAAATACATAATAGGTGCCCCAATAGCCAGCTATTAATTTTTTCGCGATGTATTACTTGAGCCGGTGTATACAAACGGCGGCCGTGATATTTGCCGCTGGTCACGCGTAGCGAGTGGGAGAATTTACGGCGGCGTCTAGGTGGTAGAGTGTGAGAAATGTGGGTACGAAACCGCGGAGCTCCGTCATTTGGATGCGCCAACGAGTAGCGTTCTCTCGCCGGCCCCAGTATAGTACCTTAACAAACTACATATCTAAATCTGAAAACTATATTGTTTAGTTGAGTATATTATTTTCTTGAAGAAGTAATAATCATTTTAATTTTAGATTCCGTATAAAATACCTAAGTTGGTAAAAAATGCAGTTCCTTCAATATTCCCTGGACCAAAATATCTATCAAAAGAAATAAAAAAAAGAAAACCTCCTACTGTACGCCAGAATGCTTCTAATAGTGAGAAAAAACTAAAAATTCAAAATAATACTGAAGACAGTCAACAGCTGAATTGTGATTTAAATGAAAGTACATCACATATTTCAACTAATAATTTATATGATCAAATCCATTCTTTAGCTACAAGTGGTACTCTAACATCTTATATTCCTTGGCCTGAGACTTCAGGAATTTGCAAAGGATTTAATGCTGAAACAAGTCATTGTTTTTCTTCATTTTGTTCAGGAGTTTCCTTTTCAATTATTGAAAAATGTGTAAGTGTGAAAATTGACGGTACAATAACATTTGGTGTATTTGGAAAAAAAAATTGAAGAACAAAAACTTAACATCATTCCAGCAAAAAATGTTGGCGAATTTGTAAAAAACAACATGTGGTTTTGATAGTGAATTTTTAACTCTTTTGGGAAAGAAAGTACAGCATATGTCTTCTGTAGAAAAACACGGCGTTCTTATATTTGATGAAGTTAATTTACGCCAATCTTTACAAGTAAATACATCTAATTTATCGTACATTGGACTCGAAGATTATGGTGATGCAAATATATCAAAAAGTCATAAAGAATATGCAAATCACGCGCTTGTATTTATGTGGCAATCATTGGCCTCAAATTTCTCTCAAACTGTAGGAGTATTTGCTACTAAAGGCGAAGTAAAAGGTAAAAATAAAATAATTTAATAATCATTTTGTATTTTTAATTTTTTTGAAATATTTTAAGGTACTACTTTGGCTCAACTAGTCTTGAAAGCAATAACATTATTAGAAAAAAATGGCATTTTAGTTGATGGTATTATATGTGATGGAGCCACTACTAATAAAAAAATGTGGAAAGAACTAGGAGTTAATGGAACTCAAGATAAATTAAAACATTATTTTGAGCATCCATTGGACGAAAATCGAAAGATTTATGCATTTTCAGATTTTGTACATGTTTTTAAATGTGTGCGTAATCGTCTTTACAACAATACATCTTTAAGAGTAAGGATTTAAATTTTTTTTTTGTGTGTATATTATTTATTAATCGTGTGTATGAAATGTTTGGTTATAGCTTCATCATGACAGTGACAGTGTATCATGGAGTTATTTTAAAGAAGTATAAAAAAATGATATTCTACATCCTGCAAATTTGAGATTGATACCAAGGATAACACCCCAACATCTTCAACTCTCCTCTATGTCAAAAATGAGAGTACGCCTTTGTACACAAGTGAGATATGTTTTACTTAATTTTTTTTCAGTTTAATACAACTACATCTAAACTGTGGTTTGCAGACCACATATTTTAAGTTTTTTATTAAGGGACTTATTATTTCATACTTAACTTGAATTTCATTTGTTAAATACTTTAATTAATAATGATTGTTATTATTTTTTTCTAATGTAAAATACAGTAATAAAGCTATAATATATATAATTGAATAATTATACTATATTATTACAATGGCTTGTGATGGTGAAATTTTAGTTAGTTTAATAGAAAAAAGACCATCAATTTACGACTTTAAACATAAAGACCACAGTAATCGGACAGTCCAAGACAAACTGTGGGAGGAAATCAGTAAGGAAATGGATGTCAGCGGTATGTATAAATATTTTTATTATTATTTATTAATGAATTATATAAAAAATTATAATTATATTATAACAACATAATACATTGTTATATAACATAATACACTTTATAATATTTAACTTTTTAACTCGTTAATGCCCATTCGTGGATTTATGTACGAATAAATGAAAAGGGAAATGCATTAGTCATTTCCAAACTTAATGAAATCCATAATCATCCTGTATCTCATACCATGTATAGTTTTCTCCCAAACCAACGAAAAGTAACACCAGAAACAACAGCAGCAATTGTGGAACTAATGGATTTAAAAGCCAACAAAAAATTAATCCAGAATAAGTTAATTAATGAAACAGGGAAGGTTATAACATTAAAAGACATTACAAACAAATGTAGATTGGGTAGGTATTTAAGTATCTAACTATGTTATAGACTATCAGTCTTGTAAAAAATACTTTTGAAAAAGTATTAAAATACTAATACTAGTATTCAAATAAAAAAGTATTAAAAATACTTTTAAAATACTATTATAAAAATGTATTTTACGAATACTCACAAAGTATTTGAATACAAATACATGTATTTTTTTTAATTTTTATGCTTTATAATTTATATGTATATTGTACACCGGTATAGGTACCTATTAAGTAACTACTTACCATCAATTTTAACAATTACTATTTACTATGACATGTCTGACTATTTAGAGATACATACATGTTCACATATTTCATTCTGCATTCAGATATATTTTAACTAATAATTTATTAATATTGATTAAATTTTAATGAAAAAAATAAAATAAAAAGTGGTATTAACTATTAATATATTATTAATGATTAAATGAATTATTAATTATTAATCTTTATAGCCTGGCATGGTACACAGGATTTTTTTAGGGGAGTTTATTATATGTGGGGGCTTTACACACTCCATTTCAGTCAGCAAACATCATATTAATTAAATAATATAAAATATGGGCTAGAACCATATTATTACCTATGACATAATGACAACTTTTTTCATACAACAAATTCTATAATTTATCTAAACATGTATTTATTAATTAAAAGGAAAACAACAATCAAATTGTGATATTTAAGAAATAATCCAAAAATTAAAAAAACATATTGTTGTTCAGTGGAATTATCTGTGTCTGAAGATAATAGTTTGATTGGGATATTCATTCAGGACAAAATTATGCAAGAGTCATTTCAAGCATATCCTGAGGTAATTTGTACTAGAAATAAACTTTTTTTATATCAAATATAAATGTAATTATTAATAATTAATAAATTTTGTAAGCCTCTAAGTTTAAAACAAATTTAACCCTAAGGCCTAAACAGTAAACGTTGTAGTATTTGTAATTATAAATCTAAAATTTTTAATAGTATATAAACTATAAACTAATAATAATTTATTAATATTTTCAAATTGATTTTAGGTGATTTTTGTTGATGTTACATATAAGTTGATAGACTGGAAAATTCCAGTATATATATTATTAGAAGACGGTAATGGGCAAAGTGAGGTAGGAGGCATTGGATTACTTGTAAATGAAGAACGTGAAACACTTCTATGGTTTTTTCAAACCTTCAAGCGCTTAAACTCAGCCAGCAATTTAATTCGTTTGTTTGTCAGCGATAAAGACATGAAATAACGGTCAGTTATACGAGAAGTATTCCCAGATGCTTCTTTAGAAATATGTTTGTTTCATAGTTTAAGAACCTTCAATAGAGAATTGACCTGTGAAAAACGTGGAATAACACCCCAAGTTCGAGATCAAGTCAAAAGTATTTTTGAAAAACTATGCTATTCAAAAAATGAAGAAGAATATTCCTGTTTGTATAAACAACTACAAGAAGTTGCTCCTAATTCAGTTTTAGAGTACTTTAATAATAATTGGCATAATTTAAGGAATGAATGGGTAGCAGGTTTAACTAGCTGTAATGGGAACTTTATGAATTTAACAAACAATAGATTAGAAAATTTTAATGGTAAATTAAAAAGTGTAATTCCTATTTTTTCAAATTTGGAAACATTTGTCGAAAAATTATTTGTTGTTATTGGATGTTTAAGATTAGAAAGGGATAAAAATGCACTGAAAATGGTTCAAAAACAACCAACTACTAGTTTACAAAATCCAGAATTAGTTAAATATTTTAATATTTTAACACTTTATGCATTTGAATTTCTTAAAAAACAATTTCTCAGTAAAGTATCCTTTAATCAAAATACAACCGAAAAAACATGTAATTGTCAATTTTTCATGGCAATGAGATTACCATACTGTCATATATTTGAATATCGACGAAAATCAAGTTTTTCTTTGTATGATTCAACGCTATGTGATAAACGATGGTCAAGAGAATTCTACTACAGATCACAAAGAGCTTTAAAAACAGCCATAGTCAATTCTGAATGTAATGAACACGATGATGTGGAAATAAATGTTGAACCACATATAGAACAGATTAAATCAAAAAAACCGAAAAGTAGTCATGAGAAATTTCGAAAGGCATCTCTTTGTACTACTAAAATTGCTGAGTTTCTTTCATATACATCCAATGTCCATTTTGATAGAAAACTTGAACAACTTAATTTACTGTTAAGAAGCTGGAGTGATGGGAAAGAGATTTCAATTACAGTTATTGATGGTATAAAAGTTCAATACTACTACTACTATTATAATATTAATATAAGGATATAGGAGGGGCCTTGATTATAAATAAAATAAACCGTTATACCTTATAGATTGATATTTTTGATACTATTTAGTTTCATTATAATTTATAATTATACATTTTTTCATTTATTTTTAAAAATATTTTTCTCAACCACTGAGTACCAGAGTACCTAGCCATCTTAAAATACTAACAGTGCTTGTTAAAAATAACTTGCTTACTGCTTAGAAGATAAATACCAAACAACTATTTTGACTAAACATATTAGTTTTGTATTTTTTATTTTAGGTATTTATTTGTTTCTATAACTTTGAAAAAAAATTTTGACTGATTTTCAAATAATAATACTTATATAATAGTGGCATGTGCTTCTAATTTAATGAAATAAATATCTAAAAGCTTACCTATACAAATATTATTTATTAAATGTGAATTTTTTAATATTTTATGTTTTCTTATGTATACTCCAAGGCAATAATGAAAAAATAGAAGAAACAGTGGACATTGACAATATTAATGATGATGATGATACCATTGTGTGCAATGATAAAATATTAAATAATAATTTAAATGGTAAATAAAACATAACTAATTAATCAATCAAAAACATTATACTGCATTTTAGGGGTTACTTTTACATTTTCATTTGTCTTTATATATTCTTTAACATAATTATCCACCAAATGTATGGTAACTATTATGGCAATTATTTTGACTAAACATTTTAGTTTTATATTTTTTATCTTAGATATTTATTTATTTCTATAACTTTGAAAAAATATTATGACTGATTTTCAAATAATAATAGTTATATAATAGTGGCATGAATTTCTAACTAAATAAAATAAATATCTGAATGCTTACCTATACAAATATTATTAAATATAATGTTAATTAAATTTGTCTTTTTTAATTTAATTTTTTTTAAATATTATATGTTTTTTATGTATACTTGAAGGCAATAATGAAAAAATAGAAGAGCCAATAATGGACATAGAAAATATTGATGATGATGATGATACCAATGTGTGCAATGATAACATGTTAAATATATATTTAAATGGTAAACAAAACTGAACTAGTTAATTAACCAAAAACATTATACCTACCTACTGCATTTTGGGAGTTATTTTATTATCATATTAACATAATTACCCACCAAAAATGTAATGGTAACCATACAAAATATAAATATACTATTTGTATTATAATTGTTTTTTAGGTGATTTTATGGACACAAGTTATAGGAAACAAAATGTCAACACCACTCAACATGATCATAACTATTTTATTACTGCTGAAGGATTAATGAATGTCAAATATGCTGATGTCAACAGATCTATTTTTAATGATGCCTCAACTGATCAATTAGATAAAGACTTGTCATTACCTACTTTTGGTATTTCTTTTTAATTAAATACTTTTATTTGTATAATATAAATTATAAATTTAAATAATTTTTATATTGAAAAATATAATGAATAATTTTCCAGATCAACCTGATACAACATCAATTACAATAACCAATGTACTGAAATCAGATTCTACAAAGCATTCAATTGGTATTATTTATATTATTTTTAATCAATTATTACTAAGATATTGAGTTATTTTAACCTTTAATTACGTATTCAGGGGTGTTCTTAACACCCCACTGCTGTAATATTTAAAATAAATTATATTTTATGTTGGTCACACTGTTGAGGTCCTCGGTATCTTTCTATAATATAGTATACTATACTTTACCATCATTAAATCATAATTTTTAAAGATAAATAAGTTATGATAACATTATTATCAGCTTAGGGTGTTCTCAATACCCCACATACGTATTTAATTCCAAAAATTATTACGATTAATTTTTTTTTTAGTTATTTTTATTTCGTTTATAATAGTACTTAGAAGTATTTTAACAGTGATATAAATTATAAGAAATTTACTAGTATGACATCTGAAAAGGAACTAGAGAAAATAAGGCAGCTTTTGCAAGAGGTAAGTGATGACGATTGTAATATTTTTGATGACTCATCGAACAGTGAATCAGATATTTGCGAACCTGCGTATAGAAATAGTGATACCGAACCTTCTGATATTTCGGATACCGAAAAGTCGACTTCGTCTGATGATGAGGACGACGAACAATTTATGATAGGCAAGGACAAAAAAACTAAGTGGAGAAAATCTGTCATTACTAAAAATGTCCGAACAAGAGTTTAAAATATTGTTATCCATTTGCCAGGTCCTAAATTCATTGCCAAACAAATGAAATCTCCATTAGACTGTTTTAATTTGATAGTAAATGATGTAATTTTAAATTTAATAACTGATTGCACTAATATTTATATAAGGAAGGTACAATATAAATATAAAAATAAAAGTTTATGTCGACTAACTGCAGTTATTGGTTTACTAATCATAGCTGGTTCATTTCGTGCCAGCAAGGAAAATTTAGTTGACCTTTGGGCTGTTGATGGTACTGGGATAGATATTTTTCATGCTACCATGTCAATGGACAGATTTTTATTTCTAATGCGTTGCTTGCGCTTCGATGACATAAACGATCGTGCTCAACGTAAAGAGCTCGATAAATTAGCACCAGTTAGAGAACTGTTTACAATATTTGTTCAAAATTGTCAAAATGCTTACACAATTTCAGAATATTCAACAATTGATGAGCAACTAGTTGCTTTCAGAGGTAAATGTCCTTTTAGACAATATATACCAAGCAAGCCAGCAAAATATGGCATAAAAATTCAGACTTTATGCGATGCTCGAACTTGGTATGTATTGTCAATGGAAATATATGCGGGAAAACAGCCTGTAGGACCCTATGAGCTGTCGAATGCTGCCAAAGATGTTGTTCATAGACTAACAGAACCAATTGAAAATACAGGTAGAAATATAACACTTGACAACTGGTTCACAAGTATACCTCTTGCAGAAGAGCTTTTACAAAAAAAACTAACTTTAGTCTGTACTTTACGAAAAAATAAATCTCAACTTCCCCGTGAATTGATTGACATAAAAAAAAGAATTCTATATAGTACTATATTTGCGTATAATAACCAAATAACTGCACTATCGTACGTCCCGAAAAAAGGCAAGAACGTAGTTTTGATTTCAACAATGCATTCAAATTCAAATGATATTGATTCTACAACCGGTGATGCGAAAAAACCTGAAATCATTTCGTTTTATAATACCACTAAGGGAGGTGTTGATACAGTAGACAAGATGTGTGGAACTTATACTGTAGGAAGAAGATGTAAACGATGGCCATTAGTATTTTTTTTTAGAATATTAGATATCGCAGGAATAAACTCGCAAGTCATTTTCGTATCAAACAATCCAGAAACAAAAACTGTTCGAAGACTTTTTCTAAGAGGGTTGGGACTAGATTTGCTAAAGCTACAAGTTTCAAAAAGAGTTACAACCAAAACCGTCCCTAGAAGTTTACGTTTAGAAGCAGCAAAATATGCTAATCTACCGGTGGAAAAATTGAAACAATCTTCATCACAAAACCGCTCATCTGGAAGGTGTATAGTATGTCCGAGAAACAAAGATAAAAAAACTAAATGTTCGTGCTATAAGTGTAATAATTTTATGTGCCAAAACCACATGAAATTGATTTGTGAATCATGTTTGGAAGAAGAAAAATCTGGTAACGATTCTAGTGATACTGTTTGATTTTTATTTTATTTTGTTGAAAAAATGTAATGTTATGATTTTATTTTATTTTGTTGAAAAGGATATGTATTATTTTATTTTGTTTTGTTATAAAAAGGATCATTTTATTATTTAATCTAAAACAGTTATAATTTGTATTTAATTTGGTATAATAAATTATCAGAGCTATTAATTTAGCAGTTCAATTTTATTATTAGTTTATATAAATTTAAATATTTTAAACTTGTAAAAACCATGATACACAAATAAATATATTACATAAAAGACAAGTTATTTTTGAATGGTTTGTTTACTAACTGTTATTTAACTGATCAGATTATTGTTGATATGTTTCTGTGACCCTAAAATAATTTAAATTACGTCTTATTATATCGAACAATAAAAACACCCCACATACTAAGTTACGTACATTTGTATTACATACCTAACTAAAGGTTAATATTTTACCAATTGCCCATTTCAGCTGTTCGTGAAATAAAATTAAAACCTGTGGTCGACCCAAAGGAGCTATATTGACAACTATTGGATTACCAAAAAAAAAAGGATTACGCAAACCAGTTGCTCAGAAAACAAATTTTGTAAAATAAAGTTTTCTTCTCATTTTATTTTTAACATTCTGTATATGATTTGACAATTTCAGATCAAAATCCTTCGTTATTCCTAAATATTTAAATGATAATACCATATTAATTGGTTTACCATTGCAACTGGTTAAATTAGTATTACATTTGTGTATTATAAAGTTGTATCTATCAGGCAGCTGTGAACGACTTGTGACTATTGTCATGTATACTGATTTATTTGTGTTAAGGGATAATATAAATTAAGAATAATATTGGACCTTTTTCAGGGATTTTGGCTAGGATTCCAACTAATGAATGGGCTTGTAATTAGTTAAATCTGTTTTATCCCTATATTAAGGCAATATTGATACATTATATTCTTGATTTACATGATAAAAATTTAAATGGAAATATATAAACTAATAAGATATTCTGAGATACTTTGAAAAATATTTAATATAATTTGTTCATTTAAAATAAATGTAATGAAAAATAAATTTCCCAAAAAACATGATTGAAAATTAGTTTGTTTTGCCTATGGATCTTTAATTATTTTACTTATTTTCACGAAATGTGAAATAAAATAAAACTATATGATATGAACAAATTTTAAGTTTATGTACGGATAGGGTATGTACTATGTATGAGCATATGAATATTAATGTTATAACCAAGGATGTGAATTTAATGAACTTAAACTTAAAAAATGTCAAAAATTATAGCATAAAATTCATTTAAAAGGGTTTTTAATTTAATTTTTATATTTATATCGATATTATATGATAATATAAAATTAGTTCATTACATTTTACATGCATAAAAATGTTTTTATTTAATAAAAAGAAATAAATAATAATATTGATTGAATTTTAATTTTGTTTAATGCTATTCACTTGCAACATTTTTAAAAAAAATTTGTATGTATTGTTTTTGTTAAAATAATAAAACAAACTTAAATATATTTATTTATCTTTAGTCTTTACTATTGCATTGGACAGAAAAAATGTAAACATGTCAACATTTGATTAAAAATACCGGAAAATAAACTAAAAAAGGGAAACATGACCTAAAAAATTAAAAACGTCAAAAAATGCAAATTAAAAGTTTCATAAATGGATTCGTAGTTACATAATTCAAATTATTTACTTACGAAGCTACGTTTCACAATCCCCCCAAAAAATGCACTTTTCTACAAATTCATAGCTCTAGTTGTAACCTTTTCTGTTTCATCAAGCAACTTATTTTGGATTAATTTTTTATAAGCATTTAAATCCATTAATTCTACATAGCAATTATTGCTGCAGTTGTTTCTGGTGTCAAAATATCACAAATTGAGATAATGCGTGGAATGTGTTAGTGTTATCAAATGATAGACAGATCATGTGTGAAGATTTGTAAAATAAATATTCAATTTTAAGACGGTGGCACCACTGTAAATAATCAGTATAGAAGAGAAACAACGTAAGTCCTGGACTTACGTTGTTTCTCTTCTACATCACGTGATGTACCAATGATTACTAGTTACTGATTACTACTGATTACCACCAGGGGTGCTTAACTCATAGCTTTAGTAGGTAAAAATTGGGTAATATTTAGTATTTACCAGTATTCGTCAGTCCTGTAAAGAATACTTTTAAAAAGTACTTGAGTAAATACTCAAATACATTTTTTTTAAGTATTTCAAATACTACTCAAATACTTTGAAAAGGTATTTGGAATACTTTTCAAATACTTTTGGTTTTTAGAGTGCGTTTCTAATTATCGTAATATAAACACATAGGTAGTAGGTAATCTAATAGTTATCTAATAGTTTTAAAGTGAATATTGTTATTTAATATTCAATAACTTTTTTTAGAAATCTGGTTTTCACAAGCCTTTGGGTTTCGGCTAACACAGAAATACAGAATATTAAATAAAAATATTATTCTATTATTGTAGTTGACAATACCAAAAAGTATTTAATACAAGAAAAAGTATTTAAAATACCATTCAAAATACTTCATGCTGAAAGTATTTAAAAAGTTATTCAATACTTAAAAAAGTATTTGAATACTTTTAATCAAATACTTTTACTTAAATACTTTACAGGACTGGTATTCCTATATCATCATTCATCATAGTTTTTAATTACAGAATTTGATTCTTGGAAACGAGAAATGGAACAACGGACATCAACAATGTATATACTTGATAGAGCTGCATCAGAATTAAGCGATGGAAATACAAGGCAATTTTACTATTGCCATCGCTCTTACAGTTACCGAAAACAAGGTAACAATGTTAGAGAAATCAAATCTATGGGTAGTAATAAAATTGAACGAGCCTGTCCATCGTTGCTAAAAGTAACTATTTCTAAATTTGAAACATTTGTTCAATTTAAAGCCATACCTGACAATAATGAGGACATAACAAGTCAAGCAAAGCTTATTTTGGGTTTAAGTACTACTTGTTCATATAGTGATTCGCAAAAAGATTAAATAAAAAAGCAGCTAGCCAAAGTTATCTCTCTTATGAACGAAGGAAAAAAAAGTGACCTTCAACCAGTTGAAAACATTAACATTCAGAAGAAAATTGAGCCACAAAATAGATTTTAATCTACCAAAAAAAAAGCAACAACCAAAAATAATATTCAAAAACCTTCAATAAATGAAGTTAATACCATTATGGAAGGGTTTGAGAGTCAAAATAGAGAGAGCATTAATATTCACAATACATTTGACCACTCATACAATGACTAAATTTTTTTAATTTATATTTTTTATTTCAAAATGTTATTAATTTTAGATGAAATTATAGACGATAATACAATTTTAGAAATCAAATCACCTTAATCTGCTAAAGATTGTGTCACTATTCAAGAAGCTATTCATACTGGGAAGGTAAATAATACCAATTTTGTAAATGTATTACCTAAGTGTTATAACTTATAATATATATTATTGACAGTATATTTTAATAAAAAAATACGTTCTCTTATAGATCACTTATTTAACTCAAGATGAAAATGGGTAAATACTTTTAAAAAAAGATCATATATATTTTTATCAAATTATCGGTCAATTGCACGGAACGAAAAAACAATATTATATAATATTTATAATATTATAATATTTTGTAGTATTCACAAAACAATGGATTCATATTGAGAAAATAAAATACGATTTAAATTTTTGGAAGGAAAAAATGGAACTTAAATTAAAAACGTAATATATTATATTAAACATAAATTAGTTAACTACCTATGCATAACATTAATAGATAAAGCATCTATCAATAATTATTTTTTATATTATAGATTTTACTGCGAATGCATTTTGCCAGAAATCATAGACCCACAGTATGGAAAAGGGTTATTGAAAAGCGATATTGTTGAACCAGATTTCATTATAAAAGCCCAAAAAAAAAAAAAAATTGGAAAATTATAAACATATTAATATACTAAATACTAGCGTACTATGAATTATGATAATGTGCATAAATATATAATATAAAATATAACTTATTAATAACTATTATACATAGTATAAAACGTTTTCATTAATACCTTTATACCTACATTATATTATATAATATAATATTTTAATATATTTTAATTTTCAATATTTAAAATTTGAAACTACTTTATCAAATTATAATTATGAAATTTATTTTTATATTTTATTTATTTGTTATTATTTATAAGTTATAAAATAATAGTTTAAATGGAATTGGACAACATTGTTTTATGTGAGTAAATGTCAAATACTCAAGCATATAAAATATCAAAATACCAATGTACAAATTAGATTTTACTATAAGTATTATATTTAAATAAGTAATAATTCAATAACTACAAATCAAGCTATGTTATAATACAGTTTCTACGATCTATATATTGGGACATAAATTTAGGTAAACAGTATCTTAGTTTAAAATCGGCAGATCATAGGTACGCGAGGGTATTGAAAATATTACGGCGGCATTTGCGTATAATGAATTATAATGATACGAATCGTACCGGACGACCGTTCTTAGACAAATAAACAGCGCTCCCGGACGAGCACTCGTCGCCGCCGTCGGCCGGTTGAGAATTGCGATTAGTAGGCGTGACTTAAACGCCGCGCGCTTGCGGATCGTGAAAACACCTAACAGCGCATCCTCTCGGTCGTTGCATGCGTACACGTTTAGGTGAGACGTCCTCTTAACCCTTTGAGTGCCATAGACGCATATATGCGTCCACCATACAACAACCGTCAAGTGCCATGGACTAGTGATGGGCGATTTAAATCGATTTTTTAAAAAATCGATTTTTTTAGTCGATTTTTCGATTTTTTGAATCGATTCTAATAGGGCGATTTTTTACTGAATCGATTTTTTTTGTCCGATTTTTTTATTTCCCAGGGAATTTTTCCCTCTTGGCGCAGACACTGTTGGACACATGTCCCCCCCCCCCGATCTCCTATCGGTCCTTGGTACTTGGTAGTCTTTACTCTTTTGTAGGTTAGTTTTAGTACTTGAAATTTGAATCTTTACACTTTCTAGTCTTTCTTAATTCTTTGATCTTTCGTGTTTGCGACTACTGAGTGTACTGACCTGTGTCGTATTCGTTTGCGTCTTTTAGTCTTTACGACGTTTACGAGTATATCGTCTACATTTCGTAGTTTGTACTGTTGCCCATTGGCCATTGCGACGTGTATTGTAATTGTACTGTTGCCCGTTGGCCATTGCGTCTTTTAACTCGGTGCGTGCAGTGTTTGCCACCTTCATCACTCGTAGTGTTAAACTGTTAACCGTGTCCATTACGACGTGTATTTTACTGTTGCCCGTTGGCCATTACGTCTTTTAAGTCGGCGTTCTCGTTGCAGTCTTTACAAGACCATAATGGCTTCTTCAAATTCTTCAATAATGTGGAATTACTTCAGAAAAGTGGATGATGCTAGTGTAGGTGTTTGCAAATTATGTGATACTGTTGTGAAAACCGGTGGCAATACGACCAATTTAAAACAGCATCTCAAACGTAAACACCCGGGAATTCAAATTCCGAATCCAAAAACAAAAACTCGCAAAGTAAACACCACAACTACTGCAGTTGATAATGATGAACCAGATGAAGATGGTGCTCTACTTGTTCAATCCATAGTAAGTTTCATTATTTAATTACCAAAATATTTCAATATTTCAATTACATGGACATTTCATAATTAATTTTATTAATTTTTAATTGCAGTCTGGTACTCAAACCACATTAGATTCAATGATAGCTTCTACGTCTCGACCAGTATCGCAATGTTCCATGCAAACTGAAGCTGATTCGGTTATTTCGAGAACCAGTGATTCAGTTTCTGTGGTATCGAGTTTTACTTCAACTAGCAGATCGTCATCGAGTTCAAGTTCAAGATTAATTCAACCTACAATTGATCAATCAATTAGGGACTTGAGATCTTATGAAAGTAAGTGGTGAAATTTACATATTCAAAGAAATAAAAACGCATTTTTGTTTAGTTGGATAATTTTTGTTTTAGTTCAAATAACTGATTAATGGCAAGTATGCTTTTTAAAAAATTAATTTGAAATAAATATAACCCTTTTTAATGAGCTGTGTAAGCCGTAAATTTCAAGTTATTAGTGTTAATAATTGTGTAGAAAATATACTATTTTCAATGTTGACAAGTTGCCATTTTTTCTGGTCAACTTTTAGTTTTTCTAAGTTTTCTATGTGAAGGTTTTGAAAAAAATTCTAAAAATTGTTTTCTGTGATATTAAATTATGAAATATTTTTAAACATGAATATTTGTCATAATAGGTTATTATAATTGTCTGTGAGTCCTTTTTTATATAAGGTAGTGAGGTACATGACTTCAAAGTTAAGGGAAATTAAAATAAATTAAACAATGTATAATATTTATTCTATGTGCACATTTCTGTATAAAGGTCGATTCGCACTATACGGAACGTCAACGTCACGTCACCGATCGGCAACGTCACGTCAAAATATCTTACTGTGTATTTATACCGCAATGTTCACATACACCGGCAACATTACGTAACGTCAACGTCACGGAACGGCAACGTTTATCGAAAACTATATTTTGACGTGACGTAACCGGTCCGTTCTTGTCCTTACGGATAGTATGAATGTCAACACGGAACGTTTCCGTCAACAATTTAAATAAACTATATTTTGAACGTGTAAGCTCGTTAACTAAAAATTATAATTTTTGAATATTTAAATACAGAAATATAGACATATAAAGTAAGTAAACAATATTTATTTAATTCTCCAATTTACAGTAGAAAATGAAATAACATTAATCATTCGATTAATTAAATAACATATTAATAGTTTAAACTTTAAATAGTCATGAACGATGAGATGTTGATTGAGGAAGTACGCCAATATCAAGAACTGTATGATATGACGCATAAAAAATATAGCGACAACATTCACAAAGATAATATCTGGAGAAAAATTGGTAGTGAATTGAAAACAACAGGTACCTAGATATAAACTTAATTTAACTAATATTACTTATTATTAGGTACTTAATATTACTTTTACAGCTTTTATTTTTTAATTTTACATAAACTTATCTCTCTGCCATGGTAATGATCCATTTTCAGAGTTAAAAAAAGTTTTATAGGTTTCACGCACATTAAAAGCAGTAGTGAGGGCATTTCCACCTTGTCTATGTATACGTCCCCAATTAGGTTCACATTCTGGTGGGTCTAAATGTTGGGTAATTAAAATATTATCTTTGATATAATTATGCAAAATACAAGTAGTTAATATAATATTGTCAACATTTTCGGGTAAAGATTTTATACTTCTAAAAAAGATTCGAAATTTTTGCACCAAGTTTCCGAATGCGTTTTCGGATACGCGCCTAGCTCTTGACAATCTATAATTGAATACTTGTTTCTGTATATCACCATTAATTACAGAACCAGGATAAGGTCTTAATAGATAGGTTTTTAGGGGAAATGCCTCATCTGCCACAATGACATATGGCACTGGACATAGAGTTCCGGGAAGATTTTTATCTTTTGGAACATGTAGTTTATTTTGTTCCAACGCTTTTCCTAAATTTGAATTGGCAAATATTCCACCATCACTATTCTTACCGTAGGATCCTACATCTACAGCAATGAATTTATAATTTGCGTCAACCAAAGCTAACAAATTAATAGAAAAAGTTTTCTTATAGTTGAAATATTGGGAACCACTGTTCGGAGGAGCAAAAATTTCCACGTGTTTGCCATCTAATGCTCCTAAGCAATTAGGAAAGTTCCACATTTTCCAGAAGTCATCAGCAATTTTTTCCCAATCTTTTTCCTTTGGTTGCGGCATCACTTCAGCTAACAATTCGTCTACTATAGCTTTGCATACTTCTTTAACAATGTAATGAACAGTCGAATGCCCCAGCCGATAACTGAATGATATAGTTTGAAACGAATCACCAGTCGCTAAAAACCTAAATAATTAATTTTACATAACTGTTAAACTGTTCGGATAATATAATAAATTTAAATTTAAATTAACAAAAATGTTTTAATTTATAAGTTATTTTTATATATTTTAATCACAGTTTAAAAAAAATAGAGATACATAGGCACGATTTTTTTTAAAGTTCATTAATTTTTTAGTTTTTATAGCTAAGGATTGAAACTTTAAAACACTTTTTGTTATAACCAAATTTTATATTTTTAATAGGCCCAGCGTGCAAGAATAGATGGATCTCATTACGTGACCAGCTGAGAAAATCAATGAGAAAAAATATTACAAAAAGTGGACAAGCCGCTGAACTTAAAAAGAAGTGGAAGTATGAAGATTCAATGTCATTTGTAATTCCATTTTTTAAAGAAAGAGAAACACAAACCAACATAGCAGAACCTGATAGCTTGAGTGACGGATCGAATGATGAACACGAAGGTATGGAGAGCGTTGTTATTACTGGGGATACTTCAGAACAAAATTCTAATAACAACATAAATCAGAAATCTACAGCATCTCCAAAAAAAAGTTCAACTAGGTATTTGCTAAACAAAAGAAAATTTGAAAAAACAGAGACAGCTTCATCTGTACTAATGAAATATTTAGTAGAAAGTGATAAGCAAGAAACAAAAGCCACTGCTAATGATCATCCAATAGACATATTTTTCAATAGTCTAGCCGCTACTGTAAAAACTTTTTCACCCGAGTACCAGCATATGGCAAAGTCAAAACTTTTCAATGTTGTATCCGAACTAGAGTGGGCAAATTTACAAAGTAAGAATACAAATTACCAAGTGCCAACATCAATGAATTTTCCAGCTCCAGACAACAGGTCAAATATACACCCAATACCATTTATTCAAACTCAAAACATCCAACAAGCAGTCCATCCACAACAACAAATTTATGAAATTTCACGTGCGTCAAACTCATCTACTCCAAATGATTCATTTATGTTTAGTCACACTCAAACACCTTCACCTGTAAGTTCCGGAAGGTCATCTGCACAATCTTATTTTGAAAATTTTCAGCCAAATTAACTTTTAACACAGTTAAAGTAATAAGTTTGTTAATAATAATATTAACTATTTTGTTTAAATACAAAAAATACAAAATATAAAATACTATTTTTTTTATTTCTTACCTTAAGCAGACCATTAGTTTTTCCTTGGGACTAATAGCTTCTCGGAATGTAGTGTTTTGTTTTTGAATTTTAGTTTGAATTTTAGTTAAAAGTTCATAAAATTGACTTTGTGACATCCTAAAATATTTATAAAAAGAAATTTCTTCATCTTCTAATTCTTTAAATAATGTGTGAAATTCTCCTACGAATTTCCTCGCAGTAAACATTTTTCGTACCCACGTTTTCTTAGTAGGATTAAATTTTTTTTCTTCGTCGTCCAAAATTAAGGCAATCATTGCTAATTGTTTTTTAGTGAACTTCGGCATGATACAAATACGAATATTTAATAAAAAAAAAAAATGAATTTAAAACACAGAATGT
Source organism: Nasonovia ribisnigri (assembly GCA_027563435.1). Classification (NCBI taxonomy): domain Eukaryota; kingdom Metazoa; phylum Arthropoda; class Insecta; order Hemiptera; family Aphididae; genus Nasonovia; species Nasonovia ribisnigri. The sequence continues at coordinate 29,150 of JANEHU010004721.1, forward strand.
ACTAGACCTAGTTTAACTTAACAGAATTCTGGACTGGATGGACTGATGGCTTTTCCGTGACGTTACCGATAATGCGAATATATTCTATTTTTGACGTGACGTTGCCGGTCTGTGACGTGACGTTGACGTTCCGTATAGTGTGAATCGACCTTAACTCCCCGGCCGGCGCGTAACCGACGTTGATTGTCCAAGCGGCGTGCGGAGCGCCGGCGCGCACGTGCGTATTCGCGTCGCATATTATTGCCGTGCGCCAGACGTCACCACCACTGACAACACTCATCAGTCATCAGTGCAGTGCACACGTCTTGACACCTGTACAACCACATGGACGCAACAATACCAGCCACCGCCAATGGGTTACTTCGACTGCTCCGAAATACTGTCTCGACCACAACTACACTTTTTTGGGTCCGAGTTTGAATAAAATTAATCCCCTCCCCCATCTTAACGATAGAAACATTATTATTATATATATCTATTGTTTGTTTTGATGAACTGTAACTAAAATGTTTTAAAACAAACTAGATACAACTGGCTAATTTATTGTAAAATTAATTTTTCTAAGTTTTTACTCATACGAAATAATTTAACATAATTCAAACACATATGTCTATACAAATAAATAAATGTAAAAATATCTTGTAGCCTTTTTTATTAATTTAAAATACAAATAATATTAACAAATTAACAAATTAAAATTAACTATAGATTTTGGAAAACCGCAAGAGCACGACGTTGTAACGCAGTGTAGTTATAGTTACACATCAAAGTGCGGACCACCGCTCGTCAATGCGCGCGCAACTGGAAATCTGATATCCGAGATCACAGCACAGAACGCGCCGTGGTCGATCGACCAACTACGTTGTAACTTGACGTCGCCTAGATTTTGGAAAATAAATAGAACAGTTATAGGCTAATATAGTAATATATACCTGTACTGAGTATAGTATACTCATTGCAAAAATTAATTTTTCCGTCTTTTTTGTTGGGAAAATTGTCTATTATAGTTTCCATGTTAATATGTAGCAATTGTTTGTTGTCTTTCAATATTAAGTAAAGCTATAAGTACTTGAAAGTCATCTTGTCCGATTGATTAACATTGGGAAATTATCACCCAGCTGAACAATATATCACAACAATATATATCATCAACAATATATATATATGTTATGGCCAAGTTATTGCAAGCAGAACGTTTTGGGATAAAACCAAATTGATTATTTACGAGGAATGAAGAGCAAAAATTGTTCAGTTTTGATGAAATTAAATGGGAAAATAATTTTGGGATTGACGAGATTGATTGAGATTGGGCGATAATTTGAAATCAGTGAAGGATTACCTTTTTTTAAAATAGGTGAAATAAATGACGTTTTCCAAAGAGATGGATATATACTTTTACTAAGAGACAATTTAAATAAATTGGTCGGAACTGGTGTTAGGATAAATCTACAGTAATAAAGAAAACTAGTAGGTATACCATCTGGGCCAGTAGTTGAACTTAATTTTAAGTTTGAAATCGCATTAAAAACATCAAGTTCGGTAAGAGTAATACTCTTACTCTATAATTTAAATTCTACTATAAATTTAAATAGTATTACTCTTACCGAACTTGATGTTTTTAATGCAATTTCCAACTTAAAATTAAGTTCAACTGCTTTTGTATAATACTATGCACATACAATGCTGAATGTAATACCTACAAGCCCACAAATATTATATCATAAGACCTGCTTAACACCAAACTGATATTATTCGTATCAACACAACACGAAAGTGTTAACACATAACAATAATCACTGTGTATACAAACAATAACGAATACATACGAGATCGTAATATCATGCGTAATCCGGCACGGTGTGTTATGCACAACGGCAGAACTGGCTATTAAGAGGACGCCACACGGGCAAACGAAATCGAGCAACGACCAAGGTCAATCCCAAAATTATTTTCCCATTTAATTTCATCAAAACTGAACAATTTTTGCTCTTCATTCCTCGTAAATAATCAATTTGGTTTTATCCCAAAACGTTCTGCTTGCAATAACTTGGCCATAACAAAAAACATAATACTTCACTCTTTTGAATCTAACGCACAAACTGATATAGTCTACACTGATTTTTCCAAAGCCTTTGATCAAGTTAATCATTTAATTCTTACTAAAAAACTACAATCATTTGGTTTTCAACTTGATTATCGTTAAAATTATAACTCATCTTAGGCAGTATATGATTTCCTTACTACCCACTTATTGTGATATGCATTGACAAAGACCTTGTGGTCATTTCAATGTACAGATACAGAAAAAAAAATATAAGGTAGTAATATTTAAATATAACTTGGCTCACCCTTTATAATCTGTTGATTTTTCAAAGAAACAGATCTTTGGTATACCCGTTGTCTTTTAACCCACTTCAAATGATCACCGGTCATCTTTGATTGTGCAGCTGGTGCCTATTATAAAATAATTACATTAAATCATTACTATTCTGTGGATATTAATTATTAGTTATATAGTTATAACTCATTAATTATTATAATATAGGTGAATTATAAATTAGGGGCGAGATTTCAAAACGTACCATTAACAAAATGCTATTCAGAATAGGTATTTCTGGGGAAAGTATTTTAAAAGTATTCTGAATACTACCCAAGACTTGGTTACTTACAGGTGAAATATTGCCTTCTTCTTCCTGGGTTAACATTTGTAATACTTGGATCAAAAATTCTATTTATTTTCGTAGTATTCCTCTCCGCATTTGGCCGTTAAATGTAATTGACAATTATTTTAAGTTTTGCCGATAAAAAAATTTATATATTCGACTAAATCTTCAGAATTTACTTCAGAAAATGGCACATTTTTGTGGTGGCTGGCCATTTCTTTGATGACAAGTCCTGTACATTTACGAAGAGAAATTATTGTAGTATTATTTAATTAAAGTATAACTTTTCATTATAACATACCTATTATAAAAATAATAACTGATTGTTTCATAGCAACAAGTAAAAAAAAAAATCTAATAAAAAAAAATCTATTTAATAAAAAAGTGGTATGATAAATAATAATAAGTAAAAAAGGGGGTCAAGTGGATTTCGTTCTGCAGTACAGTAGGTTACAAGTAGATCACTGTATAATGGACGGTATTAAATTTGAATTCAATGCGATATAATATCATTGTATACGAAAAACGATTCTGAGCGAAGACGGCACTGAAAAAAATATTACTTTACAAATTACAAAATTATTTTGTAAGATGACAAAGTGTATGCCTAAACAAAAAATCGTTGGTTCTATCAGAAGTATTGATTAACTTAACTAAGTAATTTGTTATAGAAACAATTTCGTTTTTGTTCATTATTGTTTTGTTACACATAACTAAAGTTGTGTTGTTATTACATTTCATTATTCTCATACAACAGAATTTAATTTTTAACAAAATGGTTGGTATCCTTTACACTAAACATTGAAGATTGACACAGGCGCTTTAGTTAATAATACAAAACTATTTGTAACAAAACCAATTGTTTAGTTAATTTATTACAAAAAATATAGTATGAGGTACTTATGTAAAATGTAATAATTACAAAATTGATTGGTAAGCGGAAACAGTTCATGTGGTGTAGATAACATATTTTCAGTTTAAACAACCCAAAAGCATTAACCACAACAATATTGATAACGTATTGTCAACGACTGTTTGGTGAAAATCACGGTTTAAGATAGAATGGTTAAGCAACGAGCTATACAAGCCCACTGTACATTACGGCGGAAAAGTTTCTTATCAAATATATGTTTTTACTCACTGGATACTAGCGCTTACGGTGGCAACATGGCCTATCACTAAATCTTGGCGCCAAAAGCAATAATTCCAAACGGCATTTTACTATTTACTATTTAGCCATAGTACCACAGAATACTAGAATAGAAAATAAATAGAATTCTATTCTGCGAGACTGTGAACATACTACAGAATATTATAGCAATGGCCAAACACATAAAAATAGATAAAGGATATGTTAATTCGCGCCAATTCCATCAACCATGATATTATAACAGTTTTGGTTATTGTGAATAATAATAAAATTGTCATACTTCTTTTTACATTAATTAAAAAATGCCAAGTTATTGTTGTATACACGAGCCTCACGAGGCTTCGAAATCTCTTTTTGGAAAAATGCAGAGATTAAAATATTATGGGAAGAAGCATTAGGGATGCAACTTAAAAAAAGTCACAGGGTCTGTGCAAAACATTTTTATGAAAGTGATATTGTTAGTTCTTGGGACTCAGGTCAAGGATCTAGTAAATATACTGTAAATATATTTTTTTATAAATAATGTTAATTTTTTGTATAATTAATCTTTTTTACATTTTGTTAGGTGTGTTTAAAGAGATTGCAACTTAAAAAGGGTGCGATCCCAATAATATCATACCTATAGATTATAAAATAATTAAAAATGAAATTTTTATTATTACATTATTTTATAGATATATAAATAAAAGATTAATAAGAACTACAAAATGTGAAACATGCCTTATGAGTTTACAAACTATTTATGGAACATCATCAAATCCAGCTGCTGATTTGGTGCAAATTTGAAAACACGGGGATTTTTGACCCATCCAAATCACTATTTATTCAAACTTTTGGAGTCATTAGAATTATGCTTTATGAAACATGCTGAATCTCAAAGTCCTTTTGATGATACACATGAAGAGTTTTTCCAGAGAGAGAACATAACCATAACTTTCCATGTAATCTACATAAGACGGAAATCATAACACACATTTTTATTATGTATATAACAATGAGGATGAGACAGTACAGTTATACAAAAAATCAGGAAGTAAAAAAATTAAACAAAACCAAGAAAAAAATTTCTAAATTAGTATCAACTTAGGAAATATAAACTTTTGTTTTATAGTGTATTATATATTTATAATTTATATACAGTAGGTAAGGTATTAACAATTATAAATTATAAAATTATGTTATTATACAAACTTGATTTATACTTCGATTTACTTATTATTCGTGCTATTGTTTCGCTTTGGTAATCTCTTTTGGTTTAAAATAGAATAATTTAAATTAATAAAAGTATATTTATATAAAAATATGAAGAAGGTACTATAATAATAATTAATAATTTAAATATAACATTATTATTATTTAACTATAAATAAATAATATCAAGATTATCTTGGTAATTTAATAGATTGCGCCACAAGGCAGTGAGTTTTTCATATTTTTGATAAGAACCTCTGCCGCCGAAATATCAGACCTCGTCGCTTAACCATTCTATCTTAAATCGTGGTGAAAACTAAAAATAGCGGGATTTCAGGCATCATTGTGATTGCTTCAGTCGTAGTTTCCGGCATATTAATTTTGCGATTTGCGACTTTGCGTCTTACGAGTTTGTGTCTTAATGTCTTATACTCTTATTTATTAAATTGTATAAACTATCATTTTGTGTATACCTTATTTTAAAATGTCAGACGTAGCTGACTTATTGACTGCGTGGGATTTGAAAGAATACATCGAATTGTTCAAAGGTAAGCTTAATAACAATATTACGAATGAATTTTAAACTAAATCAACACATAATTAATTACATAACGTCTTTCACTACAATGAATATCACGTTTTAATTTTAGTTGGCAGGCACTTAATTAAGCTATTGGGTACCTAATACCTATCAATGAAATTTGTTCTTTTTTATATTGGGTAGTGGGTACCTACCTTGGTACCTATCAGAATATCAAACCTAATATAAATCAATATAATTTTAAATATTTTAATTGTAAGCTTTCTTTTTTTGTGGGCCTTTTTTGCTAAACTACATGGTAGGCCTCTCTGAGCCAGTCCGACTCTGGATGTAGCTGTATATTAGCCTACTGTCCAACAATGTGTAATAACATATAACTTTAAATTGTTAATATAAAATCAAATCAAGTATTCTTCATAAATCATAAATTTATTATTTTTTATTTTTACATAGAAAATGCGATTGGTATTGAAACATTCCCATGCTTAACACCTGATATGATTAAAGAATTGATTCCCATGGTTGGGCATAGAGCTAGATTTATTTCGAACTTAGAACAGTGGAAAATAATAATTGAAGGAATACCAAACATGAATACAGACATGGTATATATAGTGTATATTGTAATATATTATTTAAACATTAGTATTATTAAAATACCATTTACATACTCATATAGTAATTTCATATAATTTATAGACATTACTTATTAATTTGTATTTTAGATTAATCAATCACTATCATCCTCTAGTAATGTTATTAATGATAATTCATTAACACCTAGTACATCATCTGCAGAAGTAAGCAACTTGGCTGTAATTCTCGTGTTTATATAATGTGTACCTACCTAAGAATAAAATATGTAAATAATAAAAAAAAAAATAGGATAAATTTAAGTGTGGGAAAAATATCTGACCAATTAAATAAAAATCAGTTAGAATATAAATGTATACTTATTTGTATCTTTATCTATATATAGATAAAGATATTCAAAATAATAATAAACATTATGTTTAGGTACTAAATTTTTTTCAAACTAAATACCTATATGTTTCCTTACTTAACTCGGTTTATCAGGTTATGTTTGTGTATCATTGATTTTATACACATTTATTTTTTTGGCAAATTTAATGGACATGTTTAATATTTTAATAATTTTAGTCATTTGAAAACGTTGAGTTCTATTTTGAAGAACTAAGAGATGTGGAGACCAGTAATGACAAAACAAACCATGCCCAGAAAATAGAGGCAACAGAAAAGACAACTGAAGTTCTACTACCACAAAAACCTGTAAGTCTAAGATATGAAATATTTTTAGCTATATCATAATTTGAAGATTATTGTATCATTTAAAATTCCAGATAAATATTTTTTATTGAAGCATTAATAATATGTTGTATACATTATTATTTTATTATGTATATTAAAAATATTGGTCTATACTCTCTAATATAGGTACTTGTTATTACAGTTACAGTTGTTATAATTTTTTTCTTTTTTTTTTTATAGGCACTTTTAGATTTGCTTAAAACTTCTAATGAAGGAAACTCTTTATTAGCTAGTTACCAAAAAAGTGGTGTATTAGACAGCATTGGACGCAGACGTCTTTGTAGTTTAATTATAAATAATGAATTAAGCGCTGATGTTAATGCCAGAATTAGTTCATTCAGATTACAAGAGCTTGCCTATCAAATAACTTTAGTCTTCAACAAAGAACGAACACCAACATATTTCATACCATACTTATCATATGGACCCGGGTTAAAAAGAGCTGCAAAGGGTAAGCTATTCGATTGTCTTAACAATCGTAAAAGAGAGTTTCGTAAATCTGGGATTATAAGATCATCAAGAAGAAATTCAACAACTTCATCTTCATCTGGGCGTGCTTCACCAGCTGTATTACTCCCAGAAACACTACAACATTCATTAGAGAATCAGGAAGAAGAAGCAACTGTTGAAGAAAGTTTGAACTGGCTGCGCAATTCAAGTGAGCCTTGGACACTTGTCGAACAACATTGGTTGTTAACTGCTCTCACTCGTTTAAAAGTACAATTGTCAAAGGATGGACAATCCATTGCATCCTATATGGCTGAATATCCGGCATTAAAAAGACCAACAGGATATTTTCTTGTGAGTATAAACGGTTTATTGTTTAGATTTTATCTACTTAGTAAATATAATTGCTATGTTAACAGATTTTAAAAGATTTTAATGTGCTGTATCCTAAGTATTCTGACAATTTGTATCAAAATCTGCCATTGTGTAAAAAAAGAATATTTGAATTAGCTGCAAAAAAATTAGAGAAAACCAAAGAAGTTGCAATTATTCAGACTTTGAAAGAGTACATACAATTGGGAGTGGAAGGTTGGTAGGATACTTTAAAGTTGGTCTTATGCATTATGTATAGAATATAATATATTTAATATTTTTGTTATTTACAGGTAATGAAGAATCTTCAAACATTGCTGCTTTTTTAAGTCTCCCTTTCCTAATTGCTTCGGCCATTTCTAGAGGAAAAAAATCAAATACTCAATGGAAAGCTTCAAAACTTGAAGTAAGAGACGGATTCATTACACATGTCAAAAGCAACGCTGAAGTACAGGAAACAATAACACGTAGAAGAGAAAAATTAATCGGTTTGGGTCATACTTTACAACCATTCATTATAATAGTTGGTCCTACTCTAAACAATATTTTAAACTATTTTGTCGTTGTTGATAATACATTTTATCAATTAAATTCCATAATTGATTCAGTAGACTGTTGCTTCAAAATAATAATAACTTTCAATGCAGAATATCCAGTTGAGTCTGAAGTGATTTGGCACTTTATTCAAAAAGGCTTATTTAAATTAGAAACTCCGTTTGACAAAAACTTTACAGCTGTTAATGCTTTTATTTCTGATATTGGAATGTAATAATTGTACTTATTATTTATTATTTAAAATGTATATTTCAATATAATTCACATCTTTATTTGTTAATAAGTTAATTTAACAATATTAAATAATCTTTTTACTTTATTATACAAAAATGCCTAAGTGTTTTTTATGCGAAAAAGATTTTGATAACATCAAAAGTCTTTTTAAACATTTTGATATTCAACACTTCAATCATGAATTTAATTTTTATCAATGTAATGAAGCAAAATGTACAAGATCATTTTATTTAAAAAATTCTTTTCGTAAACATTTAGCAAAACACTTAATTGATGATTTCATACAACCTTCTACTATTCAACCATTAGTTGAAATTCCTTCTATTTCAACCTCAGAATCCAAACTTATATACTTTGATTCTGTTCCTGATTCTGCTGAAAAATTGAATAACAAACAATTTATTGAACCAAGTGAAATTTTGAATAAAACAATAAGTAATTTTCTCTCAATTTTGTATGCCAATTCTATTATATCGAGAAATACTGTTAAAATTGTGGTCGATGGCATGGAAACTGTTTTCTCCGAGGGTATTGTTGCTTGTATAAAGGAATATATTCAACAAATGATATTTGAAGGCAAAATTTCTGAAGAATATTTTAATATTTTCACCAACATTTTTAATATGATTGAAAATTCATTTAGTAATTTTAAAACCGAACACAAACGTTTCTCTTATTTTGCTGAACAAGGTTCATTTATTAAACCCAAAGAAAAGATAGTCGGTCAAAGGTTAAATAGTGTTATGAAAGGTGGTATTTCAGTTTTAAAACCCTTCAATTGCACAGAACAATGTATTCCACTTAGGAGCGTATTAAAAAACTTTTTTTCACTCAAAAACATACTAACTGAAACTCTAGATTATATGGCTAGTTTAAAAAATGAAAGTGGGATTTTAACTAATTTTATACAGGGCACTTACTGGAAAAGTAGAATGAAAAAACACGAAGGACGAATTGTGCTCCCACTTTTCATGTTCTTTGATGATTATGAAAGTGGTAATGTTCTTGGAAGCCATTCGGGCATTCATAAATTAGGCGCAGTATATGTATCAATTCCGTGCATACCACCTCATCGTACGACATCTTTGTCAAACATTTTCTTGGCTTTGCTTTTTCACTCTTCTGATAGAGTTCAATTCGGAAATAAAGTAATTTTTAAACCTATAATTGATGAATTTAATTTTCTGATGACAAATGGTGTGGATATAGATATGCCATTTTTCACAGGTAAATTATATTTTGAGTTAGGACTTATTTTGGGGGATAACCTTGGTCTACATTCAATTACTGGATTTGTCGAAAGTTTTTCCTCTAATTTTTGTTGTAGAAATTGAACAATGGGAAAATCAGATATAAAAGTTAAATGTTTCGAAGACAAATCTCTCTTCCGAAATAATGAACAGTATTTTAATGATTTAAAAAAAAATGATTTGTCTGCAACAGGATTAAAAGAAGAATGTATTTGGTTAAATGTTACAGATTTCAGTTTATTTGATCAAGTGGGTGTAGATATCATGCATGATTTGTTAGAAGGCTGTGCTAAATACATAATGAGTTTTATTTTAAAAAGCTACATAAAAGAATTAAAACTTTTTTCCTTAAAAGTATTAAACGACCGAATATTTGCTTTCGATTATGGACCAGAACACAACAAACCATGCATTATATCTATGGATCATATAAATGTAGGGAAAATGAAACAATCAGCATCTGAAATGTTATCTTTCATCAGATATTTTGGCTTCCTTATTGGTGATTTTGTGCCAGTAGGTGAGCCAATTTGGTACCTGTATTTATCCATGCGCAGAGTTTTAAACCGAAATTTCATTTTCTTACTCATTATTCCTCCATGATAAAAAAACATGGTCCGGTTGTTCACTTATGGTCAATGCGGTACGAGGCTAAACATAGAATTTCCAAAATTTCTGCAAGATCCTCTTTTAACAGACGTAACATTTGCATGAGTTTAGCTATAAAGCACCAATTACAGTTAAATGAAGTATTTAACAAGGGTAAGTTATGCAGCACAATTAATGTTGGACCTAGGAAAATATTAAATTCCTTAAAAATTGGTGAAATAAAAACTGAACTCAATCTTAGTAGTGACGAACAATTAGTTCGAGTAAGTTGGGCTGAAATTAAAGGAACTCGTTATAAAATCAATAGCATATTAACTAGAGATGTAGATGATGAAAACCCACAATTTATATTAATAAAAGATATTTTTCTTAATGGGTCTGAAAGAATCATTTTTGAGTGTTGTGTGTTTACTACAATAGGGTTTGATGAACAATTTTATGCTTATGAAGTTGAAATCCATGATTTAAATAATTGTTTTATTTTCCAAGACTCATTAATTTCTCCTATACCAAATACTTTAAATGTTGTGTCAAATGGAGCAAAATATGTGACAGTTCGTGATCCGTTGTAATTTTTTTTTAAATATATACATATATTACAGAATAATTTATTATTATTATCAAGTTAAATTTAACACAGGAGTCAATATAATTTATTATAATTGTAAAATATGTTAATTTATATTATTATATAATTTGGCCAATTAATTTGTTTTTTATTTTCAAACATATGACTTATTATATATCTGAATAATATATTGCATTACTCAGATATTTTTCACTTACATATTTTGAAGTATTAGTTAGTATACATTTTATATACATAATTTAATAAGAATATTTAAAGTTAAGGATCATTTTGTTTTTTGAGTTGTAAACTATTTGCTGATATACATCATATTATGATTTTTCTAATTAAACTTGACATAGGAGTCAGTATAATTTATTATAATTGTAAAATATGTACATTTGTACATATTAGTTAATTTGTTTTTTATTTTCAATCATATAACATATTATATCTGTAAATATATTACAATACTCAGATATGTTTTACTTGCTTATTTTTAAGTATATTATTTTATTTTATATACATATTATGTGAATATTTAAAATTTAAGATTATATTAAAATAGATCATAAATATTATGTTACCTATCTAATATTTAAACTGTAGTGAATATTTAAATAAAATAAATATATTTTTTATCTGCATTTTGATTAATGCTTTACGTATATTAACTAAAAAGTTTTGTAACTATAACAAACAAAAGTAAATTTAAAGTTAACAAAATATTCTGTATATGTTATCAGTTAATGGAGTAATGGTAACAAAACAAATACTGTAAAAGTAACTAAAAATTGTATACCAATAAATACAAATTTAAGTATTAACAACAAAATTATTAGTTGTGAATGAAGAGTAAGTTTGTAAGTACAACAAAAATTACTTGAATCAATACAAACATGCCCTGTTATAGGTACAAAATGGTGTGTCATACTAAATATTCAGTTATGTTACAAATACTAATTATTTTGTACATGTAATCAAATGTATTCAGTTACAAGTGCTTAATATATTGTTCCTCCAACAATATATAATCAACAAAAATCAATTTTTATACTTAACTGAACTTAATGTTGTCACTGAGGCAACTAAATTTCACAGCTACCACTACTAAGTTTTGGTTCCTACAACAATACTTTTTTTTCAGTGGGTATGTCAGTCTAGGATATTTTAAATTATATTGATATTGTTATTTTACGGTAGCTGTTAAGTTGAATTATTATTATTCATATTATATAATTATTAACCTAAAATTATCAGTGATGCTAGAAAAATATTATAATATTTACTTTTACTCGTTAAAATTGATTTCAATATGTAATTTCGTCCAAATTTGAACTTAAATGTCTGTACAAAATAACTGTGTTTATATATTTTTTAGATTTTTTGTTTACAGTATGTACTATTTATTAGAATCTTAATTTTCAATTTTCAATCCTTACTTATGAAAACTGACCATTTTATAATTGTTTAATTACAATGATTGATAATTTTCGAGATTTTGATGAATCTTGTCAAAATTTGAACTTTAAATGCTTATAATAAAAATGTGTGCATATCTATTTTTAATATTTTTTAATTGCTATTGTAACAATATATCAGGAGCCTTGTATTAAATTTTCATTATTTTTGGCCCAATAAATAATAATGTATTGGTATTTATATAAAAAAAAACTAAAAAAATTGAAAATTGAAATAGTCCGTAAAAAGCTCAACAACAGTCAAAATATATTCAAAATTAGACTGTGTATAGAAAATGCTAATACACACATTCAGTGAAATTTTCATGCATATACAGTTATTAGTTTTTGAATTGCAACAAAATAAGAAAATCGCTACATGAGAAATCGAGTTAATATCTAATCTTGTACAAATTTGAAATTAAAATGCCCATAAAAATTTGTTTTGACTTGCTTATAAACATTTTTTCATTGATAAAGTTAGGCAAACTTATGAGGAAGCTTCTATTACATTTGGAAACCTTAGATTTAAAAAGAAAAATTTTCATGAATTTCAAACTCAAAATAAATTGCACATTTTCATCATTTTTACGTATTTTGTTAAAATTTTAACTTTGATTACCTATAAAAAAAAATTGAGACTATAGATTTATAATATTTTTCATCTGCCTTTGAAACTATATATTAAAAGCCAACTATTAAATTTCCAAGATTTTATACCCAACAAATACAATTTTATTGACATTCATAGAAAAAAAAAACTAAAAAAATTGGAAACTGAAAATGTCCGTTAACAGCTCAAAATAAGTCAGAATATTTTGACAATGCTATGGTATGTAGAAAATGCTTATATAAACATTCGGTCAAAATTGCATGTCTCTATGGTCATTTCTTTTAGAGTTATACCAAAAACCAAAATCGATTTAGTCGAAAATTGGTTTTCCGTAAGAATTCCCGTTTTTCCCTTCATTTTTCATTAGTTTTTCACGGCGATTTTGAAAACTACTGGGAAATTTTAACTTTTGACCCCCTTATAGACGAAGGCTAGTCTGCTTTGCATTTGCAATGATTTATAATATTTATTTAGATATTTATATTGAGATCATCTTATTATATTAATTTGTTAACTATTATTAATGTATTGTTATTATAACATTATAAATATTTGTTATTTGTTATGTGTTTTATCATTAGTTATATTTTATATTAAAACCATCATGTTTTATATTCTAATAATAATTTACCTTTCATGATATCAAAATCTTTAAAATAATAATTATATATTTATATTGATAATTATACTAAAATTAAATATATAAGTATAATATTATATGCATTACTATTTACAATTCAAAAAATAAATGCTTTAGAACATAGCGTGTCGGATACGTGCCAACGTCGGCCATATGATGCATACACACCATATGGCCGGCGTCGTCAAGTATCCGACGGCGTCCATGTTCTTCAAATATTAGAGTGCCGTGTAACGTAATACGCCAGAATAATGTTGGCATTGAACGTGTCGCTGGTCCGAGGGGCGTTGCAAATATGTGTCCGCAAGAGGATCTGTGACGGTCACCAGCGTTAATGTGTGACCAATGAGAGCTTTAACCCTCTCCAAAAAAAACCCGGCCCCCTCGCCAGCCCACCCACTGAGAATTGTAACAAAACGTCACATGTTATTTTTATAAAATTCAGGGGCGTAGCGTACATGTAAGCACTGTAAGCACTGCTTACACTTGAAAAAAGGAAAAAAAGTTTTTTAAATAAAAAAAAAGTCAAATGATTTTATAATTAATTTAATAAAAGTTATCAGTTATTTTTACGATGCGCGTAACATGTTTGATGGTTGCTTACACAAGTAGCGGTACGGGCTACCGCGCCACCATTCCCACCATCGTACACATTATCGATGTCCATAATAATTATTAGCAATTTATTTTCGTATTACTTTATTTATAGTTTATGCTCTATGCCGTCACCGTGTAATGCGGATTGAAACTGCTTACGCGAGCCTATTATAGAGACATAGACAAAGTGTCATTGGAGGGGGTACGTATTATTACATAGTTCGTAAGCACTTTTAATAATGCATACGCGACCGTGCGATGCGACACTGTTAATACTTTATTTCTGTACCGTTAGGCTCCTACAATAGGGCGGTTGGCCTAAAAAGGTTGTAAAAGGAAAGAAAAAAAAAGACTGTATACACCCCAGAGATTTGGTGACCTCAGTACTCGGTGCTAGCCGAAATGATAACACACAATATATAAATTACGGCACCGTCGTGCTACAATAAATATAATAAAATTCAATAAATAAATAACCAGTAGTGTGAACAACAAAACGGGCGCCCAATAAGATCTTAAAGATACATAATAATAATAAATAACATAACTAATAAATACAACGCATACAATGAATTATAAAATGATGTTCTTAACACGGCAATATAATGATAGTGTGATAAGATGATAATATGATAACTACGTTACGGTTGAACGGAGACCAGTGTGACCACTCTACCGCTAGTAGTCGTCGCGAAGCACAATTGAAGGCCGATGTCCACCGGCAGGTCAATGACCCCTGGCACGATGATGATAGTATTATAATATAGACGCCGCTTCGTCTGCGACCGGGTAGAAGTTATACCGGTGTCGGCTTGTGAGGGCGATGTGGCACGAAATGATAATAGGTATTGGAAATATGATATTTGAACGTTTGTCGTTCAGTACTCCGGACTCCGGTAATGGCAGTAAGGCACACGTACGGCCACCGCGCCGCGATGCGACACCCGTATGTACTATGTACGCACACAGCAACACCACGAAAAAATATGTCGCGAGCGCCGTCAAGGAGCGCGGGAATCACGACACAGACGGGCGCGTAAAAAACGATGCACTAACTAAAACCGGTGCTATAAGCACCCACAGCCGAAAGGTTACAAAACACGTGCTTTGGTACTATTGCTACACCAAGAGCAACGGCGACGATCCTTCCCGAGAGATCATAACGCACTACTCCAAGTCAAATTATCTCTCAGTGGATACGGCCGATCGTCACACACGGTAAGACGAAAGGGGGGTCGCTAATGGACACCTGCGGACTGATCGTGAGCAAAGGTCATGAGTTCCGGGCGCGTAGTACCTGACCGATGGATAATATATCTTGAACATCCTCCCCCCTTGGGAGACGTAGGGGCGGCTTCCAACTGGACCGAAGATTAATAATGCTGGATATGTCGGAGTGCTGAAGTGGTTACAGGTTGATATCGTTGATTGGAGAAGCAGCATCCCTATATTTACATGAATGAGATCGGGAAAAGCACAGCGTTAGGAAAGAACGACAAAAAATAATAATAATAAATAAACATTAAGCAATTTATAATATCGCAAAAGGCGACCAAGTATGATACAATAGAAAGGAAAAAAAAAAAATAATAATAATAATATAATATAATTAATAATGTAGTATAATTATATTACCACTTTACCCGAGGCCACCCATGGCAATTTTTGTAAACTGGGCGTACAGTTACGTGAGATTCAAAATAATAGGTAATATACAGAGAATGATATATAATACAATTACACAGTGTGCATAGTCAATACATTTTTTTTTTGAAATAATAAATAATAATACAATAAATAGAGATATAATACACATTCCATACGCCCCTTACTGATGGTGTCAATCCTGCAGAACCTAAGGTACATTTCACGGTTCGAGCGGTATTTATATAATATAGTGGTGGTGATTGACAACTAGTAAGGTATGACGTAACTCGTTAAGTGGAGTGGTTCTTAGCATTAAGCGTTTGGTAATTTTACAATTTTAACGACCGGACGAGTAAAGGTTCCTGTTGTTGTGTGCAAACGAACTACGCGCGCTACGCCGTCCGCTCCGGGAAACACTTCTTGCACTCGTGCCATGCGCCATCTCAGCGGGGGGACGTTAGGCTCTTTAACGATAACCATATCATTGACTGAAATGTTGGGCGATTCATTAATCCAACGATTTCGTGTTTGCAGGGTATTTAAATATTCGTCGCGCCATCTGCGCCAAAATGACTGTGCACATTGATTTACCAATTTCCACCGTTGAGCTAAAGGGCGCGCTGTGTCCTCTATGTGCACTTCAGGGATTGAAAGTAAGGGGCGGCCTATTAAAAAATGTCCCGGTGTAAGACAATCATATTCAGCAGGGTCAGATGAGAGTTGTACCAAGGGACGGGAATTGAGGATGGCCTCTATACGGCATAGCACCGTGCACAATTCCTCAAGGGAGAAGGTATGCTCCCCCAATATACGGACCATTAGATGCTTAGCCGAACGCACGGCCGCCTCCCATAATCCACCAAAATGAGGCGCACCGGGTGGGTTAAAATGCCACATACAGTGAAATCGGGAAGTGAGACCGTCTTTACAATCGGGGGCATTGATAAGCGCACGCAGTTGATTAGACGCCCCGACAAAATTTGTGCCACAGTCAGTGTAAATATCAGTGGGAAGTCCCCGACGTGCAACAAACCGTTTCAATGCTGCCAGAAATGCATCTGTCGTCAGATCAGACACATATTCAAGGTGTACAGCCTTTACCGTAAAACATACAAATACGGCAATATAAACCTTGAATTGGCGAGCTCTACGTAGACGATGGTCGGTCATTACAAGGGGACCGGCGAAATCAATCCCAACACGCGAGAACGGATGACATTCGGACACCCGGGACGTAGGTAAGTCTGACATGATGGGCTGCGGATTGACTGACGCTAAGCGGACGCACGTGACACATTTGCATAGTACTGACCTAATAAGGGTATTAAGAGACAGTATCCAGTAGGTGCGGTTAATGAGGGATGTTAGGATTCTTGGACCTCCGTGACCGGTCACATCGTGCCAATGGCGGATCAGTAAAATAGACAAGTGTGACAACTTTCCTAACAAGATAGGGTGTTTTTGCGTCTCAGGCAGATCGGCGTTTGACAGGCGACCACCTACACAAATGAGCCCGCGCTGATCAATAAACGGGCGGAGACGCGCTACGGGCTTCACGCCGATCGGACGGTTGTGTGACAGATCATAGAACAATTTGCCGAATGTAACCCGTTGAGAGCATTTCGCGACAGCCACGGCGGTATGGTCTAAATCAGCGCGAGTTAAAAGCGAAGATCTGTGTGTCTGACGTTTACAGACATAAATAAAACGGAACAAGTACGCGACAACACGAAGCATATGGGTGTATGAAGAAAAGCGCGCGTACCATTCCGGTTCAGGAGGACCATTCGTGTTGGTTACTAACGTCGTCGGTAATTGAGATTTTAATTCCGGCAACCCTTCGGCATTGGTGTCCTGACTTAATGTCGACCCATCAAGAACCTCCCGGTATAGAACTTCGGGCCCGTCCCAGTACAATTTGTGACTGACTAATTCCGTAGGAAAAATACCTCGCGAAGCGCAATCTGCGGGATTGTTAGCCGATGGTATATAGTCCCAGTGACAGTCTGGTATTAACGTTGTCACCTTGTGAATACGATTTGAAATAAAAACCTTGAATTTGTCATGTGGTACCTTAAGCCAGCTTAAAACAGTAGTTGAGTCTGACCACGCATACATTTTTACTACTCGAACTTTGAGATTCAAAGTGGTCTGAAGTCGAACCATCCACCGAGCTAGTAAAACAGCCGCACAGAGTTCCAAACGTGGAATCGTCGAAGCCTTAAGAGGGGCCATTTTCGTCTTAGCGCCTAATAACGAGATGAACGGTGGTCCGGAGTGATTAAATAATCTCAAGTATACTACGGCGGAATATCCCTTTTCAGACGCGTCACAGAACCCGCATAACTGACACTGTACACCGAGTTGCGTACCAACAAAACGGGGAATAGTTACCTGCTGTAAAACGGGGAGATCTGCAACGAACTTATTCCACACGTCGACTATATCAGAGGGCAACGGATCGTCCCATGAAATACCCAGTTGCCATACGCGCTGCATCAAATGCTTTGCGAAAAATATAACGGGAGCTAATAGACCAAGCGGGTCGAAAATACGGGCAATTAAAGATAGCATGCCCCGTTTAGTAGTGATCAAGGCTTCTGGTTGAACAATATATAAGAATGTGTCGTCGCGTTGTGACCACTGAATGCCTAATACCTTTGACCCATTACTAGTATCGTCATCAAACGACAACAGCCCCCCGGCCCTATCTTCGGGTGACACCCTTTCTAAGATTGCGACGGTGTTGCTTGACCACTTTTTTAAGCTCATTCCGGCCCCTTGTAAAACGTTTATTAAATTAGTTTGAAGTGCGATTGCTTCATCTATTGTGTCTCCCCCCACACAAATATCATCGACGTAGGTATTAAACCTTAATGCGTCACGGACAGCAGGAACGTCAGTACAGTCGGACTCACTGATGCGTTGAAGTACCCGTATGGCCAAGAAAGGGGCACAATTTACCCCGTACGTCACAGTATTTAATTCGTAAGCCTTGAGTTCATCCTGCGGGGACGCGCGCCATAAAATATGTTGATAACAACGATGTTCGGGGGCCAGCAGAATCTGTCGGTACATTTTATTTATGTCCGCGGTGAATGCATGACGCGGTAAACGGAACAGCATAAGCACATCAATAACATCTCGCTGTAGTTTTGGGCCCGCGAATAAACATTGATTTAACGAAGTGCTCGAAAATGATTGGGCGGAGGCGTCAAAGACAACACGGATTTTGGCTTGTGGATCGGAAGACTTGAATACAGCATGGTGAGGGATAAAATATGTACCCTCAGAGGAGGCTGGGGACATGTGTCCTAAAGACAAGTACTCGTCCATGAATTGACAATACGCTTCACGAAGCCGGCTGTTAGACGAGAGCTTTCGCTCAAGGGATTCAAAACGTTTGGTAGCGACAGCACGTGATCCGGAAAAGGTGTTGTCCGCGACCGACTGGCGGAACAACAAAGGCACTACAAAACGTCCTGATACATCACGAGAACACTTACTACGGAATATCGCTTCACATCGTCCATCATGCGTGAAGGTTTCGGGGACAGCTTCGGGTTCCTCAACTTGCCAAAACTTATCCATCAAACACTCAATTGAGGAAACCATTGAAATTACATGTGAAGTAGGAACATAACTGTCCGATGGTGGGACCGGACCAATTATTATCCAGCCAAATACTGAGCCAAACGCCACGGGGTATGAATCACCTACAGACACACGTTTGCCATTCAGGACACGCGCAAAAATGTCTGCACCGAGCAGTAAATCTACCTTACTAGGTACGGCAAAAGAGGGATCGGCTAATGCTAGATGTTTGTATTTTTCTGCTACCTGATCGGATATCGACTGGCTGGGCATTTGAGCTGTGATTGTGGGGAGCACCCACGCTGAAAATTTAATAACTGGGTCGTTTGAAAATCGAGGCCGAATGTCACATGTGACCAAACCCTGAACGTTTGGTACAGACGTACCGGATAAACCAGATATAGGGGCGGTCCAACGGGTTACCCGTAATCCCAGCTGGGAGGAGCAGTCGGCAGTGATCGCGCTTATCTGTGAAGCGGAGTCGACCAGAGCACGCACAGTGTGCATCACACCGCCGTAGTCACGAATGTGGACTAAAACGGTCCCTAAAATTACCGATGATGATTGCTGAGACCCGCTACCTACACAGGACGATTGCGCGGGGGAGTCGTCGCACGACGGATGATTGTCGGATGTGGGACCTTTACTAGCACTACTGACCGTGTTGACCTGATGCAATAATGGATGGTGTCTGCGGGTGCACTTATCACACTGTACCGGTGACTTACAATCTGGGGACCAATGACCAACGCGCAAGCAACGAAAACAACATCTATTTTCACGGGCCCAATTTTCACGGATGGCTACGGACCAACCGATAAATTGTTGACAGGACGACACTGCGTGGGACCCCTTACATATAGAGCATGATCCCTTTGACTTTGACGTCACCGCATTAGACACTAACGATGTCACTTGTGGCCGCTTAAATTTATTAGGACCGGGCGCGGAATATTTCGGAGCATACGATATTTTTTGTGGCACTAGCTGCTTTAATGCCTTATGAGCCGAGTCATTTGGTACACACTCAAGTACGTCAACACGTGATTTCACAAACGCCAACAGGTCTATAACGGTTGGGAACCCCCTCGATAATTGACCTTCAAAAAGCTTGATTGTATACGACGGCAAACAGCGCGACGCAACTGAGAATAAAATAAAATCACCAAGGTTCGGGAGGTTCATTGATTTTAAAACTGAGATTCCCTCATCAAATACTACCAGAAATTTATTTAACTCGAACAGTGTTTCGTTCGGTGATTTCGGTGCCGATAACAATTTGTCTATAAGCGACGAAGCAACTAAACGCGGTCTATCAAAACGCGCCGTTAATGTTGACCAAGCAAGAGAGTAATTATCTCCGCATACCGGTATGCCGGCGATTGCTTCTAACGCTTTATCTTTCAAACAGCCTGTTAAATAATAGAATTTATCTATCTCCATAATATCAGGGTCCCGACCGACCCGGGACATGAAACTGTCACGAAACATTAGCCATTTAAAAATGTCACCGTGAAAAATAGGTAGTGGTATCTCCGGCAACCGCGCCGATTTAACACGAGACGTACTACGCGAAATTGAATTGTCACCGAGGCCGCTACCCGTCTTGGTATCTACAACCATTGCTGCGGCATTACGCGCCTCCTCATTATTAACAAAACTAACATTACCCTCTGGGTCGTCATTGGGAGGTAACTTATCCACAGACATTTTTTCCGCGACGGATGACACCGATTCTCTACGACTTGACATAACAGAACTATGAATGGACATGTACCGGTTCACAGTCGCGCGGGACACCGAGATCAAGTCACGAAGTTCTGCAACTTGATCGATGGGGTACTCGGCTTCCCGACCTAAATAAATTAAACTATCGAGCAGCGCATCGCTGTCGATCGTAAACCTAGACCATACCTCGTCGATTTCGTCAGTAAGAAGTGCCAACTGATTAAGTAAATTTGGGTCCTGTTCGCAACGCAAGGCAAGATCGTGGATCGCACGAATACGCTTAATGCTCTCACCCCGTTTCAGAACGGCCTTTGTACGTGCGCGCTCAAAAGCAGCTTTCTCCTGCTCCGTCATGTTCAGTAGGGAAATGCTTAAACAAAACCACGTAAAATATACCCGGAACACGTCCCACCAAACCAACGTTATCAATCAACCGTACCGTTGTACAGAAGTTACACCATTCAGACTAACCGTAAAACTAACCACGCTCTGCTACCAAATGGACCGTTAGGCTCCTACAATAGGGCGGTTGGCCTAAAAAGGTTGTAAAAGGAAAGAAAAAAAAAGACTGTATACACCCCAGAGATTTGGTGACCTCAGTACTCGGTGCTAGCCGAAATGATAACACACAATATATAAATTACGGCACCGTCGTGCTACAATAAATATAATAAAATTCAATAAATAAATAACCAGTAGTGTGAACAACAAAACGGGCGCCCAATAAGATCTTAAAGATACATAATAATAATAAATAACATAACTAATAAATACAACGCATACAATGAATTATAAAATGATGTTCTTAACACGGCAATATAATGATAGTGTGATAAGATGATAATATGATAACTACGTTACGGTTGAACGGAGACCAGTGTGACCACTCTACCGCTAGTAGTCGTCGCGAAGCACAATTGAAGGCCGATGTCCACCGGCAGGTCAATGACCCCTGGCACGATGATGATAGTATTATAATATAGACGCCGCTTCGTCTGCGACCGGGTAGAAGTTATAC
Organism: Nasonovia ribisnigri; assembly: GCA_027563435.1. Lineage (NCBI taxonomy): Eukaryota > Metazoa > Arthropoda > Insecta > Hemiptera > Aphididae > Nasonovia > Nasonovia ribisnigri. The sequence goes on from JANEHU010004721.1 coordinate 51,356, forward strand.
CGGTGTCGGCTTGTGAGGGCGATGTGGCACGAAATGATAATAGGTATTGGAAATATGATATTTGAACGTTTGTCGTTCAGTACTCCGGACTCCGGTAATGGCAGTAAGGCACACGTACGCACACAGCAACACCACGAAAAAAAATATGTCGCGAGCGCCGTCAAGGAGCGCGGGAATCACGACACAGACGGGCGCGTAAAAAAACGATGCACTAACTAAAACCGGTGCTATAAGCACCCACAGCCGAAAGGTTACAAAACACGTGCTTTGGTACTATTGCTACACCAAGAGCAACGGCGACGATCCTTCCCGAGAGATCATAACGCACTACTCCAAGTCAAATTATCTCTCAGTGGATACGGCCGATCGTCACACACGGTAAGACGAAAGGGGGGTCGCTAATGGACACCTGCGGACTGATCGTGAGCAAAGGTCATGAGTTCCGGGCGCGTAGTACCTGACCGATGGATAATATATCTTGAACAGTACGAACACTGCGAACTGTACTCGGTGGCGAGCAGTAAAAGAAGAACGACGAAAAAACAAACGAATTTTAACCTAACCGAATTTTATGGTAACTCACTTAATCACAATGTCAGTGTCACCTGTACAACAACACGAAATACGAACAACTAGAAAAATGCAGGTGACAATGAGCCTTTTTAGATACTTTTACACAGAATAATAGAAAACACGATTTTTAAAAACAACAATAACAGATAACGTAACGGTCTCACACACGCACTGGGCGATCAGCACACTACAGCTGTTGCCAGGTTGACCGCGCAGCAGTGACGCGTGATAAGACCACTACGGAAAATAACAACATAACAAATACTAAAGAAAGCCATATTGGCGCGAACAGGTATGTTTAATTTGTCTCAATTGTGTACAATGCTCATGTGTATAAAACATTTTTAAGTAAATGTTTATTTTCCATCTAGTTATGAGTCTTGTGACTATAAATTATATCCTGATTTGGGTAGTATTTTTAAATTTTTTATAAATTATACAAATTTCAATAATAAACTAGATTTATTATCAACATAAACAAATGTGTTATTTAATTAAAATTATAATCATATCACAATCAGTTGATGGAAACATGAAACTTAAGATTAAATATGTTATAGGAATATTATAATAAAGAAAAATTAGTATAATATTATAAATTTTTATAACAATTTAAAATTGAATTAACATGTACATAATAGTTATTATTATGTATAATAACTATAATTAATAATATAATATTATTAATAATTTTTTTTTTAAAATTTTATTTTAATATTTATTTTTAAATTTAAAAATTTTCATAAATTTTGTTTAGTCTATTGTGGTCTTATACCTTTGGTGCTCGAAATAATGTGATATTCTTTCCTTCACTAGCATATTCCGTCTTACAGCCTGGCACAATACATTTATTTGGCATTTTATAAATTAATTTACTATTAAACTTTTGAAAATATAGGAAAGCCTATTGAGTCTGCCAGTAATAAATAACTAATGTTTAAATGGGCAGTCAGAGTTCTTACAATAATTATAATATACCATATTATATAGTTCATTTTCAATACACCTTATAGGAAATAATTAATGTAACCGGCCTTCGAATACTGTGGCGGTGCCCGGCGGTATTCATGTTAACTAAAATAGTGCCGTCGAAAAATAAGCCACTTTTTTCACGGAGTGTTATCACCTTCTCTTCTCTACATCGTGGCCTGTACGATCATAGATAATATATACATGGATGGGACATACACGAATGGATCTTCGCAGGAAAAAACTCCGGATCCATGACGTCATTAGTTGTGTTATCAATATTGTCCTTATCAAATGTTATGGTGATTAAATGCGTGGCATTCAAATTTCAAATGCTTACAAAATATTTGTTATTTGTATTTTTATATATATAAATTAATAACAATTTTACGATTTGGCATCAGATAGAATGTAACTTCTATACAATTATTATTTAGACATAATCGCATTAATTTATTTTATAATTTTAAAGTGTTACAATAATAATGACATACAAGCAGTGTTCAGAACATTCACCAAAAAATGAATTCATTCACATTCTTTGAAAATATGAATAAATTCATTTTGTTGTATATTTAATTTATTTTATTTTTATGTATCGTTTAAATATGAATACAAAATCTTGGAATTTAACATTATTGTTGTTTTATTCCAGGCATGCCCACTGGAATTTCATGTATTTTAGTTTTATAATTCGTAATAAATTATATATCAAAATAGTATAATCAATCAATATTTATTTAATAATAAATACATTTGAACGTCTTAAATATCGTTATAATAAATTTTTACAATGAGCACAATAGATGGAGGGTTTGGTTTCCTTGATTATAGAAACTATTAACTGTCGGTATTTGAGACTTTGGCTGATCCCATGAGTTGAATTTAATGTAGGTACTATCTTTGTATTATCCTCAATTAGTTTGATATATAACTATATACAATGTAGATGCAATAGGATCTATTGTGTATCAAACTGGAATTGATGCTATTAATATATTACCAGAGAATTAATGACATGGCATAATATGGAGTATTCTCAAGCTGTTAAATATGTTATCTTATTATATTATAGTACTATAATACAATAACTGTAGTGCTATAGTAGGCACTATAGTAATATAAGAAAAATATAAATAGAGAATTGTTGCAAAACTGGTATTTTATATTTTCCTAACAAATTGACAAGAAAAAAGTTCTTTAATCAATCTCACTTTAGTATGGTTTGCTTATTTGAGTGAACTGTTGACATTAGAGTGTTTCAGTTATTTTTATTGTTTTCGGTGAAGTGATACAAACATATTTAAATTTTTTTAAATATTAGTATATTAAATTTGTAATATGTTAATTTGTAAAGTTTGTGATCTCCAATACAATTCAAAATCAGGGTATAATAAACACATGAGAACAAAACATGTGCAACATGAAAAAAATATTTATACATGTAATAACTGCAATACATTATTTTATAATAAACAACTTTTGATAAGTCACTTAAAAAATGAGATGCAGCTGACACAAATTTATAAACAAGTATGTTCTTTTGAAAATTGCAACAAAATATTTAAAACATTTAAGATGTATAGTAATCATCTTGAAACTATACATGAAGTAAATATAGTACACAATAAATTAAATTTTAACACAATTGAAGGTACGTATATATTAGCTACTATAACATTAATTTTACGACTTGCCAATATAACTGATAATTTTTTTAATTTTTATAAGAATTTAATGAATGGAAATCTGTAATTGAAGAAAAGGAAGGGTGCCAGTATGTCAAACGAACTTCTCAAAAACATAGTAGGGATAAAGAATATATATATTTCTTTTGTCATAGATCTTTTGATTCAAGGACTACTAATAATGTAAGAAATTTAAATTAAGTCATACAATATGTAAAAAAAATGTCAATCAAATTAAATACTTTATAAAATAGGGTATAAAAAGTTCAAAAAGTAGAGGTTCTGTAAAAACTGGTCATGTATGCCCATCAAATATAGTAGTCCATAAAGAGAGTTCAAAGGTTAGTGTCGACTATTGTAGTACTCATCTTTGGCATGCTATTGAAATTGCAAAGCAGCGAATCCCAACTGAAGAAAGAAATAAAATTGCAGGTAATATATTTTAAAACTTCTATAAAAACTGTATTTTTGTTATTTTGAATCTGGAAAAAAAATACAAGTTATATTGCAGTAAAAATTTAAAATATGATTTTTTTCTAAAATTATTGGCATACCTTCCATTCTTTCAGGAAAGTTAGCAATTGGTGTACCAGTCAACCGAATATTAGATGACATTCGAGGATTAGAAGTTGGGACAGAATTAAAAAGGATTCATTTGATTGAAAAAAAGGATTTACATAATATTTCATACAATACTAAATCACATGAAAATGATGCTGTCAGTGTGAGATTGTGGGTGGAAGCTATGAAAAAGAAAGGTGAAGGTAATCCGGTTTTATATTTTAAGGAACAAGGGGAAGATGATGATAATGTTCCCCATTTTAGTAAAAATGATTTTTGTTTAATCATTATGACACAATTTCAACCAGAAATGTTTTTAAAATTTGGTAAAGATAAATTTTGTATAGACGGTACACATGGATTGAATAGTTATAATTTTCAATTATACTCACTAGTCGTTGTGGATGAATATGGAAATGGATTTCCAGTAGCTTTTTGTTTTTCTAATAAATGTGATACAGCTACATATAAACACTATTTTCAATGTATTAAAAATACAATAGGAATAACAAATCCATCAATTTTTATGTCCGATGATGAACCCGCGTTTTATAATGCATGGAATTGTGTGATGGGATCTGTTGAAAAACAATTATTATGTACATGGCATGTTCTAAGAAACTGGTCAAAAAATTTAAATAAAATTCACTCACATGACAAAAAAACCATTGTTTTTAAAACTCTTAAAGCACTCTTGCACGAAACCGATGAGAAAGCTTTTTCAGCAGAACTTTCACAGGTTATAAGACAACTTCTTAATGATGCTGATACGGAGGACTTTGGAAAATATTTTATAAGTACCTATTCAACAAGAGTAGAAAAATGGGCATTTTTTAATAGGCAACATTTGGGAATTAATACAAATATGTATTTAGAATCGTTGCATAAAAGTATAAAATATTGTTATCTTGAAGGAAAACAATGTAAGCGATTAAATTTGTCAATTAATGCTTTAATGCTACTAGTCAGGGATAAAAGCTTTGAAAGAACCATCAAAATCAATAAACAAAAACGATCTACCAAGTTATTAGAAATAATTGCAAGTCACAATAAAAGTAAAAATATTTTGCCAGAAATGAGAGTGAAATTTGACAATTATTGGTTAGTTAATTCTGAAAAAGATATTAATATTAAATATAAAGTAGAAAAGACTTACTCATCATGTAGTTTTGAATGTGTTTTACGCTGTGATATGTGTCATATTTGTATACATTCTTACAAATGTACTTGCTTGAATAATTTAATAAACTATAACATTTGTAAACACATTCATGCATGCGCTACAAGTGAACCAAACCAAATATTAAACTTTGAATCAAAAGTTCCTGTAATGACACCAGTTAGTAACCCATTAGTGATAGATCGTGGTTTGATGAATATTACAAATAACACTGATGATTATAACAGTCAAATAAAAAATAAAATAGAGATGATACTTGGTATGTGCAATCGAACAAATTTGAATGACGAAGACCAGGATAATGTTTTAAAACACTGTGACAAAATACTTGATATATTTGCTAAAAATAAAGACTTGAGTTTTAAAAAAACGCAGACAAATTTAAAAAGAAAAATAGAACCACAAGCACGTTTCATGCAAAAAAAAAAAAATTGGAAACAACTACTATGTCCTCTGCTGAAGAATTAATTATTAAAAAAACTTTAAAAGATGGTACAGACGAGGTAATTAACATAAGCAAATCTAATTTTGACCACTCTTACATTTAAATAATAGGTATTTAAAATTTTTTTTTTAAGCATTTTACACATTATTTATATTACATTTATATTTGATTATTTATTATACACTTGAAACCTACTGAAATAATTATTAAATAATTTGGTTACTATTAAATTATTATAATAGGCACAAATAGTATGACGTCACATTGTCTATTGATAAGACTGACGGTTCAAAACAAACTGTTATCACGGTTCATTCCATAAGAAATACATAGGTCGAAAATAATGTTCGAAAATAATGTTCGAAAAAATTTGATTTTTTTGGTGTTTGTATTTTTTTCTTAAAGTTCTAACTTCTAAAAACGTGTTCTTTACAAGTTTATACATATATACCGACCAAAAATATGAAGCTAAACCATTTTTTTGTCAAAACAAACAATTTGTAGTATTTTGTACCATACACATTATACACAAATCATTCAGTTAAGTATTAATTATTAACTATTAATAATATCTTATACTATTGCAATATATTGTATACACTATTTTCCCTCCAATTTATGCTAATGTATACAATTTTTATACTTTTTAACTATACCTATTAAAATATATTTATTTGTTGTTTTTCTTTTTGAGCCATCTACTTGTCCTGTTACACCAACGTTATATTTTGATCATCTGTGTGTCAGTTAAGTGTCACTGGTCAGTGGTTATCTAACTATTTGAATAGTTTTTTCAAGGTAAGTGACCTGACCATAGACACGTTTCAGTTAATAATTAATTCAAATTTAAATTTGTTAAATAGTTGTTGTATTAAACCTTAGTGTCAAAATGTTAAATGGTTCAATGTTGGGTTCCGTTGTGTTCTCACATTTCCAATAGAGAAATATGCAAATTTTTTAGATTTCCAGCAAAAGATGTTGATTGCAAAGTTTGGGCTACATCTGTGATATATTATATAGGTACTAGGTACCTATATAATTAACTGATACAAGTTATGTTATTTTAATTTTAAATTATTAAACTTTTTACATGACAGGAGAGCAGATGCACGTCCAACAAAAAATAACAAACTGACCAGTGACACCTAACTGACACACAGATGACCAAAATATAATGTTGGTGTAACAGGTACAAGTAGATGGCTCAAAAAGAAAAACAACAAATAAATATATTTTAATAGGTATAGGTAGTTAAAAAGTATAAAAACTGTATACAATGCATAAATTGGAGGGAAAATAGTGTATACAATATATTGCAATAGTATAAGATATTATTAATATTTAATAATTAATACTTAACTGAATGATTTGTGTATAATGTGTATGGTACAAAATAGTACAAATTGTTTGTTTTGACAAAAAAATGGTTTAGCTTCATATTTTTGGTCGGTATATATGTATAAACTTGTAAAGAACACGTTTTTAGAAGTTAGAACTTTAAGAAAAAAATACAAACACCAAAAAAATCAAATTTTTTCAAACATTATTTTCGGCCTATGTATTTCTTATGGAATGAACCGTGATAACAGTTTGTTTTGAACCGTCAGTCTTATCAATAGACAATGTGACGTCAATACTATTTGTGCCTATTGATGATAATTTTGATAAGCACAATATTGATAACACTAACTAATGACGTCATGGATCTGGAGTTTTTTCCTGCGAAGATCCATTCGTGGACATACCGTGTATTGTACTGTGATCGAAGAGCATACTAGTTACCAAAGTGGTTATATATAATTTAGGTGTGGTATTAACCAGAAATGATAACGAAAACAATAGTATAAATAGTTTAATATTAGATTTGATTTCTTATTGGTGTTTAAATAAAAAATCGGATTGATAACGATAAAAATTTTGTTTATCATAAACCAGTATCTGTAACCGCATATAACCATTATGGTAACTAGTAGACTCTTCGCTCACAGTATACCGTGTACAATAGGTATAGGGATGTCCTATCCATGTATATATTATCTATGTGTACGATATGTTTCATTAGAACAGCAGGCGCAATATTGTAACACGACCAACCGTTATTCACGTTATTTTCACTTCGTCGTCCCCGCTGGCATCACTGTTGCCGTCGCCGTCGTCGTCGTCACCGCCCGAAATGTGGTGTGGTTCGCAGGGCGTCAGGCACTTTTCCCGAAATTTCATGGAGGAAAAAAAAAACAAAAAAAAAACCAGCGAATTCCCGAACATTTGTACCAACATAGAAAACAAAATTCCCTACAAATTATTATAATTAATTTATGTATTCATGAAAATATTTATTTTTTATTAATATTTTAATAAAATTTTATAAAAATTTTTTATTTTATATATTCATAAATTATCGTATAATTATGGGGCGGTTCGAATATTATTGTATAACTCTAAAAACCACTTAATTACCAATCAAAAAGGAAAAAGTGCACTTAACACTTGAAACACAGGTACATAATTGCAAAACTAAATCAATTTTAGTTGATGTTAAAATGTTATTAATTTACCATCAATCAGCTTAACACATTTTATAGATAATACTACAGATTAAATGTTATGTACTATATCACATACTAAGTTTTTGCAAACATTGAAATTATTCCTATTTTTATAGGGTATAGTGGTATACACAATAAACTCATTTTTAAATTAAGTTCTAGCAAATACATAACTGTGAAAAAATGTTTACTGTTGTCTATTGAATATCTAATTTGTGACTGTAAGTGTGAATCATGGAAAAAATTAAGTTGTGTGGTGGAGATGTCACATGGAATGCTATGTACAGGCTTGTATTTATGAGGGTGGCAATGCGGCCAAATATTTAGGGGGGAAGCCGGGCACAGCTGTGGCTCTGTAGTCCAGTGTAATATTGTAACAATAAATATTTTTTTGGAAAGAACTTATACTATTATTTGTACCATAATTTGAAAAAAAATTATAATCATTATACCTATTGTATTCTTTTTTGTAGATTTTTTTTGCTGTGTATAATAATATACTATTTTTTATTATACCTTATACCTACATTTTAATAATAGTAATTAAAACATGACAAATTGACAATTAAAGTGTATTAAGAAAAATCAAAAAAGTGGATCTATTGTTTGGTGGGGTTGGGGCTTAAAAATATGGTTACCCAGGGCGTAAAAATTATAACATTTTATAAATTTTTTTAAATTCAAAATTCATCAATTATTTAAACAATATTGTTCATGTTAAACAGTCTTAAATAGATTTATTATATAATGAATATGCATAAACTACTGGCATAGAATGTTCTAAATACTGTTTCTGACGTAATTACCAAATGTGAACAAACGTATGTACATATTGTGTACCTAATAGTTTTTAAAGTTGAATAAATAATTTACCTATAAGTTGTAGATGACCAAAATGTAAGTGTTCGCAAATTTTGAACTTTCGAAGCCCCGAAAGATGGGGAAATACGGCTCCTACGGACTTGACACCTGACGCCAAATTTGATCACCAACCTCCAAACTATACAAAACTTGAGTTTCAGAAACGTTGAACAAAAACTACTAAATTACTTTTTACTATTTCAAGTAGGTTTTATATAATTAATTAATATGTTCACCACCTGTCCTTGTGCAGTATACAAATTACAAATCTAAACAGTCCACCTTTCATGTGACTTCCGTAAGTCGTACATAGTTTTTACTAACCTGCTTGTGTATTATTTAGTATTTTATTTTAAACTACAGTGTAATTACTTGTAGGTACAATTTATTCGACAAATATAACTCAAATCATGTAAGTTCTGTATACCGTTAAAATCCCTATAATGTATTTAGTGGAAGCTTGAAAAGCTGTTTACGAGGTAGCTGCCTCATGCAAAATGGAAGGAAGGTACCCCAATGACTCCAGTCTCAAACACCTATTACTATAGGTATAATATTGACAATAATGAATTACCTAATGAAGGATCAAGTCAATTGATAAAAGACTACTACCACCTACAATAATCAAACATTCAAATCTTCATGATTCATAACACATCAAGTAAGCTTTGTAGTGATATTTATCTCTCTGTACTTTGTAATATTAATTAATTTAGTGTTTTAGTTCTAGTCATTATATAAATATCACAGATATCATAAAATATCTAATTAATATAATAATTTTTTTGGTTACATTTACATAATATTACATTCGTTATATGAACGATTTATAACATAATACATAAATAAGTATTCACTTTACATAATATTATACTGAAGTTGTTTCAGTTCAAAACATACATAATTTAGATAATCAACATAAGATTAATTACTAATATTATTTTTGATGTTTTCCACAATAAATTAATTTTGCATAAGTTTAAAGTTGTTTGATACAACATCAAAAAATAGGCAATATTGTAGATCCTCCTTAACAGGCCAAAAAATGAATTCCTATCATCACCGTCATTAAATATTTATCTCAAAATATATTGAACTGCGAGGAGTTCACACATAGTAAAGTTAAAAATAGTGAACAGAAACTCAACTTTTCCAAACAAGACTGTACAGTTTCTTAACACACAAACACTTTTATTTTTATTTTTATTTTCTTGTACAATACCTACTACCTCTACCAATTAAGGTATATTCAAAATTTGTAAACATATTATTTAAAAAAAGTAAAAAGTGGCTTAGGTTTATCTGTTTTTTATTCTGGTATTAGTATAAATGTAAACTTTTTGTTAATTAAATTATTAGGTTTATTATATTTTATATGTTATCATATCTTAAAATTAAATTTAAAACATAATATTATGATTTATGCTTGACTTTGAATACTATTTAAATACTTTTTTAACTTAAAATAAGGGCCTAAAAACCCAGAATGATTTGAAAATACTAATTTGTGACTAAGATTTGCTCTATAGTCGTCCTACAATAATCCCATTTTTTTGCACAATTAGTAGCCTTGAACAACACATCAAATATCCATTAAAATATGTATAACCGTGTAATACAACAGTTATGGTTAAGTTCAGTATTTCAGGAGTGTCATCAAAACAGCCATCGCCAGCCAATGACTATAACAACAAGGTCCATGATTTTTACTGCATGATATTTATTTGGAAGGTTTTTGAGAGCAGCATTCTGTGTTTGAAAATCTGCAATTATGAAAAATTTAAATAATTTGTACCTTGTTACAATCAATTTGGATAATTCTATCGAAGGTACGAATACCCAAAACTCTAGTATTTAACTTCAATATTGACATTAGAAAAACTGACATTATCATTAATTGTACACATAATACTTAATATAGAGTTATATTAATATTTAATAATTTGTAATTATCAGTGACATGTTGATGTAAGCCCCGCTCTTTCCATAGATTGTTTAAAGACGCCAACATTTTAACATGCCAATAACATAATAATTGCAGTTGGTTTATTTTGTAAATTAAAATCAACAAATAATATTTTAACAGTAAATTGAAATATTTGTTTGATTTCATAAATTTGTTTTTAAATAAAACTAGTGAGATATAATATGCAAGAGTATATTAAGCATTTTATACTGCTTTATAAAATTATTTAACTTTTATAACATAACTCCGCACCCCAAAAGTAAAATTTTAAATACGTACGTCACTGCGATAGCACGAGCTGGGTTTTCGGTAGGAACTATGGTCTATGTTCAAAGTTTTCAGAACGACAATAATGCGTAAACAATAGCAAGCACAGTAAGCACAATAGGTAAGCAGTAGGCACTAGGCAGTAGTTAACGAATAACGAGAGTCGGTACGGCAAAGTTCAAGCGTTCAAGGGCTGTCCATCCGTTCATCCGCTCATATTTTGGGTACCTATCGAAATGGTGGGAAAATGAGAAACTGGGAAAACCTCCGGCAAAAACCGTTACAAAACACAACAAAAGCATTAAGCAATAAGGCGGGAACAAATACATATTTTAATATGTATTTTTTCAAGGCGGTGCATTTAGGAATACTAAATTCTGAATTGAAAATTTGAATTTATTTGATGTTGGCAATATCGGGTTATCATTCTCTTTTTATTTTATCTTTTTTTTCCTCGCCATGAAATTTCGGGAAAAGTACCCCTATCCCTGGTTCGCATGTCTTGTAATCATCGTCATTATCGAAACGACATCGATTTCCGTTCGCACGTTTTACGAGTTTTAAAATTAAACGTTCATAACTGTCCGAGTGCTGGTCGTTGTGATCGTTTAAAAAATTGTTTTTCCACGATTTTTTATTATGCAACAGATACCAGTTGTTTTCACATTCCATTGAACGGCATTTAAAAATATAGTTCATCATTAGCACTATTTTGAAATTGTATTTGATATTTGTGTTAATAACCGTCTGTTTCAATAGTCTCAAAACGTTTAGTAATTTGAACGTATGAACGTGTACGTATATGATGATTAATCGTTTAAAGACTATGTCGTCTTCGTCGTTGTCGCATTGTTTGTTTAACGGCAATAATTGTTTGTAAAGTTTACAACACGTATTAGGGTTTTTCAAATTGTCAGTGTCGTAACCGCTCAACACGGTGTTTACGAACGCCTGACAATCGACGCCGACGGTCGCGCTTAGAGGTTCCACTACGACAGCTCCTTGTTTCAAATGAAACTATTTGAAATGAATATGTCCTTCCGCTATACATTTGTAAAACATGATATTCTCGTCCTTATAGTTGTAAACATAGAGTTTTAGTTCACGCTCGAAAAATATGTGATTCTTAACATTTGACGCGTAACAAAATGCAAAAAACCTTCGTCGTTAGTAAGAATTTCGCGTGACTTGAGCGAAATAATACCTTCAGAAGTGAATTTATAATTTTCATAATTGTATGGAGAAAAAAATATGAAAGTAAGAAATTCCACGTTTTCCAATCTACTCTGTTTTTTCGTAGTATCTGATGGTTCGAGTGAAGCATCGTTAATGTTATGAATCGATTTTACGAATATGTTTAAAAAATTTTCCAGATTTAAGTTTAACAACGATTTATTTCTAAAAGAAACCAGGTAATTGTGTGAAAAAATTCATAATCTTTGATTATAGTTTCGAACGTAGAAAATTCTTTGACGGTCGTAATAGATAATACCGTTTTCATATTGAACGTAGCGAAGCGTTAAGATATTATTATTAAACTGAAAAAAGTTTTCGGAGGTTAAACTATTTTCCCGTATAAATACTAAATTATAGTTCGGGTCACCGATGTTGTTGTACAACTGATGCCTGTTGCTTGTACGAACACATGCACGTTGTTCGTTTATCAACATGCGCACGGTTCTTTTGTACGACCACCACGTTTCGGAAAATAAAAAACAAATCTAATTTAATGTTTATCGTCTACGTCTACCCAATACGCAATCATTTAAATTCTCGACAATCGGGAGTTTTACAATACTGATCTCTGAAGCAGATTTTTTATAGCTAGTACCCGGCGCGTTTATCGTTCTCAAAGCATTACCCGTGGTGGTGGTGGTGATAATCTTTCGGTCTAAAACCGTGTCGTTGCCGATTTCCATGATATTTTTTCTAGACTCAAAATTACTATCGTTTATGTCACGATTGTCATTAACACCTCCAACCTTGCAAAATTTATTAGACGATAAATCCTGTTTATCGTTTTTCGTCTCTCCGTTTTTTACTCGTGTAAGTCTCGGCCCGTTAATAGATTTCGGTATTCTGGTGAACGAATATAGATCGTAACGACTCGTTTTGTGACTATCGATACGTTTTAAACTATGTGGATCCACGGTGGTTTGATGTTTTTGATATGTTTTTATAACGTACGCCATGAATTTAGTCACTTGTTCCATTCGACAATTATGAGGTTCTAGTACGATAACGTGTTCGAACAGTGCCATTTTTTCGGCACTTGGTAACGAATTTTCCAGAATTTTGTCCATAACCAATATCACAAGTATGTTCGTCCGAAGTACAACATCCGTATTTTTGTCACCAATTGAACACTCAGCGACAGTCCTGCTCATGAGAGCTTCTATCGGGCCTATTTCACCGTTAACGTATATGAACGAAATTAACTCGCGACCGGTACATTTGATTAACTCGACGAGTTGACGTTTGTTTTGCGGTATGTTGTAAATAACTATATCGGAATTACTGAATTCAGATTTTATTTTTGTATACACAAGTCTCCGACCGACAAACATTGATCGGCGCTTAAATTTTCGCACCAAGGACTCTTCAACGTGTATAACGGTGAAGAGAATGGCAACAATGCGTTTGTCTCGTAATCGTTGTCGGGTGAATGTTTATAATTTTGTTTATCGACATCCGAAAACGACAAACACACCTGTAGTAAACCATGTTTACTCTTTGTACTGGGCTTCGCTTAGTATTAAATTTTTACAGGTTTACGTGTTTTTCTGGCCTTTTGGCCTTTCTTTATTAGAAAACGCGTATTCATGGATACTAAGAAAAACGTAATATGAAATATTACATTAATTATAAATGTTTTTGTAACTATTGCTTATTCATGAATATTCAGCGTAAACAACTCCTATGCATGTATTTTAGTGAACGTGTATATAAGAGTATTAAATTAGTACATAGTTTTGAAACCGTTATTAGACAGGCACCTTCCTTCTCAGGGATAGTCAACTTTCCATTTTTATAACGAAATGTGAATTTCTTTTCAATAATGTAACCGAAACCGTTAAACCACAGTTATTACAGGCAATTTTAGCCAACATTGAGGGGGATGCGCATGAATACATTAAATATCACGAATTTAATACTTGGGAACAATTAAAGAGTCATTTGAAAACAATATATCAACCTTCGCATTCTATTAACTACTTGCAAAAACAATTGACATCTATGCGACAACGTAATGATGAAAACATACAAACTTTCGCGAATCGCATTCAACACACTTACCACCAACTCACTAGAGCGCTTACAGTAGGGAAAACAGCACCTGAATCACGAGTAATAGCTGAAACCATGCTAACTTCAGCACTTGTCGTTTATATGGAAGGCATAAATCCTTCTATTCGTCTTATTTTAGAAGCGCGAAATATTACATCATATGAGGAGGCAGTAAGAATAGCAACAGAGAAAGAAAATGTGTGTGAGAAAAGTGGAAATACTAAAAACTATAGACCGTTTAATAAAGGTAACTCTAATAAATCGCATATTAAATGTAATCGATGCAGTAAAATGGTTCACTACGCTAATGAATGTAGGTCAAGCGCGCCGAGCACTTCAAGTTTTAGGAATCCTATAAATAATCGTACAGAGATTAAAACTGAGCGTACAGAGAACATTAAATTTTGCAAGTACTGTAAGAAACCTAATCACGATATTTCCGAGTGTAGGAAACGAATTTTTAATGAGAATAAAAAGAGACAAGGTCAGGCGGATAACCAAAACAAAACAGTGGGTGAACTGAAAAATGTACGAGTAATTACCTCACAGATGAAAGAGGAACATATAGTAATCAACGCAAACACTTTTTCATCGGGAAATCTCAAATTTTTAATAGATTCGGGAGCCGAAATGAATATTATTAAATTATCAGCCTTGAAAGACCATGTAGTTGTGAACGGGTCAGATAAGAAAAATATTAAAGGCATTAGTTCTACGATTATTAACACGTTAGGGTCAATCGTAATTCCAATTGAAATTAATGACGCAACTTTTATTACTAAATTTGACATTGTAAAAGACGTTTTTCCGATACCTGGCAGTGGCATAATCGGGCGTACATTTTTAAAAGAAAATAAAGCCAATTTAGACATGAATCAAGAAGTTTTGTTATTACCGGAGCGTGAGTGGGAGCAACCGTTAATAATACCACCACGAAGTAACTGCGTTATGTTAGTCAAAAACATAGAAAATATTGAGTGTACGGAAATAACTATAGCAAAGCAGGATTTAAACGACGATGTGATAATCGCAAACAAGGCCGGTGAACGAAAATACATTAATCAGCAACGTAATAAACATTTCCGAACAACCGTATCTTATCGAGGAACTGACCTCACGTAACATTGACTGGGAGCCGTATTACGAAAATATTCGATTAGTTGAAAATAATCTAAACAGGAATAAAATTAAACAATTATCGACACTAATTAAAACGGAACACTTAAATAACGAAGAAAGAGAAAATTTATTTGAAATAATTAATGACTACGCTGATTTATTCTGTATTGAGGGGGAACCGTTAAACGCCACGGATATAGTAACACATAAAATAAACACACCGCGTTGTGTGAAACCTATTAACATACGACCTTATCGTTTACCGTGGGCATATCAACAGGAAATCGAAAAACAAGTAGCTGATATGAAACAAGATAATATAATACGTAATTCCACTTCACCTTTTAACTTTCCATTAGTCGTAGTTAAGAAAAAAGAGACAGATCAGGATGGGAAACGGAAGCTTAAGAATATACTCATGAGCCCGCCGTTATTAATTTATCCAGACTGGGAAAAGGGAAACTTTAACTTAACCACGGACGCAAGTCAATTCGCAATTGGGGCTATCCTCTCGCAGGGCACCGTCCCTAATGACCAACCTATAGCATACGCGTACCTTGAATAAGGCCGAAATTAATTACAGCGTGATTCAGAAAGAATTACTCAGAATACTATGGGCAGTAAAATATTTTCGACCATACCTTTATGGACGGAAATTTAAAATAATTACAGATCACCGACCTCTTACTTTTTTATTCGGTCTTAAAGACGTTTCATCACAACTCATGCGGTGGAGATTACAATTATCGGAATACGATTATACAATAATCTATTGGGCAGGGTCCGAGAACGCGAACGCCGATAGTCTATCGGATACACGTTAATAATATAAAATTTTTTTGTGAATAATGTCGTAAAGATAAATATATAACGCAGAAATAATAATATATATATATAAAAAAAAAGAAGACTATGAAGGGAGTGAATATCATAGTTTACAATTAATTACTGATGAATTAAGAAACATAACAATAGAACAGCAAGTAAACAATTATGTTTTTTTTAGACATTTTACATATCTAAACTTACTTTTAACCAAACATATGATTGAAATAGACATATTATCAACAATTATTGATAATGCAAAGTTAGGAAAAATACATTACTATCTGATAGATTCATTTGAACTACTAGGGCAATTTCAAGACATTAGGGTTTCTTTACCTATAGGGACAGACTTTCCCTGGGTCGTAGGCAGTTGTCCGAAAATTGATAACCGAAAAATAGTTGTGTTGAATCTATTGCCAACATCGAAACTTAAAAAAATATGTGAAAAATAATTATGGTTTCTTTTGGTGGTAGCACTACTTGTTTGAAATTTTAAAATAAATGACAAAATACCTATATTTAATACTTATAATACTATATACTTGTAATTTAATAAAATACCTTACCTACCTATTTATAATATTATGTCTATATAGCAATTAAAATGTATACCGACTTTTGTATGTAATGGTTGGCAACGCTTTTTGGTTTTCGAACTGTTATCAGTCGTCAGCTCCTTATCATTTTTCGGACAACTCCTGATCTCCCACTTTCCCTATACATTATCAATTGAAACTGTTAACGATGTGTTATTATTGTCGGATGTTAAAATATATTATTCTAATAAAAATATAGTTTTTGTAATAACAATACCGTTAATATATCAAAATAATTTTATTTTTAATATCTAAACCTTATTGTCAAAATATTATAAATTGTATGTATATTGCACCTAGTCATAAGTTTTTAGCCATAAGTAAGAATAAGGAACACTATGTAGCATACGAGGGAACTGTTTATTGATTGGAACCTACGGCTCCAATTTTACAGGGGAGGCATGTAGTAAACCATGTTTACTCTTTGTACTGGACTTCGCTTGGTATTAAATTTTTACAGGTTTACGTGTTTTTCTGGCCTTTTGGCCTTTCTTTGTTAGAAAATGCGTATTCATGGATACTAAGAAAAACGTAATATGAAATATTACATTAATTATAAATGTTTTTGTAACTATTGCTTATTCATGAATATTCGGTGTAAACAACTCCTATGCATGTATTTTAGTGAACGTGTATATAAGAGTATTAAATTAGTACATAGTTTAGAATTACTTCTACAAGCTTACTGCACGTAGTTCTCAGGTACTGAGCGTAAACTCTGCCTACAAATTTCAAGTGCAATTTAACTATATTGTTACTGTTTTATAAATTACTTTATTTTATTAAAAACTTACTGTTTTTTACTTATAATACAACATTGTGTTTTTTTACTTATTTTACCATACCTTTGTGACTCTACCAAATATCAACAAAGAGTCGTCGAAGCACGTCATTAAATAATTAAAGTGTACAAAGTGTAGTGCGAGAGTACTACACACCGCATCGGGACGATCGTCACAAAAACCACCATCGTACGATTTCGATTTTGCCTGTGATTTTGTACGATCGTTAAAAGTACTGTGGTCGACCACGTCCCAAAGCGCTCAATCTGGTCAAACGATCGGCAGTTTGTCTTGGAAATGTCAGAACGTTCGAATCTACCGTGAAAACATATAAAAGATTACCGTTGTTTTTCATTTGAAAGGTTAATAACGGGACAGAATTTTTGTTATATTGTTTTTTATACTGTGTGTGTGTGTGTGTGTGTGTGTGTGTGTGTGTGTGTGTGTGTGTGTGTGTGTGTGTGTGTGTGTGTGTGTGTGTGCGTCTACTTATGGTACTTTGTGAGATCCAGCGTATGGAAAACGAGCAGCGTTGCGAGATCCGTTTTCGTTGTGAGATCCGAAGTGGTGGATCTCGCAACGTTTTCTCTATTTCTGTGCATTAGAGTTGTCCTTGAGTGATTACCCGTGGAAAATAGCCGGATATCACAATGACCTTTTTTATAAATTTTGTGTGTGCGCCTGTGTGTATTTTACTATGTTCAATTGTATTTGTGTATACTCGCCGTTTTAAGTAGTGCGTCTTGCGAGCTCCATATCTTTAAATGAGAGCGGCAACATCGCACTGTGTGTTCATCAGTTGTACACCATTTTTACGAGATCCTATTATTTTCTATATTACCTACTATGTTATAAATTGTACAACCATATTATTATTTTCATAATAATATACGATCTGCAGAGTGCGACTTGCCGACGTTCAGTTAGCAATGATATTCGTGCTACTAGGCGACTGGCCCCGCATTCGATAACGACGGCGAACGGGGACGGCCGCGTATCTATTTATATCAGATACTCAAATTATTACTATAAATATTAATAACTTTACTATTATAATTTATTATAGTATTACATGTAACACGTATGCACATAATATTTTAGTCTCGGATTTTTTCGGAACAGTTCTATACTATTATAATAATATAATAATCTACGGTACTTTTCTGTTATCCCTACTACCGTGAGTCTCAAATCTGTTATCTCGACTATCTCGCGACACCGATGCTGATTTAGATAAAATCGATAATAAATCATAGACATGGATATAAATATAAAAATACCTCACCGATACAGTTCATATTTTAATCTTACATTCGTACATAGACCTTTTCTATCATAATTACTTTTTATGAGCGCTTGAATATATTATAATTTTTACGATATTGAATATTTAGTAGTAATTTATTGAATTTAACAAGACCTTAAAGCACTAAGGAGTAACCCACCTAAACACCCATACCTACAAAAGTTATGGGGTATTTACCCCAGTAGCTTTACGTGTTTGGTGCCACTGAGCTAGGCCTAGTCTAACGCACCGTCTCCGCTCAGAATCGTTTTTCGTATCCAATGATTTATCATTGAATTCAAATATAACACATCCGCATTACAATGACATACTCGACAACTACTGTACAGCAGAGTGGTGCCCACTTGTCCATCTTTTTATTACATAATTACATTAACATGATATAATTAATTATGTGATTTTTTAAGTATATAGTAAAGTATAACTACTATAATATGTGATATGTATATAATGTATATAGGTGTAACGATTGTGTGACGTTACATAGGTAGGTACATAAATGCATAATTAAATCATATTATAGTAAAATATATATTTTACTATTTACTACTATACTACTCTATTCACGGTAAGTTTAATAACTTTTTGTTTTTTGCACACGCAGAGTATAGCGAAAACGTTGTTACAATACCTATTACCTTTACAGTTCACTATAGTTCTACAGTTTCACGTCGCAAAATACCATGGTGTATGGGTAGTGAATTATTGTACTGTCACGTTTTTACCTACTCTGTGTGCGCAAAAAAAAATGGGTAAACTTACGGGGAATAGAGTAGGTGTAGACTTCTCCAAGTTCTATATCACATTTAACCATCAGAATTGATAATATTTCCATAACTTTGAATTTATGATTTTTTTTTCATCATTACTATTACTTTTAAAACACATTTTTATTTATATTTAATAAACATAGTTGTTAGTATAATTATTTAAATATTGTTTGGTGGAATATTTTTACACAATATTGGATTAGGTACGTACCAAACTTGATTGTATATAGTTTTTTAAGACGGTTTAAAACAGTTTCGTCCTTAAAAGACTAGGTACTTGTAATTAATTTTGAGTAGATTTTTTCAGAGACATTTTTCGTATACCTATCAGATATCTACTACTTATCCCTCCCTCCTAAGAAAAATATAAAAGGCTAATTTCGTGACTGAGAAAAAACGACTATATTATTTTTGCACAATATTGCAATATTTAATTGGTAATCGTACCAACATGCCATTTTAATTTGAAAAATTGCAAACTAACCCGATATGTACCTATTATAAAATATACACAGACAAATATTGTCCGAAAGCTAAGGTAAGAAAGCTTGAAAATTTAATAGAAGGCTCCTAGCATATTGTTTCAAAGGCAGATGAAAAATATTAAAAATCCTTAGTCACAGTTTTTTTTTTATAAGCATTTAAAGTTCAAAAATTGATAAAATATGGAAAAATCACGAAAATTAGCAAATTATTTTGAGTTAAGAATTCGTAAAAATTTTTCTTTTTATATCTAAGATTTTAAAATATAATACAAGATTCCTTATAAGATTAACTACCTTTATCAAAAAAAAAACGTCTAAAAGAAAGTCAAATTAAATTTTTATGAGCGTTTGAAATTCAAATTTTTACAACATTGGATATTCACTCGATTTCTCATGTAGCGATTTCCTTATTTTGTTATAATTCAAAAACGAATAACTATAGAAACATGAAAATTTCACTGAATGTTTATATTAGCATTTCCTAATTCCTATACACCATACAATTTCGAAAATATTTTTATTTATTTTGAGTTGTTTACGGACATTTACAGTTTTCAATTTTTTTAGTTTTTTTTTTCTATGAATATCAATATAGTTCTATCTGTTGGTTCAAAAAGTGTAAAAATTTAATACAAGGCTCCTGATATATTTTTACAATAGTAGTTGAAAAATATTAAAAATACATATAGGAACAATTCTATTTTTAGAAGCATTTAAAGATCGAATTTTGACAAAATTTATCAAATTTAAAATTGAATAATTATTTTGTAGTTAAAAATTTATAAAATGTTCAACTTTTATATCTAAGGATTGAATATTTAAAACAAGATTCCATGTAAGTAGTTTATTCTGTAACCAAAAAATCTTAAAAATACGCAAGCACAGTTTATTTTAAAGTAATTTTATTTTAAGTTCAAATTTGGACGATATTACATACTAAAAACCTAGTTATTTTGTTGTGATTGTATAATATTATTCGTGGGTAGGTACTTGAAATCTCTAAAGTGTGTTATTATATTATATCTATGATAGTATCAGGGTGTGTTGTTGATGTATAACGCGTTATAAGTACCTAATGGATATTGTGATATTATATGTTCGTCAAGTTGGCACCGGCACAATACGCTAGGACTATACATCTGTTATTAAAAAATTGCTAGGAATTTGCTAGATTTTGCTAGGTCATTTTCAGAATTTGCTAGTATTTCGTTTAAGTGTAAATCAAAATTCAAATATGCCGGTGCCAACTTGACGCAGCACCGGCACATTGTCCGATCGGCTCGAAAGAGGTACCGAAAAATTGCTAGTCATTTGCTAGATTTTGCTAGGTAGTTTTTGGAATTTGCTAGACTTTGGTTTTTCCGGTAACCCGGAAAATGGAAAATTGCTCAGCACCGGCATATTGTCCGATCGGCTCGAAAGTGGTACCGAAAAATTGCTAGTCATTTGCTAGATTTTGCTAGGTAGTTTTTGGAATTTGCTAGACTGGTTTTTCCGGTAACCCGGAAAATGGAAAATTGCTCAGCACCGGCACATTGTCCGATCGGCTCGAATGTGGTACTGAAATATTGCTAGTCATTTGCTAGGTAGTTTTTGGAATTTGCTAGAATTTGGTTTTTTCGGTAACCCGGAACAATTTTTGTTATCACTTAAATAATTAAACCTGATATGGAAAATATATTAAATCACATAACTTATCATAATATTTCATACGTATTAGATAAATAACGTTTATGTATTTTTATACTTATAGATTTGCATAAACTGCTAATTTTTTTATGCAAAACAAATGTCAATCTAAAAATATATTGTGTATCTAGGAAATGACTAGCAATATTTCGGTACCACTTTCGAGCCGATCGGACAATGTGCCGGTGCTGAGCAATTTTCCATTTTCCGGGTTACCGGAAAAACCAAAGTCTAGCAAATTCCAAAAACTACCTAGCAAAATCTAGCAAATGACTAGCAATATTTCGGTACCACTTTCGAGCCGATCGGACAATGTGCCGGTGCTGAGCAATTTTCCATTTTCCGGGTTACCGGAAAAACCAAAGTCTAGCAAATTCCAAAAACTACCTAGCAAATGACTAGCAAATGACTAGCAATATTTCGGTACCTCTTTCTAGCCGATCGTGCAATGTGCCGGTGCTGCGTCAAGTTGGCACCGGCATATTTGAATTTTGATTTACACTTAAACGAAATACTAGCAAATTCTGAAAATGACCTAGCAAAATCTAGCAAATTCCTAGCAATTTTTTAATAACAGATGTATAGTCCTAGCGTATTGTGCCGGTGCCATCTTGACGGACATGATATTATGATTAATTTGGAATTTATTATAGGTACCTACCTATTATAGGTTAATTTTTTTTTTAATACCGCAGATATGTATATAATATGTCTTAAACCTAGGCTGACATACCGTCTCCCCTCAGAATCGTTTTTCTTATACAATGATATTATATCATTGAATTCAAATTTAATACCATCCACTATACAGTGACCCACTTGTAACCTACTGTACAGCAGAGCACCTTTTTAATAATTAATTTTCAACACTGCCTCTTATTAAGCCACATTAGGTAGGTACAATAAAAAAATTACATTTCAATAAATAAAATGCCTATTGTAATATTATCAATATTATTATAGTATAAAACTAAGTTATATTATATTTATATTAGGTAGTTATTACTTATTTATCCTATTAGTTATACGGCGTTATTACAGATAATTTTTGACAAAAAAATCACTTATCATACAAAAAAAGTAGGCAGATGAGTACCGCTCTGCTGTACAATAGGTCGAGTAGTCACTGTAATGGATTTTATATCATTGAACTCAATATAAAATCATTGTATACAAATAATTAATAACTAATAACCAATAACTAATAACTAATAAGTAATAACGATTCAGAACGATGACCTAGTAGCCTACATTACTTAGGACAATCGTATGTTTTATTGCTATTAGGTATAGTAATTTATTTTACTATTAGTAAAATCTACAGGTTGATTATTAATTATTGCCAAAAATATGTAAATTAAAAATGTCATTGTAAAAAGTAGTATATAGGTATGTGTGAGTAATACAATATTGAAAAATTTAACACTTCAAGACTGTAAAAAAAAAAAATGTTCAGAAATACACGGTGGAGTATGTAGAAATGTCCGCTTGAACTGAAGAAATCACCCTGTAAAAAAGGTGCTCAGAAGGTACAAATATAATATACTACTGTAAAATATTAAAATCATAATTCATTATATTCATCGCTCCGCCCTTAATAACTTTTTCGTCAGCACGAAATAAGGAAGTAAGGACGTTGTTTTAGTTGTTGTTGCAATAATATATATTGTCTTCTATAATAATATACTCTATTCAGAATATGAGCCACCAGATGTACGTAGCAAAACCGGTTTTGACCGTGGTTGCCTGGCTCTTATTCTGAAAAGAGTATAGTATAGAGTCTATTATAGTCTATGCCTTAGATCATAATATGATATATATGATATGTATATTATACAATGATTGTATATGCAATATGCGAACCACTGATATCTATAAAAATATATATAATATTATGTCTGTGATACGACATGGGAACAATGAATATGATATAGCATGTATATAGCATGTATATAGCATGTACACTGTACTTCTACGTATTTAGACGGGACGGATAAAAATACCAAATAATTATTTATAAGTTATATAATATAATGAATAATAATAAATCTAAAATTGTAGGTTAGTGTATTATTATTTTATATTGTAATAACAATATTATCTACATTCGCTCAATTGCCTCCTTGCAGTCTCTGTATACGGTCTTCCGTCGTGTGTTATGGTCTTACAACTTTTACGGCTCTCTACTGATTATAGTGACTTGTGTCAGTGTACTGTATGTTACCAAGTATTTTTGGTTTATTGCATAATACATAATATTACAGTTTAATATTATTTAATATTTATATTTTAATGTAACGGCTATTAAGTAATATATCAATTTATTATAAATATGATAACTACAAGATCAAAAAAAATGTTTGAAATGGCGAAGGGTACCAGAAATCAAGGTAAGAGAACAGTTAAAATATTTAAATGTATTGATGGGTAAATAGTTGCAAGTTTATAACTTATTTTATTTATTATATTATAAATTGTATGAATACCTACCTAATAGAAGTACCTATACAATTAATACATTTTTATGTTATATGATAATTTAATGTCTTGTTTTAATCATATAAATTATAATTAAATTTTCTATCAATCAAAACCTTATAATCTTAACATTATTTTTCTAAAACTGAACGGTAACGAGTCAAGTTTAAGTCATGTTTACACATCAAATTCTGTGAGAGCCTCTTTAATTTTTGTAACCTAATTAATTTGAGTACTAAACTATTTTTACATAGATATGAATTCAAATGCTGAGATATATAATTTTATCAGCCAGAAAAACAATGATGTCGATTCAACAGGTAATACATTATTTTATTTTACTCATTTAACCAACAATGGTTATAAAATGTTAAATAATATGTTTTATTTTAGTAAAATTTAAAGTGAGAAAATTTTTTGAATTCCAAGATATTGGAACAGAAAACAGTCAATGTTCAGGTAAAATTTTAAAAATTTAAAAAATCTTGTGTACTTGTATTAGTTAAAAGAGTTCATAATCCATATTCACACTTCTAATTATTATTTATTAGTGAATCATATTTTTTATTATTACTATGTAAATTTTAGATCTAATACTTAATTATAATGTATATAGATATGATCGCTGTAAATTAACTAGTTTATGTACCAGAGGTGGTGGTGTCCTTATTGGTATACGAAAAGACATACGATCTAATTCTATAAGTATTTCTAATATGAGTGTTGAACAAATTTATGTACGTTGCACGATTGGTCTAAATTCTTTTGTGATTGGAGGTGTATATATACCTCCCAATTCTCTTTCTGATATCTATCACATCCATTCACAGACCATTGAATCTCTGGTTCAAAATTACCCTTCTTACAAATTCATCATTTGCGGTGATTATAATTCACCTGAAATTTTATGGGACAATGATGACTGTGGTCTTAATTACTCATTCACTTCTAGTTCTCGTGCAGCATGTATACCCGGAACGTTTGCGTCTAATGGGTTTTTCCAAAATAATAATAATTTAAATAGTCATGGATCAATCTTAGATCTAATTTTGTGTAATATTCCTTTCTTAGTTGAAAAAGCCTTGGAACCAGTAGTTCCTAGTGACCCATACCATCCACCGTTGAACTTAACTCTTCCTTATTCTGATCATACAAATTCTTTAGATAGCCATCACCCCTTTTATAATTTTCGTAAAACTAATTACTATAACGTAACCTCGTTTATTGGGAGTTACGATTGGAATACTACTCTATCTACCCTCGATCTTGAGACTGCTTTCAATACCTTATTTGATGCCTTACATTTAAGTATTTTAAAGTTTGTACCCAAAAGTAACTTTTGGAGTACTACATACCCACCATGGTTTAATTCAGAATTAAAACTTATCAACATACAAAAGAAAAAAGCACATGTTGAGTATAAAACCAATCCTAATGGTCAAAACTATACTAATTATTCGTTGCTACGTGCTCGTTTCAAATATATGTCCAAAAAGTGTCTTAATGAATATAACAAACATGTAGAATCTTCATTAAAAAATAACCCAAGTGACTTTTGGAAATATGTTAAAAAAAATCGTGCAAGTAATGGTATGCCTATGGAAATTTCTCACAACGGTCATGTTTCATCTAATAAAACTGAAATTGCTAATATGTTTGCCGATATGTTTTCTTCAGTGTACACAACGAATAATAAAAATAAATACTACAAATGATCTACCAAATATTTCAAAATTTGACTTGCCCAATAATGTTTATTTCTCTTTGGATGATGTTTTTAATGGTCTGTCAGCCCTCAAAGGAAATTGGTCAGTAGGGCCTGACGGAATTTGTGGTGAATTTTTATATCAAATTAGGTCAATCATTGCATTTCCTCTATTCTCTCTTTTTCGGCGTTCACTGGATGAAGGTATTTTTCCCTCAATATTGAAGTTGAGTCATGTTACACCAATTCCTAAATCAGGTGATTTATCTAGTGCATTGAATTATAGACCGATTTCAATACAGTCACATATCTCAAAACTATTTGAATCTCTAACTTTAAAATACATTCAACCAATGGTTAATGGATTTTTGATGGAAGAGCAACATGGTTTCCGCCCGGGTCGTTCTACACTTACATGTAATCTTGTATTTACCTCATTAGTTTATGATGCCTTTAAAAACCATGGTCAGGTTGATGTCATTTATACTGACTTTAAAAAGGCATTTGATACGGTGAGTCACGAACTATTAATCCGTGTGCTTAGAAATTCAGGATTTGGTGAACCTCTCATAACTTGGTTTTTTTCTTATCTCTCTGATAGATATTTTGTAGTAAAGGTATTTGGTACTACATCTAAAGTATTGAAAGCTTCTTCTGGTGTTCCGCAAGGTGGTCATCTGTCCCCAATTCTCTTTTCATTATTTGTAAATAGTGCTAACAGAGTTTTAAATCATTGTAAACTACTTTGTTTTGCTGATGATATGAAACTAATTATGCAAATAAATTCCCCTGATGATTGCCTTAAACTTCAAGCTGATTTAAACTATTTTTACAAATGGTCTCAAGAACTAGGCTTAACTTTGAATCTTGATAAATGTCATATTATGTCATTCACTAGGAAACATGCTGTAATTAATTGGTCTTACAGTCTTAATAATTCGGAAATCTCCCGTGTTGAAATGATAGTTGACTTAGGTTTTAAGTTCAACAGTTCTCTTGATCCGGGACCGCATATCACTATGATATGCTGTAAAGCTTACAAAATGCTTGGGTTCCTAAAAAGATTGGCTCACGACTTTAAGCTAGGACAATCTTTAAAAATTCTTTTTTGTTCACTTGTTCGTCCCATATTAGAGTATGGTGCTGTTCTTTGGAATCCACATACCGCAGGCAACTCTCGACAACTTGAAATGGTGCAAAGAAAATTCCTCAGTTTCGCTGGGTTTATTTTACATATACACCATCAGCCTCACGATTACACCCCTATTTCCGAATTCCTCAATATTGATACCCTTTCTAATCGGAGAATCACTCTAGGGTTTAAGTTTCTAAATGGATTGTTGTCAGGTAACATAGATTCGCCTTACCTTTTAAGCCTTATTAATTTTAGAGTACCTCAACGTTTTTCTCGAAATAATGCTCCTTTCTA
The DNA here is from genome assembly GCA_027563435.1 of Nasonovia ribisnigri. Classification (NCBI taxonomy): domain Eukaryota; kingdom Metazoa; phylum Arthropoda; class Insecta; order Hemiptera; family Aphididae; genus Nasonovia; species Nasonovia ribisnigri. The sequence continues at coordinate 78,887 of JANEHU010004721.1, forward strand.
CATTCCTTCTTACACCTCTAATTATTTAGCGAATGAACCTATCACAAGATTAATGTCTCTTGCCAATGTTGACGCTTCCCGCCTCTGTTAATGCTTATACCATACCTATGTATATCTTTATAATTATAATGTTTTTTTTTTTTTTGTTATCTAGTACTTATAACTAGAATTTATTGTAAATCTGTATATATCTAACTTTGTTTTTTCCAAAGGGCTTGACCCGTAAATATAAATAAATAAATAAATAAATAAATAAATATTATCAAATATACACAAATTGATTCCGCGTTTTAATGAGGAGTGTTTGACGGCAGAGCTTACTCACTACTTTACTTCTATCATACCTGTAATTTTGCTAACCATAACTTCTGTCGTCATTGTTGTCTTTATAACAAGCATATTAACTATAAAAATTGTACTCCGGGTTATTCCATCCAAAACATACGAACGTTTATTTTAAATAAAAAACTCAAAAATTGGCTTGTCGTACACAACAGGTATATTTCGGTTTCTTATTCCCAAACCGTCAAACGAGTAAATATTGACACCTGTGGTAAAAGCTTATTTAAATTATCTTCTTGATGACCACGATTACTAGTACTGCGCAACTGCAGGATACGTTAACAAGGTCTCGCAGGATTCGTGCTCTATAACTTTAGATAAGGTCACTTTACACTCTAAAAACTGACCACGATAACCGGTACTGATAGAGCAATGAGTACTACAGTGTCTTGCTACCTTTTCCAACATTGTTATGCTCCACGAAAGCCTGAAATAAGACTTAACCACAATTTACGGTCGGAAACATTTTTATCGATTCTAGTATAAAACAATCGTAAAATAGAAAACTCTTAGTCTGCGCTTCAGTTGTAAGTTGTAACGTATCCGCGCGCGACCGTCGCACCTTTATACGCTCTGGCCGAGTTCCACGACGACAGCGGGGCTGCCTCACGCCCGATCACGTAGAGGTGTTAATTGTGTTATATGCACAAATCTAAGGGTCGCCTCAGTACGTCGTAGCTTCCATTGGGCTGAGTAATTATTATTTACTTACTCACTGAAAATTACATTTCTACATAAATAATATAAATATATTATAATCTACAATTTTACGATTGTGTAAGGTAGAAAAGCAGAATACATCTGTCAACAGTGTCAACTGCACAAGGGCCCAATAAATGGAAATGTTCACCTTTAAAATGCCGGTAGGCACTAAAAATTTATTGGTTTAAATATATTTAAAATGTATTCATTATAATATTGAATCGAAAATTGTTATTAGCTTCGAATGTAACACATATTAGTGTGCGAAAAAATAGTTTTAACTAAACAAACTTCAACGATAGTTAAAAGTGGACCACTCAGACTGTCCATATACCTTCCAGCAATGCCGGTTGCGATCATCGTCGCTGAATGGTCTTCGCTGCGAACAGCAGACCACCAGCCGTCTCACGCTCTGGTACACGGACAAGTCTCATCATCGTGGCTGATGACGACTCCAGACTTGCACCTGGAGGGGACGATGCATACTACAGAAATGATCCTGTGAAGTATGATCTTGATTTTTACACTGTCGCCGGCCCGTACTTATAATGGACGACGGTTACTTAACACGAGCTGCCCGCTGACTGCCACATCGGAATTTGGCACTGTGAGAACTGAATTCATTGACTGAAATATCGTCTGGCTCACTGTTTTAGTTTATTATGTTGTCGGTTCGATGACAGAACACGAGAAAACAGTGTTCAACGTTCTGGAAAAACATCAACGACACTACTGGATGCAGCGTTTCAGTGAGTGATTGACGGCAGAGCTATCTATCAACGGCTTTCGCCATGACTATCGCTAATGCCGGCAGGCCAATTGTACAAGATTGCTGAAACCCGTCTCTACTATAAATATACACGATTAAATATATATCTTTAATAGCGCTGTTATAGTACGGCAAACGAAAAGTAGATCATACTATGATAAAGACGGTTAGAAGAAATACAAGTGCGCCTTATTGACAACAAAATAATTTCTATACTTTTGAGTATTTAATAATATTTTACACCTATTGGGGAAGCAAATTAACAAAACACCACGCTGTGGTGGAAACAATTTGTTCCTTCCGATGCGGGATGTTTAGATATAGTTTTATGTAGGTTTGTTATTTTACTTATTCTAATAAATTAATTTTGTTATTTAAGCTTAATACGCTGGTATAGCCACCTGTATACGTCGGTATATGTTCAATATCTATTAATATTATCAAATATACACAAATTGATTCCGCGTTTTAATGAGGAGTGTTTGACGGCAGAGCTTACTCACTACTTTACTTCTATCATACCTGTAATTTTGCTAACCATAACTTCTGTCGTCATTGTTGTCTTTATAACAAGCATATTAACTATAAAAATTGTACTCCGGGTTATTCCATCCAAAACATACGAACGTTTATTTTAAATAAAAAACTCAAAAATTGGCTTGTCGTACACAACAGGTATATTTCGGTTTCTTATTCCCAAACCGTCAAACGAGTAAATATTGACACCTGTGGTAAAAGCTTATTTAAATTATCTTCTTGATGACCACGATTACTAGTACTGCGCAACTGCAGGATACGTTAACAAGGTCTCGCAGGATTCGTGCTCTATAACTATAGATAAGGTCACTTTACACTCTAAAAACTGACCACGATAACCGGTACTGATAGAGCAATGAGTACTACAGTGTCTTGCTACCTTTTCCAACATTGTTATGCTCCACGAAAGCCTGAAATAAGACTTAACCACAATTTACGGTCGGAAACATTTTTATCGATTCTAGTATAAAACAATCGTAAAATAGAAAACTCTTAGTCTGCGCTTCAGTTGTAAGTTGTAACGTATCCGCGCGCGACCGTCGCACCTTTATACGCTCTGGCCGAGTTCCACGACGACAGCGGGGCTGCCTCACGCCCGATCACGTAGAGGTGTTAATTGTGTTATATGCACAAATCTAAGGGTCGCCTCAGTACGTCGTAGCTTCCATTGGGCTGAGTAATTATTATTTACTTACTCACTGAAAATTACATTTCTACATAAATAATATAAATATATTATAATCTACAATTTTACGATTGTGTAAGGTAGAAAAGCAGAATACATCTGTCAACAGTGTCAACTGCACAAGGGCCCAATAAATGGAAATGTTCACCTTTAAAATGCCGGTAGGCACTAAAAATTTATTGGTTTAAATATATTTAAAATGTATTCATTATAATATTGAATCGAAAATTGTTATTAGCTTCGAATGTAACACATATTAGTGTGCGAAAAAATAGTTTTAACTAAACAAACTTCAACGATAGTTAAAAGTGGACCACTCAGACTGTCCATATACCTTCCAGCAATGCCGGTTGCGATCATCGTCGCTGAATGGTCTTCGCTGCGAACAGCAGACCAC